>CM038142.1:41413081-41613711 GCA_021437245.1 Aegilops speltoides
GAGGATTCGGTGGGGCTGGCGGCAGGCCGATCTGATCCGCTGGGCGCGTGGAGCGAGGAAGATGTGAGCGCAGTGGAGCTGGCAGATGTGGCAAAGGCGGGCTGGGATTGGGGGGAGGTGGACGCGGTTCGCGGGTTAGTGGTGGACCCGTTGGAGCGGCCGATACGGTTGGGACGCATGGTGGAGCCAGGCGAGGGGGGCGCGTCGCGACGGGGGTGCACAGGTGTGCATGGGGAGATGGGGCACGTGGGCGCGGGATCCGACTGAGGTGAATCGGGGCGACCTGGCTGTGGCGGGTCCGATGAAGCGGGATTGGCCGGGAACCTGGGAGGGGAGATTTGGCTGGCGGGATCGTCTGTGGACGTGCGGGTTTGTGGCGGGGTGTACGGAAAACATGTTTCGTCAACTATGACGTGTCGAGACACAATGACACGGCGCGGATCCAGGTCAAAGCATCGACACCCCTTGTGTTCGAGTGGATACCCTAGGAAGACACAACGAACAGAGCGAGGGGAGAGCTTGTGAGCCATGGTGGATGATGTGTGGGGGAAGCATAAGCAACCAAATACCCGTAGATGGTCATTCGTGGGATGTGTGCCATGGAGAAGATAGTATGGCGTGACATTGGCAATGACACGAGAGAGGCGCCTATTGAGTAAGTATGTGGTTGTGTGGAGAGCTTCTACCTAGAACGGAAGGGTGAGATTGGCTTGAAAGAGGAGGGTACGAACAATGTCATTGGTAGTTCTAATAAGGCGTTCGGCCTTGCCGTTATGTGGCAACATGTTCGGGCAAGAAAAACGGTAGGTGACGCCGTTGGAGGAGAAAACATACGGAGGGAGGTGTTAACGAACTCTCCACCATTGTCACATTGCATGGCTTTAATCACTACATTGTATTAGGTGTGGACAAAGGAGAAGAAGCGTTGGAGAATGGTAGACATGTCGGATTTATGTCGTAGAGGAAGAGACCACGAGTAGTGGGTTTAGTCACACAATGAGATAATATTGATATCGAGAGAACCTTACAACCGGCGAGGTCCACAAATCACAATGTATGAGATCAAACGGTGCAAATGATTTACTAAAATAAGAGGGAAAGGGGAGGCGAGGTTGACGGCTAAGTTGGCAAGCATTACAAGGTGAGTGAGCTTCCTTATTACAATCAGGAATAAAATCTTTAGCTAATGTGGAAAGGGATTGGACGCCGGGGTGCCCAAGCCAGTGATGCCACAAGTCCGGTAATGTGGTGGCAAGGAGAGCGGACGCTGGTGATGCTTTATTGCCAACGAAGGGGTAGAGGTCGCCGTTCTAATGGAGATCATGAGAACCCACCGCGTTCGAAGATCCTTCACAAGAAAACCACAAGGGTAAAACTCAATGGAACAAGAATTTTCTTTAGTGAACTTGCGAATGAAAATAAGACTGGTGACTATGTGTGGAGAAACGAGGACGTATGTAAGGCGGAAGTCGTGTGGGAGAAGAGCAACAGAGCCTGTGGCCGTGACGGGAATATGGTGGCCATTGCCGACAATAATGCTAGTAGGTACATGCTTTAAAGAAGAACTAGACGAGGTAAGGGGTTACCTGGATTGCCGGTGACGTGGGAGGAGGCGCTGCCGTCGAGGTACCACTCCGGCGACGGATTGGTTGGGAGGCCACCATTGCTGTGGCGGCGTTCAACATGGCGATGTGTTCCCAGGAAGGTGGCGTGGGCGGGTAGTATGGGGAAGGTGTAGGGGGAGCAGGCTGGTACATTGGGTATGCTTGGGCATGCGAGCCAGGCCGGGGGCCGAGTGTTGGGGAACATAGTAATTTCAAAAATTTCCTACGCACACGCAAGATCATGGTGATGGCATAGCAACGAGAGGGGAGAGTGTTGTCTACGTACCCTCGTAGACCATTAAGCGGAAGCGTTATGACAACGCGGTTGATGTAGTCGTATGTCTTCATGAATCGACCGATCCAAGCACCGAACGTACGGCACCTCCGTGTTCAGCACACGTCCAGCTCGATGACGTCCCCCGGGCTCCAATCCAGCGAAGCGTCAAAGATGAGTTCCGTCAGCACGACGGCGTGTTGACGATGATGATGTTCTACCAGCGCAGGCCTTCGCCTAAACTCCGCGACGATATGACCGAGGTGGAATATGGTGGAGGGGGGCACCGCACACGGCTAAGGAACGATCCGTAGATCAACTTGTGTGTCTATGGGGTGCCCCCCGCCCCTGTATATAAAGGAGCCAGGGGGGAGGAGGCGGCCGACCAAGGAGGGTGCGCCAAGGGGGAGTCCTACTCCCAGGAGTAGGACTCCTTCTTTCCAAGTTGGAGTAGGAGAAGGGGAAGGAGGAGGAAGAGGGAAGGAAGGGGGCGCCCCCTTCCCTTGTCCTATTCGGACTAGGAAGGGAGGCGCGCGGCCCCCTCCTGCCTCCTTCCCTCTTCTCCCTCGAGGCCCATGTAGGCCCAATAACCCCCTGTGGGGTTCCGGTAACCTCCCGGTACTCCGGTAAAATGCCGATTTCACCCGGAACGATTTCGATGTCCAAATATAGGCTTCCAATATATCGATCTTTATGTCTCGACCATTTCAAGACTCCTCGTCATGTTCGTGATCACATCCGGGACTCCGAACAACCTTCGGTACATCAAAACTTATAAACTCATAATAAAACTGTCATCGTAACGTTAAGCGTGCGGACCCTACGGGTTCGGGAACTATGTAGACATGACCTAGACCTATTCTCGGTCAATAACCAATAGCGGAACCTGGATGTTCATATTGGTTCCCACATATTCTACGAAGATCTTTATCGGTCAAACCGCATAACAACATACGTTGTTCCCTTTGTCATCGGTATGTTACTTGCCTTAGAGATTCGATCGTCGGTATCCAATTCCTAGTTCAATCTCGTTACCGGCAAGTCTCTTTACTCGTTCCGTAATACATCATTGCATCATCCCGTAACCAACTCATTGGTCACATTGCTTGCAAGGCTTATAATGATGTGCATTACCGAGAGGTCCCAGAGATACCTCTCCGACAATCGGAGTGACAAAACCTAATCTCGAAATACGCCAACTCAACATGTACCTTCGGAGACACCTGTAGTACTCTTTTATAATCACCCAGTTACGTTGTGACATTTGGTAGTACCCAAAGTGTTCCTTCGGTAAACGGGAGTTGCATAATCTCATAGTTACAGGAACATGTATATGTCATGAAGAAAGCAATAGCAACATACTAAATGATCAAGTGCTAAGCTAACGGAATGGGTCAAGTCAATCACATCATTCCCCTAATGATGTGATCCCGTTAATCAAATGACAACTCTTTTGTCCATGTCTAGGAAACATAACCATCTCTGATAAACGAGCTAGTCAAGTAGAGGCATACTAGTGACACTATGTTTGTCTATGTATTCACACATGTATTATGTTTCCAGTTAATACAATTATAGCATGAATAATAAAAATTTATCATGAAATAAGGAAATAAATAATAACTTTATTATTGCCTCTAGGGCATATTTCCTTCAGTCTCCCACTTGCACTAGAGTCAATAATCTAGTTCACATCGCCATGTGATTTAACACCAATATTCATATCGTATATGATTAACACCCATAGTTCACATCATCATGTGACCAACACCCAAAGGGTTTACTAGAGTCAATAATCTAGTTCACATCGCTATGTGATTAACACCCAAAGAGTACTAAGGTGTGATCATGTTTTGCTCGTGAGAGAAGCTTAGTCAACGGGTCTGTCACATTTGAGCCGTATGTATTTTGCAAATATTCTATGTCTACAATGCTCGCACGGAGCTACTCTAGCTAATTGCTCACACTTTCAATATGTATCCAGATTGAGACTTAGAGTCATCTGGATCGGTGTGAAAACTTGCACCGAGGTAACTTTTACGACGGGCTCTTTTATCACCTCCATAATCGAGAAATATTTCCTTAGTCCTCACTAAGGATATTCTTGACCAATGTCCGATGATCTACTCCTAGATCACTATTGTACTTCCTTGTCAAATCTGAGCAAGGTATACAATAGGTGCGGTACATAGCATAGCATACTTTATAGAACCTATGACTGAGGCATAGGGAATGACTTTTCATTCTCTTTCTATTTTCTGTTGTGGTCCGGATTTGAGTCTTACTCAATTTCATACCTTTGCAACACAGGCAAGAACTCTTTCTTTGACTGTTCCATTTTGAACTATTTCAAAATCTTGTCAAGGTATGTACTCATTGAAAATCTTATCAAGCGTCTTGATCTATCTCAATAGATCTTGATGCTCAATATGTAAGTAGCTTTACTGAGGTCTTTCTTCGAAAAACTCCTTTCAAATACTCCTTTATGCTTTTCAGAATAATTCTACATTACTTCCGATCAACAATATGTCATTCACATATACTTATCAGAAATGTTGTAGTGCTCCCACTCACTTTCTTGTAAATACAAAGCTTCACCGCAAGTCTCAGTATAAAACTATATGCTTTGATCAACTTATCAAAGCGTATATTCCAACTCCGAGATGCTTGCACTAGTCCATAGATGCACATTTTGTTAACACCTTTAGGATCGACAAAACCTCTTGGTTGCATCACATACAACTCTTCTTTAATAACTCCATTAAGGAATGCAGTTTTGTTTATCCATTTGCCAGATTTCATAAAATCCGGCAATTGCTAACATGATTCGGACAAACTTAGCATCGATACGAGTGAGAAAATCTCATCGTATTCAATCCCTTGAACTTGTTGAAAACCTTTTGCAACAAGTCGAGCTTAGTGGATAGTAACACTACTATCAGTGTCCGTCTTCCTCTTGAAGATCCATTTATTTATGATGGCTTGCTGATCATCGAGCAAGTCAATCAAAGTCCATACTTTGTTCTCATACATGGATCATATCTCAGATTTTATGGCCTCAAGCCATTTCGCGGAATCTGGGCTCATCATCGCTTCCTCATAGTTCGTAGGTTTATCATGGTCTAGTAACATGACTTTCAGAACAGGATTACCGTACCACTCTGGTGCGGATCTTACTCTGGAAGACCTACGAGGTTTGGTAGCAACTTGATCTGAAGTTTCATGATCATCATCATTAACTTCCTCACTAATTGGTGTAGGAATCACTGGAACTGATTTCTGTGATGAACTACTTTCCAATAAGGGAGAAGGTACAATTACCTCATCAAGTTCTACTTTCCTCCCACTCACTTCTTTCGAGAGAAACTTCTTCTCTAGAAAGGATCCATCTTAGCAACGAATAATTTGCCTTCGGATCTGTGATAGAAGGTGTACCCAACAATTTCCTTTGGGTATTCTATGAAGACGCACTTCTCCGATTTGGGTTTGAGCTTATTAGGATGAAACTTTTTCACATAAGCATCGCAGCCCCAAACTTTAAGAAACGACAACTTGGGTTTTACTAAACCACAGTTCATATGGCGTCGTCTCAACGGATTTAGATGGTGCCCTTTTAACGTGAATGCAGCTGTCTCTAATGCATAACCCAAAAAGATAGTGGTAAACCAATAAGAAACATCATAGATCGCACAATATCCAATAAAGTGCGGTCACGATGCTCGGACACACCATAACGCTGTGGTGTTCCAGGTGACATGAACTGTGAAACTCTTCCACATTGTTTTATATGAAGACCAAACTCGTAACTCAAATATTTGTCTCCGCGATCAGATGACAGAAACTTTATTTTCTTGTTACGATGATTTTTCCACTTCACTCTGAAATTCTTTAAACCTTTCAACTATTTCAGACTTATGTTTCATCAAGTAGATATACCCATATCTGCTCAAATCATCTTGTGAAGGTCAGAAAATAACGATACTTGCCACGAGCATCAATACTCATTGGTCTGCATACATCAGTATGTATTATTTCCGACAAGTTTGTTGCTCGTTCCATTGTTCCGAAGAACGGAGTTTTAGTCATCTTGCCCAAAAGGCACAGTTTGCAAGCATCAAATGATTCATAACCAAGTGATTCCGAAAATCCATCTTTATGGAGTTTCTTCATGCGCTTTACACTGATATGACCTAAACGGCAGTGCCACAAATAAGTTGCACTATCATTATTAACTTTGCATCTTTTGGCATCAATATTATGAATATGTGTATCACTACGATCGAGATCCAATAAACTATTGTCACATCCCTAGCTTCTGGTAATGCCTGGTGTTTTGCATCTTGTTGCATCATGTTTAAATTCTATCTAAGTTGAAATGGGGATTGACTAAACCCTAGCATCAGAAAGAATTCAACTAGGTTCAACTAAAATAATTTCAGTGAATCCAAATGGCTTTAAAAAAATGTTCATCATTTCTGGAAAATGCTAGAAGCAATAACTGGGGTGTTGCACATTTTCCATGACATATTTGGTCATGAATTAAATCATATGTACTTTGCATTTGGGCATTTAAATGCTAGTAAATATTTTAAATGCTCAAATAATTCTGGAAATAAGTGTGGGCTGTTGGCATTAATCTAAACAGAGCCTATGATTATTTCTATGAATTTTTGAAGTTAAAATCATTTTCTGAAATTTCCTGGATTTATTTTAAATCCAGAAAATTATTAATTGCGTCAGCCTGACATCATCATGACGTCAGCAGGTCAACAGGCGCCTAACCAGGGTCAAACCTGACAGTGGGCCCCACATGTCAGTGTCCTAGTTAATTAACCAAGACTGTTAGCGCTAATTTAGTCCTAACTAAAAAGTGTCAGTGAGGCATGGGCCCACATGTAAGTGACCCAGAGGGTCATTAGATTAGTGCCTGATGGCGCACCAAAGCTGTCAGGACCCCGACTCAATGTCACATCGATCTAGCCTGTAACACATCATATCACTTTGCGGCCTCACGCACGGTATCCCAACGGGTGTCGCCTTACCTTAGCCCGGGACCGTTTGCGCCTTTTGGCACGCGTATATGATAGTGTCGCTAGCATCCATATGAAAAGGAGCCCGGGCTGACATGGCTAGTCGTAAACCCAAAGTGGCACAGACTTACAGGACGAGGCATCCATGACCCGACATCGAGCGTGTCGGTCATCACGAGTAAGTTCGGGCTATAGCTTTGGGCTAGCAGGACTCCGGTGAACCGGGCTGTAGCGGGCTAACGGGACTCGGTACTCAACACGTGACATTTCCCGAAGGAACAGACCTGAGAGCGAAGAAGGACACATGCCGGCCAGCCTAAGTGTTAGGAGCGGTAGCAAGCTACCATGGCTCGGTGGAAACACTAGGGACATTTCCGTAAGAGAGGCTACTAAAGATAAACAACTAGATAGTCGGATCCACACATGCCAAGCATTTCAATAACAAACACACAATATGCTCGATATGTGCAAATACAACATGGCATCACAACATGACTCTACGACTCAAGTATTTATTCATTAGGCCCGAGGAGCGAGATATTACAAACAGGGTCTCATGACCCAACATTGAGCATACAAATCAAACACAAGCGAAGCTAACATGTCCGAGTCTGAGACAACTATAAATGAAAAAGGCTAAGAAGCTCGACTATCTACCGAGATCTGCCGAGGGCACAAGATCGTAGCTGAGGTAACAAGCTAAACGTCAAGTCCACGTGGAACTACTAGCGAGGCTGAAGTCTCTCTGCAAAAACATAAAATAGGCAAACGTGAGTACAAATGTACCCAGCAAGACTTACATCAGAACTAACTACATATGCATCATTATCAATAAAGGGGATGGTGGAGTTTAACTGCAGCAAGCCAGCTTTGACTCGGTGGCTATCCTAAACTACGACTGCAAGTAACTCTTTTGAGGTGGCGCACACGAGTCCACATAATCACCATATCAATACACCACTATGGATCCGCTCCCGTCTTCCTACGAGAACGCCATCCATAGCACTCACGCTTATCTTGCGTATTTTAGAGTATCCACTTTCACTTGTCTATGAAGCATGCGAGGGTCCACGTTTCCATATCCGAGGAATCCGGCTATTCGAATAGATAATGATAACCTGCAGGGTGTACTTCTTCACACGCTCTCGCCACTTATAGCCTGTACCGTCATGTACCGCGGCAACCTTCAAGCGAAGCGGGCGAGGAGTCGGCCACGGCCTACCTAAACACTCAAGTCTCTCGTCCAGGTTTATCGCCTATTCGGGTTTCATCCGCAAGGAGATCCGGCCGGGGTGTCGCTCACGGCCCCAAACAATGTGAGCAGGGTTCCCAAGCCCACCTCGACGGGTAGATCTACGCTTGGTACACCGTGCCACGGTGCCTAGTCTGTCCCAAGCCCACACTGCAGGGTGCCACCGGTAGACTACTAACACTACCTACAAACACGAAACTAGTTGCAACTCACGGACAGAGAACAAGGGTGATTAAGAAGCCGAGAGGGGCCGAGTTACCGGAACCCAATGTGTGGTAGTAACTATTCATGGATCACAAACACAGAACTCAGTTCCTGAGGACGGCTGCAATGAGACAACCCACCATGTACTCCTACATGGCCTCTCACCGCTACCTTTACCAAATCGTGTTCACACATTTCGCTCTCAACAGTAGGACATGTTCACACACCTCCGATTCATTCCCGATGAATCAGACCTGACTCAACTCTAAGCAATAGCAGGCATGACAAACAAGCATGAATGAGTAGGCACATCAGGGCTCAAACAACTCCTACTCATGCTAGTGGGTTTCATCTATTTACTGTGGAATGACAGGTCATGCAGAGGATAAAGGGTTCAACTACCGCAGCAAGTAACACATGAACCGTTGTTGTCCTAATGCAGTAAAAGAGAGCAGAAGCGAGAGAGTGGGATTGTATCGGAATGAACAAGGGGGTTTTGCTTGCCTGGCACTTCTGAAGATGATATAACTCTTCATCGGTGTCATCGAACTCATCGTCGGAACCACGTCTATCGAGAGGGGCAATTACCGCAAGAATCGAGAAAGAAACACAATCAATGCAAATGCACAATATGATGCATGATCATGACATGGCAATATGCTGTGGTTTGAGCTAATGCAATTAGCAACAGATTAAATGAAGTTGGTTTGAATACAAGATTCAAATTCAAACTCCATATGTGATTTTTCAAATGCCATTTAAATGATTTGTGCTAAACAGCAGCTATAAGTTGTTCTAACATGCATGAAAATGGTACAGATGGATAGATTGGATTTTTCTGATCATTTTCATATATAATTTATTTCATTTGGAGTTACGGTTGAATTTCTATGAATTTTTGAAGTTAAAATCATTTTCGAAATTTTCGGATTTATTTTAAATCCGTAAAATTATTAATTGCGTCGACCGACATCATCATGACGTCAGCAGGTCAACAGCGCCTAACCAGGGTCAAACCTGACAGTGGGCCCCACATGTCGATGTCCTAGTTAATTAACCAAGGCCGTTAGCGCTAATTTAGTCCTAACTAAAAAGTGTCATGAGGCATGGGCCCACATGTAAGTGACCCGAGGGTCATTAGATTAGTGCTGATGGCGCTTTCGCCGGAGTTAGGCCGCCGGCCATGGCCAGACGCGGCGGAGGTGCTCGGGAAGAGCCCTGGGGCTCGGTTCGAGTGTGCTTGGGCTCGTTGGAGAGCCCTCGCCGGCGCTGCGTCGAGCAGTGGTGGAGGTCGTGCTCGTGGTGGGACGGAACCGACGACGGCGAGCTTCGTGAGCGGGCCGAGCTCGGTGCGGTCGGGTTCGTGCTGCTGCTCACAAACGAGGGAGCTGAGGCGCTGGAGGGGCTCTTCGGTCGCTGGGAGCACAACGGTTGCACGGTTGCGTGACAAATGGTCGCCGAGCGACGCGGCGACAAGCTCGAGCGGCGGCGAAGCCGGTGTGGTGGGGAATGGCGCCACGGCATGCGCAGCGAGACGGAGAAGAGGGGGTTCGGGAGGAGCTCACGGTGGATCGAACGGAGGGTCGGCGAGCTCGGGAAGCCGCGACGGCGAATTTGCGGGCGGCGATCTCCGGCACCGGGGTGAGGGAGACGGCATGGGCGGCGATGCAGCCTCCGGCGTCGCCGGCTCGGTGAGGAGGGGATGGAGGTCGAGGCGGAGCTCGTGGGCGTGTCGGGGGCGTGGGGTGGCGGTGGCCCGGGCGAACAGCGTCGGTGGCGGCGGGCGCGTTCAGTGAGGAGAAAGAGGAGGGGAGAGCGCTCGGGGAGAGAGAGAGAGAGGGCACGGGAGAGGAGAGCGATGCGTGGGGTGCGTGGCGTCGTCAAGGCTGCGTCGAGGGTAGCCAGCAGGCAGCCCGGTGGCGTGGCGAGCCTGGGCGGCGTCGCGGTGTCCCTCCTCGCCTATTGGCACGAGGAGGAAGGCGACAGGAGAGGTGGTGGGCTGGGCCGGCCATTTGGGCCGCCAGGTGGGCCAGGTGGGTGAGGCCAGGTGAGTTTCTTCTCTCTGTTTTCTTATTTTAATTACTGTTTTCTATTTTCTGTACTTTTGTGGCATTATTTAAAATAGTTAGACACCTTCAAAAATCCTGAAAATAATCATAGGCTCTGTTTAGATTAATGCCAACAGCCCACACTTATTTTTAATTATTTGAGCATTTAAAATATTTACTAGCATTTAAATGCCCAAATGCAAAGTACATATGATTTAATTCAGTGACCAAATATGTCATGGAAAAATGTGCAACACCCCTGGTTATTGCTTCTAGCATTTTCCAGAAATGATGAACATTTTTTTAAAGCCATTTGGATTCACTGAAATTATTTTAGTTGAACCTAGTTGAATTCTTTCTGATGCTAGGGTTTAGTCAATCCCCATTTCAACTTAAATAGAATTTAAACATGATGCAACAAGATGCAAAACACCAGGCATTACCAGAAGCTTCTCTTCCCGAGCACCTCCGCCGCGTCTGGCCATGGCCGGCGGCCTAACTCCGGCGAAAGCGCCATCAGGCACTAATCTAATGACCCTCTGGGTCACTTACATGTGGGCCCATGCCTCACTGACACTTTTTAGTTAGGACTAAATTAGCGCTAACAGTCTTGGTTAATTAACTAGGACACTGACATGTGGGGCCCACTGTCAGGTTTGACCCTGGTTAGGCGCCTGTTGACCTGCTGACGTCATGATGATGTCAGGCTGACGCAATTAATAATTTTCTGGATTTAAAATAAATCCAGGAAATTTCAGAAAATGATTTTAACTTCAAAAATTCATAGAAATTCAACCGTAACTCCAAATGAAATAAATTATATATGAAAAATGATCAGAAAAATCCAATCTATCCATCTGTACCATTTTCATGCATGTTAGGACAACTTATAGCTGCTGTTTAGCACAAATCATTTAAATGGCATTTGAAAAATCACATATGGAGTTTGAATTTGAATCTTGTATTCAAACCAACTTCATTTAATCTGTTGCTAATTGCATTAGCTCAAACCACAGCATATTGCCATGTCATGATCATGCATCATATTGTGCATTTGCATTGATTGTGTTTCTTTCTCAGTTGCCGGTAATTGCCCCCTCTCGATAGACGTGGTTCCGACGATGAGTTCGATGACACCGATGAAGAGTTATATCATCTTCAGAAGTGCCAGGCAAGCAAAACCCCCTTGTTCATTCCGATACAATCCCACTCTCTCGCTTCTGCTCTCTTTTACTGCATTAGGACAACAACGGTTCATGTGTTACTTGTCATGTAGTTGAACCCTTTATCCTCTCGCATGACCTGTCATTCCACAAGAATAGATGAAACCCACTAGCATGAGTAGGAGTTGTTTGAGCCCTGATGTGCCTACTCATTCATGCTTGTTTGTCATGCCTGCTATTGCTTAGAGTTGAGTCAGTCCGATTCATCGGGAATGAATCGGAGGTGTGAACATGTCCCATTGTTGAGAGCTAAATGTGTGAACACGATTTGGTAAAGGTAGCGGTGAGAGGCCATGTAGGAGTACATGGTGGGTTGTCTCATTGCAGCCGCCCTCAGAACTGAGTTCTGTGTTTGTGATCCATGAATAGTTACTACCACACATTGGGTTCCGTAACTCGGCCCTCTCGGCTTCTTAATCACCCTTGTTCTCTGTCCCAGAGTTGCAACTAGTTTCGGTGTTTGTAGGTAGTGTTAGTAGTCTACGGTGGCACGATGCATGTGGGCTTGGGATGATTAGGCACCGTGGCACGGTGTACCAAGCGAGATCTACCCGCCGAGGTGGGCTTGGGAACCCTGCTCACATTGTTTGGGGCCGGAGCGACACCCGCCGGATCTCCTTGCGGATGAAACCCGAATAGGCGATAAACCGGACGAGAGACTTGAGTGTTTAGGTAGGCCGTGGCCGACTCCTCGCCCGCTTCCGCTTGAAGGTTGCCGCGTACATGACGTGTCAGGGCTATAAGTGGCGAGAGCGTGTGTGAAGAAGTACACCGCAGGTTATCATTATCTATTGAATAGCCGGATTCCTCGGATATGGAAACGTGGACCCCTAAATGCAGTTCATAGACAAGTGAAAGTGGATACTCTAAAATACGCAAGATAAGCGTGAGTGCTATGGATGGCGTTCTCGTGAGGAAGACGGAGCGGATCCATAGTGGTGTATTGATATGGTGATTATGTGGACTCGTAGCGCCACCTCAAAAGAGTTACTTGCAAATGTAGTTTAGGATAGCCACCGAGTCAAAGCTGGCTTGTCTGCAGCTTAAACTCCACCATCCCTTTATTGATAATGATGCATATGTAGTTAGTTCGATGTAAGTCTTGCTGGGTACATTTGTACTCACGCTTGCCTATTTTATGTTTTTGCAGAGAGACTTCAGCCTCGCTAGTAGTTCCACGTGGACTTGACGCTTAGCTTGTTACCTCAGCCACGATCTTGTGCCCTCGGCAGATCTCGTAGATAGTCGCTTCTTAGCCTTTTTCATTTATAGTTGTCTCAGACTCGCATATGTTAGCTTCCGCTTGTGTTTGATTTGTATGCTTTCAATGTTGGGTCATGAGACCCTGTTTGTAATATCTCGCCTCGGAGCCTAATGAATAAATACTTGAGTCGAGAGTCATGTTGTGATGCCATGTTGTATTTGCACATATCGAGCATATTGTGTGTTTGTTATTGAAATGCTTGGCATGTGTGGGATCCGACTATCTAGTTGTTTATCTTTAGTAGCCTCTCTTACGGAAATGTCCCTAGTGTTTCCACCGAGCCATGGTAGCTTGCTACCGCTCCGAACACTTAGGCTGGCCGGCATGTGTCCTTCTTCGCTCTCGGTCCGTTCTTCGGGAAATGTCACGTGTTGAGTACCGAGTCCCGTTAGCCCGCCACAGCCCGGTTCACCGGAGTCCTGCTAGCCCAGTGCTATAGCCCGAACTTACTCGCTGATGACCGACACGCTCGATGTCGGGTCATGGATGCTCGTCCTCGTAAGTCTGTGCCACTTTGGGTTTACGACTAGCCATGTCAGCCCGGCTCCTTTTCATATGGATGCTAGCGACACTATCATATACGCGTGCCAAAAGGCTAAACGGTCCCGGCTAAGGTAAGGCGACACCGTTGGGATACCGTGCGTGAGGCCGCAAAGTGATATGATGTGTTACTGAGCTAGATCGATGTGACATTGAGTCGGGTCCCGACAGCTTTGGTATCGAGCTTGATCGCTCAGAGGTTTACCAAGCCAAACTGGTGAAGTTGAGTCTAGAAATGCTTTAGTTATATGTAGGGAATTGATTGTGGGATGGAACGTAAGGCTCTTTTTACTTCTTATACCTCATGGCCTTTCGATCCGAAAGTCAACCTCTTCTTTTCTACGGGTTTAGGAACTAGGCCTTCTCATCTATCTATCAGATGACGTGTTACTAAACCATAGACTTATAGAATTGTTAGTTTCAAATCTCAGCTCGCTTTTACTACTTCAGTATGTTCATAATGTTGATCTCGAAACCTTGATATTATGCCTCAAGTGGCTATGCCACCATTTTGTAGCATGTCTCCAATCTTTTGAGCATTTATAGCCGTTATCTGTGTCGAGTCATCCTGGTTTCTAAACAACTGATGCACTTGCAAATCCTTTCCCTCTGGTTTTGATGTTCCTTTGGGCAAAGTTAATCACACTAATTGCTGAGTTGAGGTATTCTATTGCCTCGACGTATATGTTGGAACTATTATTATGACCCTAGGTGTCTTAGGGGATCATCTAGTAATCTAGCCATGATTTGTATCCTAGTGTGATGATTCTGGCCATCAATCTCGAAAGCATCCCGTGATGCCACTTAGTATGTAGGTATTCTACTCGTGGGTTTTGAACCCAATACTCACCCTACTTACCTCATGTTGATAGTCTTTGCTCGTTCCTTTAGGTTATTAGTAACCTTTGCGATAGTCCTCGAGGTCCGTGGTATATCGTTCTTCCAAATACCATGAACCATTCTTGGCAGGAGTTCCTTTGAACCAAAAGATCACAACCAGAGTGCTCTTAATGAGTTCTCGATTCTATATTGTGATTCTGCCAGTTCTACCTTTCCGCATGGGTTATCCGGAAGAAATATGTTGAATTGTTCGACATACTAATCTATGCATTCACAACTCAGAAAATCATATGTTCCTTTGAGTGGTTCTCTTAGTTATACTCTGACCCCCGTCTATCAATTGATAGTCAGGAGTATGTGTGCATTCGTTCATCGGTGCCTATTAATCTTGTGGTCCGTCAAGCCATTCTATTCAGGACGACTAGGAGAAACAAACTCCAGAACCTCATCCATATCCAGGATTGGGTCAAAGCAGTTGTAATTCGCAGATCAAAATGCCAATCCAGCTTCTGGTCTGTTCTACCTTGAAGTATTACCTTCCTGATGTCAGGATTGTCATGAGAATTGCACCACCTCTTATGAATTCTTGACGTAGTGATACTCTCCCCATCATTATTCATTTCTTGGTTCCCGTGTTGTTGCAACCGGAATGCCGACAAGTGAATCGTGATGCGTGAAATCTATACTGCTAGCAACTCCGTTGCTTGGTGGTTAAATGGACGATAACCTCATTCTTAGCGTGTTGGTTCTTGAATCCTCATTCTAAGACTAATTTTGCTACCTAGTCCTTGTTCCCGGTGCACTCTTCGATCAATGAGTTAGGAATTGCGCCAATCCCTCGCTTATTTGATCATATCGTCTTGCCCTGAAAAGCAAGATTGTTCTCAAGCTTAGTAACATATCGGTGGTTCATGATTCTCCGATTGTCTTCTCGGAGGTATCACCAGGATGTCACCTGACCGCTATGTTGAGTTCGTGATCAAGTTGGTTTTTCTTATAAATCACCCCTTCTCCAAGAATCTGTGTTGCATACCCCTGAGCTAGTTGGTTAAGCTAAACAACAACTTGGAGAGTTGGAAGATAAAAGCTTGTCCGACTTAGCTCATGTTAAGGGATATCTTTTTGTGTGCGTGTGTTGAAGAAAGATGATATCTTCGTCAATTGATCCTCGAGGCCAGTTGTTGGAGCTATTGTCTTGCCAAAACTTTGATTTGAGTGTGGGCTATTCTCAAATCAAATCAGAACCAACGATGTTCGTAATGTTGTCTTACTCGTGGATTTTCCTCGAGCATACACCATTATATCTTTTGGGTCTGACCAATACTATCACCTTGTTCACATAATTATGGAATTCCAACTCCATGGGAATCTGGATAAATTGCTGTTGAGCCCATCGACAACATCCTTGTCTTCTCCATAGTTTTGTTGAACATTAAGCTAGTAATTGGAAACTTTTTAAAGCATTTGTTCATGCTAGCTCATGAAGCATATGTTCGGATGTAAGAAGTGACTTCCTCTAGTTCATGCACATTTGATGCAAGTTGCCGCCGTGAATTCGAGAAAGTCAATGTTGCTTCCTTTGGAATCATCCCAAATCAGTCATGCATACGTACGAAGTATTCTATGGTTTGGTAGATTAATTACCTCCACTCCATATGTGTTCCTAGCACACCAAGCCACTGGTTGATTTGTTCAAGGATAATAAATCCTACGTGCTAGTCTGAAGGTACCGAGACGGATCTGCATAAGATTTCGATATCCTCGATGATGGTTCTCCACCTGAACTCGGTAGTGTTTTATTATAAGACTACCATGTGTTCATGCTTGTCTCGGACAACGTGTTCACATGTTTGTAGCAGAACCAGCTCATGTTTTGGAGCTTGCTATCATAGTTCATTTCGAGAATCTCGTAACGTCATCTCGCCGATTTGTGTTGCAAACTTTCATTTTCCTTTATAGACTCGATGAGTCGGAATACTCGACACCAACCAGATCTGAATCTCGGCAGATATGATGGTTGGAACGTTCCCAAGAATTATAATATTGGTCTCTCAGAATCGTAAAGTGAATGTAAGTGGCCAACACAACCAGCGGAAGACCTGTTATTGTAGTATCTTGATTGAAGAAGTTGGCCACCTCTCCATAAGGACCTCGTAGGAATTATTCCCTATTTGTGTGCCTTATAGACATTTGTGTTTCCGAAGTCCGACCTTTACTTGATGTTCTAGACACCAGATCATATCTATGGATGGGATAAGCTAGTACATCAAGGAGAACATTAGAAGCGGAGTGCTAAATGTTTCTCGATCGATCATCCAGATTTTGTCCCTTGGTCTCGCTAAGGTGAAATCGAGAAAGTGTTATCTTCCTTTGCATCCGCATCATCCGTCATTATTCATCATGGTAGTATGTTGTGTTGCCAGGATCCTTGACACGGATATTGGTAAAACCTTGATGACTATGGAAATGCTCAAGTTCTTGAGAGCACGCACAAGCATTAGGTGCAATCGTAGTTACTAACGGGATTGCTCTCAATTTCCTCGGTTATGCTATAACCATTCCAACGAGATTCACTCTCCTTCTTTGAGCTTCTCCCGATTACTAAAGTCATCCTTGGTGTTTGTCTTCAACAAGGTAATCCACATCATCCATTACGCCCGAGAATGTCATTCTCTCGGACCCCTTCAACTGATCGACTATGAATTGCCTTAGGCTGGTATAAAGAGTTTCAATGATCTCTAAATCAAATGTAATTCTTTTTGCCACTTAAGGGGGTATATCTACGAGTCACCATCCTTAAGGTGTCTCGATATGGTATCATGGCAACTCAACTCCTCGCCACGTTGACAACCGTTCACCACCCTTTTAAGCGTGGATTTGATGTCTACCTGGTAAACCTCCGTCATCTGTTCCACCCCATCCCTCCAGATGTGTGTTTTGTGTCTCAGCTCGAGTGGTGTTGCTATGCCTCATCCCCATGAGTTGATCCTAAGTTGTTCGATCTTGGGAAGATCGATCCTTCTAGAGTTTCCTTGTTCTCTTCTTGTCATGTTAGTTGGAGTTCTCGAGAGGAAGGCGCCGAGACAAGGTGATGATGGAATCAAGGTTCTTATGGGTGCAACTTGGATCGTGAAGATTATATTAGTTTGTGCTTCCTTTCATCTTACCCTACGCTTGAATCTCGGTCGAGATTCTTGTTTAGTGGGGTGAGTTGTCACATCCCTAGCTTCGGTAATGCACGGTGTTTTGCATCTTGTTGCATCATGTTTAAATTCTATCTAAGTTGAAATGGGGATTGACTAAACCCTAGCATCGTAAAGAATTCAACTAGGTTCAACTAAAATAATTTCAGTGAATCCAAATGGCTTTAAAAAATGTTCATCATTTCGGAAAATGCTAGAAGCAATAACTGTGGGTGTTGCACATTTTTCCATGACATATTTGGTCACTTGAATTAAATCATATGTACTTTGCATTTGGGCATTTAAATGCTAGTAAATATTTTAAATGCTCAAATAATTTCGAAATAAGTGTGGGCTGTTGGCATTAATCTAAACAGAGCCTATGATTATTTTCAGGATTTTTGAAGGTGTCTAACTATTTTAAATAATGCCACAAAAGTACGTAAAATAGAAAACAGTAATTAAAATAAGAAAACAGAGAGAAGAAACTCACTGGCCTCACCCACTGCCCACTGGCGGCCCAAATGGCCGCCCAGCCCACCAGCCTCTCCTGTCGCCTTCCTCCTCGTGCCAATAGGCGAGGAGGGACACCGCGACGCCGCGAAGCTCGCCACGCCACCGGCTGCTGCTGGCTACCCTCGACGCGCCGGACGACGCCACGCACCCCTCATCGCTCTCCTCTCCCGTGCCCCTCTCCTCTCTCTCCCGAGCGCCTCTCCCCTCCTCTGTTCTCCTCAACGAGCCGCCGTCGACGCTGCGCGCGTTCGCCGGCCACCGCCACCCCACGCCCCCGACACGCCCACGAGCTCCGCCTCGACCTCCGTCCCTCCTCACCGAAGCCGGGCGACGCAGGGAGGCTGCATCGTCGCCCATGCCGTCTCCCTCACCCCGGTGCCGGAGATCGCCGCCAGAATTCGCCGTCGCAGAAGCTTCCCCGAGCTCGCCGACCCCTCCGTTCGATCCACCGTGAGCTCCTCCCCCGAACCCCCCTCTTCTCCGTCTCGTCTGCATGCCGTAGCGCCATTCCCCACCGTCACCGAAGCTCGCCGCCGCTCGAGCTTGTCGCCGGCGTCGCTCCGGCGACCATTTGGTCACGGCCGTGCAACCGCCAGTGCTCCCGCGACCAAGAGCCCTCCAGCGCCTCAGCTCCCTCGTTTGTGAGCAGCAGCACCGAACCCGACCTTTTCGAAGCTCCGCCGCCGCCACGAGCTCGCCGTCGTCGGTTCCGCCCACCACGAGCACGACCACCACCACTGCTCGACGCGCGCCAATGAGGGCTCTCCAACGAGCCCAAGCACACCTCGAACCGAGCCTCGTGGGCTCTTCCCAGCACCTCCGCCGCGTCGCCATGGCCGCGGCCTAACTCCGCGAAAGCGCCATCAGCACTAATCTAATGACCCTCTGGGTCACTTACATGTGGGCCCATGCCTCATCGACACTTTTTAGTTAGGACTAAATTAGCGCTAACAGTCTTGGTTAATTAACTAGGACACGACATGTGGGGCCCATTGTCGGGTTTGACCCTGGTTAGGCGCTGTTGACCTGCTGACGTCATGATGATGTCGGTGACTTAATTAATAATTTTCGGATTTAAAATAAATCCGGAAATTTCGTAAAATGATTTTAACTTCAAAAATTCATAGAAATTCAACCGTAACTCCAAATGAAATAAATTATATATGAAAATGATCAGAAAAATCCAATCTATCCATCTGTACCATTTTCATGCATGTTAGAACAACTTATAGCTGCTGTTTAGCACAAATCATTTAAATGGCATTTGAAAAATCACATATGGAGTTTGAATTTGAATCTTGTATTCAAACCAACTTCATTTAATCTGTTGCTAATTGCATTAGCTCAAACCACAACATATTGCCATGTCATGATCATGCATCATATTGTGCATTTGCATTGATTGTGTTTCTTTCTCGATTGCTTGCGGTAATTGCCCCTCTCGATAGGCGTGGTTCCGACGATGAGTTCGATGACACCGATGAAGAGTTATATCATCTTGAAGTGCCGGCAAGCAAAACCCCTTGTTCATTCCGATACAATCCCACTCTCTCGCTTCGCTCTCTTTTCTTGCATTAGGACAACAACGGTTCATGTGTTACTTGCTGCGGTAGTTGAACCCTTTATCCTCTGCATGACTGTCATTCCACATAAATAGATGAAACCCACTAGCATGAGTAGGAGTTGTTTGAGCCCTGATGTGCCTACTCATTCATGCTTGTTTGTCATGCTGCTATTGCTTAGAGTTGAGTCGGTCGATTCATCGGGAATGAATCGGAGGTGTGTGAACATGTCCTACTGTTGAGAGCGAAATGTGTGAACACGATTTGGTAAAGGTAGCGGTGAGAGGCCATGTAGGAGTACATGGTGGGTTGTCTCATTGCAGCCGTCCTCAGGAACTGAGTTCTGTGTTTGTGATCCATGAATAGTTACTACCACACATTGGGTTCCGGTAACTCGGCCCCTCTCGGCTTCTTAATCACCCTTGTTCTCTGTCCAGGAGTTGCAACTAGTTTCTGGTGTTTGTAGGTAGTGTTAGTAGTCTACCAGGTGGCACCCGGTACAGGTGGGCTTGGGACAGACTAGGCACCGTGGCACGGTGTACCAAGCGTAGATCTACCCGTCGAGGTGGGCTTGGGAACCCTGCTCACATTGTTTGGGGCCGTGAGCGACACCCGGCGGATCTCCTTGCGGATGAAACCGAATAGGCGATAAAACTGGACGAGAGACTTGAGTGTTTAGGTAGGCGTGGCCGACTCCTCGCCCGGCTTCCGCTTGAAGGTTGCCGCGGTACATGGCGTGTCTGAGGGCTATAAGTGGCGAGAGCGTGTGTGAAGAAGTACACCCTGCAGGTTATCATTATCTATTGAATAGCGGATTCCTCGGATATGGAAGCGTGGACCCTCGTGCAGTTCATAGACAAGTGAAAGTGGATACTCTAAAATACGCAAGATAGCGTGAGTGCTATGGATGGCGTTCTCGTGGGAAGACGGAGCGGATCCATAGTGGTGTATTGATATGGTGATTATGTGGACTCGCAGCGCCACCTCAAAAGAGTTACTTGCAAATCGTAGTTTAGGATAGCCACCGAGTCAAAGCTGGCTTGCTGCGGTTAAACTCCACCATCCCTTTATTGATAATGATGCATATGTAGTTAGTTACGATGTAAGTCTTCTTTGGGTACATTTGTACTCACGTTTGCCTATTTTATGTTTTTGAGAGAGACTTGGTCTCGCTAGTAGTTCCACGTGGACTTGACGTTTAGCTTGTTACCTCAGCTACGATCTTGTGCCCTCGGCAGATCTGGTAGATAGTCGCTTCTTAGCCTTTTTCATTTATAGTTATGCGTATCGGACATGTTAGCTTCGCTTGTGTTTGATTTGTATGCTTTCAATGTTGGGTCATGAGACCCCTGTTTGTAATATCTCGCTCCTCGGAGCCTAATGAATAAATACTTGAGTCGTAGAGTCATGTTGTGATGCCATGTTGTATTTGCACATATCGAGCATATTGTGTGTTTGTTATTGAAATGCTTGGCATGTGTGGGATCTGACTATCTAGTTGTTTATCTTTAGTAGCCTCTCTTACCGGGAAATGTCCCTAGTGTTTCCACCGAGCCATGGTAGCTTGCTACCGCTCCGAACACTTAGGCTGGCCGGCATGTGTCCTTCTTCGTTCTGTGTACATCCTTCGGGAAATGTCACGTGTTGAGTACCGAGTCTGTTAGCCGCTACAGCCGGTTCACCGGAGTCTGCTAGCCAGTGCTATAGCCGGAACTTACTCGCTGATGACCGACACGTTCGATCTTTGGGTCATGGATGCTGTCCTGTAAGTCTGTGCCACTTTGGGTTTACGACTAGCCATGTCAGCCGGGCTCCTTTTCATATGGATGCTAGCGACACTATCATATCTGGCGTGCCAAAAGGCATAAACGGTCCCGGGCTAAGGTAAGGCGACACCGTTGGGATACCGTGCGTGAGGCCGCAAAGTGATATGATGTGTTACAGGCTAGATCGATGTGACATTGAGTCGGGGTCCTGACAGCTATTTTCATTGGGTGTATGACCATTGAAGGTTTTATTCATGTAAATAGAACAACAATTATTCTCTGACTTTAAATGAATAACCGTATTGCAATAAACATGATCAAATCATATTTATGCTCAACGCAAACACCAAATAACACTTATTTAGGTTCAACACAAATCCCGAAAGTATAGGGAGTGTGCGATGATGATCATTATCAATCTTGGAACCACTTCCAACAAACATCGTCACTTCACCCTTAACTAGTCTCTGTTTATTCTGCAACTCCCATTTCGAGTTACTAATCTTAGCAACTGAACTAGTATCAAATACTGAGGGGTTGCTATAAACACTAGTAAAGTACACATCAATAATATGTATATCAAATATACTTATGTTCACTTTGCCATCCTTCTTATCCGCCAATCAATTGGGGTAGTTCCGCTTCCAGTGACCAGTCTCTTTGCAGTAGAAGCAGTTAGTCTCAGGCTTAGGACCAGACTTGGGTTTCTTCACTTGAGCAGCAACTTGCTTGCTGTTCTTCTTGAAGTTCCCCTTCTTTTCCCTTTGCCCTTTTTCTTGAAACTAGTGGTCTTGTCAATCATCAACACTTGATGCTCTTTCTTGATTTCTACCTTCGCCGATTTCAACATCACGAAGAGCTCGGGAATCTTTTCGTCATCCCGTGCATACTATAGTTCATCACGAAGTTCTAGTAACTTAGAGGTGGTTACTAGAGAATTCTGTCAATCACTATCTTATCTGGAAGATTAACTCCCACTTGATTCAAGCGATTGAAGTACCCAGACAATCTGAGCACATGCTCAGTAGTTGAGCGATTCTCCTCCATCTTTTAGCTATAGAACTTGTTGGAGACTTCATATCTCTCAACTCGGGTATTTGCTTGAAATATTAACTTCAATTCCTGGAACATCTTATATGGTCCATGACGTTCAAAACGTCTTTGAAGTCCCGATTCTAGGCCATTAAGCATGGCGCACTAAACTATCAAGTAGTCATCATACTGAGCTAGCCAAACGTTCATAACGTCTGCATCTGCTCCTGCAATAGGTCTGTCACCTAGCGGTGCATTAAGGACATAATTCTTCTATGCAGCAATGAGGATTAACCTCAGATCACGGATCAAATCTGCAACATTGCTACTAACATTTTTCAACACGGTTTTCTCTAGGAACATATCAAAATAAACATACGAAAGCAACAATGCGAGCTATTGATCTACAACATAATTTGCAAAATACTACTAGGACTAAGTTCATGATAAATTAAGGTTCAATTAATCATATTACTTAAGAACTCCCACTTAGATAGACATCCCTCTAATCCTCTAAGTGATCACGTGATCCAAATCAACTAAACCATGTCCGATCATCACGTGAGATGGAGTAGTTTCAATGGTGAACATCACTATGTTGATCATATCTACTATATGATTCACGCTCGACCTTCGGTCTCCGTGTTCCGAGGCCATATCGTATATGCTAGGCTCGTCAAGTTTAACTTGAGTATTCGCGTGTGCAACTGTTTTGCACCGTTGTATTTGAGCGTAGAGCCTATCACACCGATCATCACGTGGTGTCTCAGCATGAAGAACTTTCGCAATGGTGCATACTCAGGGAGAACACTTCTTGATAATTAGTGAGAGATCATCTTAAAATGCTACCGTCAAACAAAACATAATAAGATGTATAACAGATAAACATCATATGCAATCAAAATATGTGACATGATATGGCCATGATCATCTTGCGCCTTTGATCTCCATCTCCAAAGTACTGTCATGATCTCTATCGTCACCGGCACGACACCATGATCTTCATCATCTTGATCTATATCAATGTGTCATCACATGGTCGTCTCACCAACTATTGCTCTTGCGACTATTGCTATCGCATAGCGATAAAGTAAAGCAATTATTTGGCACTTGCATCTTATGCAACAAAGAGACAACCATAGAGCTTCTGCCAGTCGCCGATAACTTCAACAAAACATGATCATCTCATACAACAACTTATATCTCATCAAGTCTTGACCATATCACATCACAACATGCCCTGCAAAAACAAGTTAGACGTCCTCTACTTTGTTGTTGCAAGTTTTACGTGGCTGCTACGGGCTTAAGCAAGAACCAATCTCACCTCGCATCAAAACCACAGCGATAGTTTGTCAAATAGACTCGTTTTAACCTTCGCAAGGACCGGGCGTAGCCTTTTCGGTTCAACTAAAGTTGGAGAAACCGACACCGCCAGCCACTGTGTGCAAAGCACGTCGGAGAACCAGTCTCGCGTAAGCGTCTGGCGTAATGTCGGTCCGGCCGCTTCATCCAACAATACCGCCGAACCAAAGTATGACATGCTGGTAGGCAGTATGACTTATATCGTCCACAACTCACTTGTGTTCTACTCGTGCATATAACATCAACGCATAAAACCTAGGCTCGGATGCCACTGTTGGGGAACGTAGTAATTTCAAAAATTTTCCTACGCACACGCAAGATCACGGTGATGCATAGCAACGAGAGGGGAGAGTGTTGTCCACGTACCCTCGTAGACCGTAAGCGAAGCATTATGACAAAGCGGTTGGTGTAGTCGTATGTCTTCACGATCCGACCGATCCAAGCACCGAACGTACGGCACCTCCGAGTTCTGCACACGTTCAACTCGATGACGATCTCCGGCCTCCGATCCAGCCGAGCTCCGGAGATGAGTTCCGTCAGCACGACGGCGTGGTGACGATGATGATGTTCTACCAGCGCAGGGCTTCGCCTAAACTCCGCGACGATATGACCGAGGTGTAATATGGTGGAAGGGGGCACCGCACACGGCTAAGGAACAATCCGTAGATCAACTTGTGTGTCTATGGGGTGCCCCTGCCCCCGTATATAAAGGAGGGAGGGAGGAGGAGGCCGACCCTCTACTATGGCGCGCCATGGGGAGTCCTACTCCCACCGGGAGTAGGATTCCCCCTTTCCTAGTCCAACTAGGAGTCCTTCCATGTATTAGGAGTAGGAGACAAGGAAGGGGAAGAGAGAAGGGAAGGAAGGAGGGGGTGCGGCCTCCCCTAGTCCAATCGGACTAGGCCATGGGGCACGCGCCTGCCCTAGGCAGCCCTCTCTCTTTCCCTTGAGGCCCAATAAGGCCCAATACTTCTCCCGGCGAATTCCGTAACTCTCCGGTACTCGAAAAATTATCCGAATCACTCGGAACCTTTCCAAACTCGAATATAGTCGTCAATATATTGATCTTTACGTCTCGACCATTTCGAGACTCCTCGTCATGTCCCGGTCTCATCCGGGACTCCAAACTCCTTGGTACATCAAAACTCATAAACTCATAATATAAGCATCATCGAAACCTTAAGCGCGCGGACCCTACGGGTTCGAGAACTATGTAGACATGACCTAGAACTATTCTCGGTCAATAACCAATAGCGGGACCTGGATGCCCATATTGGCTCCTACATATTCTACGAAGATCTTTATCGGTCAAACCGCATAACAACATACATTGTTCCCTTTGTCATCGGTATGTTACTTGCACGAGATTCGATCGTCGGTATCCAATACCTAGTTTAATCTCGTCACGGCAAGTCTCTTTACTGGATTACGTAATGCATCATCCGTAACCAACTCATTGGTCACATTGCTTGCAAGGCTTATAATGATGTGCATTACCGAGAGGGCCCAGAGATACCTCTCCGACAATCGGAGTGACAAAACCTAATCTCGAAATACGCCAACTCAACATGTACCTTCGAAGACACCTAAGTACTCCTTTATAATCACCGAGTTACGTTGTGACGTTTGGTAGTACCCAAAGTGTTCCTCCGGTTAACGGGAGTTGCATAATCTCATAGTTACAGGAACATGTATAAGTCATGAAGAAAGCAATAGCAACATACTAAACGATCAAGTGCTAAGCTAACGGAATGGGTCAAGTCAATCACATCATTCTCCTAATGATGTGATCCCGTTAATCAAATGACAACTCTTTTGTCCATGGCTAGGAAACATAACCATCTCTGATAAACGAGCTAGTCAAGTAGAGGCATACTAGTGACACTATGTTTGTCTATGTATTCACACATGTATTATGTTTCCGGTTAATACAAATATAGCATGAATAATAAACATTTATCATGAAATAAGGAAATAAATAATATCTTTATTATTGCCTCTAGGGCATATTTCCTTCAAGTTTATCTATTCGAATAGCCGTGTCCTCGGTAAAAGGACGACCCGGAGTTGTACCTTGACCTTATGACAACTAGAACCGGATACTTAATAGAACACACCCAGACAAGTTCCACAGACAACCCGGTGATCACTTTTCCACAGGGCGACGAGGGGAGGATCACCGGGTAGGATTATGCTATGTGATGCTACTGGAGATGCTACTTGGTGATGCTACTTGGAGGACTTCAGTCTACTCTCTTCTACATGCTTCAAGACGGAGGCTGCCAGAAGCGTAGTCTTCGATAGGATTAGTTATCCCCCTCTTATTACGGCATTCTCGATTCGGTCAATCGATATGGCCCTTTACACATATACCCATGCATATGTAGTGTAGCTCCTTGCTTGCAGTACTTTGGATGAGTACTCACGGTTGCTTTCTCCCCTTTTCCCCCCTTTCCTTTCTTTACGGTTGTCGCAACCAGATGCTATAGTCCAGAGCGACGCCATCGTCGACGACGCCTCCTACTACGTTGGAGGTGCTCACATTACGTGCAGCAGCCGGCGGCGACCGAGGAGTAGTTAGGAGGATCCTGCAGGAGGCCTGCGCCTCTTCGATCTGTATCGGTTTGTGCTAGCCTTCTTAAGGCAAACTTGTTTAACTTATGTCTGTACTCAGATATTGTTGCTTCCGCTGACTCGTCTATGATCGAGCACTTGTATTCGAGGCCTCGAGGCCCCTGGCTTGTATTATGATGCTTGTATGACTTATTTATGTTTTTAGAGTTGTGTTGTGATATCTTCCCGTGAGTCCCTGATCTTGATCGTACACGTTTGCGTGCATGATTAGTGTACGATTGAATCGGGGGCGTCACACCTAGAGGCAATAATAAAGTTATTATTTATTTCCTCATATCATGATAAATGTTTATTATTCATGCTAGAATTGTATTAACCGGAAACATGATACATGTGTGAATACATAGAAAAAAGTATAGTCACTAGTATGCCTCTACTTGACTAGCTCATTAATCAAAGATGGTTATGTTTCCTAACCATAGACATGTGTTGTCATTTGATTAGTGGGATCACATCATTAGAAGAATGATGTGATTGACATGACCCATCCCGTTAGCCTAGCACTTGATCGTTTAGTATTCTGCTATTGCTTTCTTCATGACTTATACATGTTCCTGTAACTATGAGAATTATGCAACTCCCGTTTACCGGAGGAACACTTTGGGTACTACCAAACGTCACAACGTAACAGGGTGATTATAAAGGAGTACTACAGGTGTCTCCAAAGGTACATGTTGAGTTGGCGTATTTCGAGATTAGGTTTTGTCACTCCGATTGTCGGAGAGGTATCTCTGGGCCCTCTCGGTAATGCACATCATTATAAGCCTTGCAAGCAATGTGACCAATGAGTTAGTTACGGGATGATGTATTACGTAATGAGTAAAGAGACTTGCCGGTAACGAGATTGAATAGGTATTGGATACCGACGATCAAATCTCGTGCAAGTAACATACCGATGACAAAGGGAACAACGTATGTTGTTATGCGGTTTGACCGATAAAGGTCTTCGTAGAATATGTAGGAACCAATATGGGCATCCAGGTCCCGCTATTGGTTATTGACCGAGAATGGTTCTAGGTCATCTCTACATAGTTCTCGAACCCGTAGGGTCCGCACGCTTAACGTTTCGATGACAATTTTATTATGAGTTTATAAGTTTTGATGTACCGAAGTTTGTTCGGAGTCCCGGATGTGATCACGGACATGACGAGGAGTCTTGAAATGGTCGAGACATAAAGATTGATATATTGGAAGCCTATGTTTGGACATCGGAATGGTTCCGGGTGAAATCGGCATTTCTTAGAGTACCGGGAGGTTACCGGAACCCCCCGGGGGGTTATTGGGCCTACATGGGCCTTGAGGGAGAAGAGGAAGGAGGCGAGAGGGGGGCGCGCCTCCCTTCCTAGTCCGAATAGGACAAGGGAAAGGCGGCGCCCCCTTTCCTTCTCCTCTTCCTCCTCTTTCCCCCTTCTCCTACTCCTACTTGAAAGAGGAGTCCTACTCCGGTGGTAGTAGGACTCCCCCTTGGCGCGCCCTCCTTGGCGTGGCCTCCTCCCCCCGGCTCCTTTATATACGGGGTGGGGGCACCCCATAGACACACAAGTTGATCTACGGATCGTTCCTTAGCCGTGTGCGGTGCCCCCTCCACCATATTCCACCTCGGTCATATCGTCATGGAGCTTAGGCGAAGCCCTGCGCCGGTAGAACATCATCATCGTCACCACGCCGTCGTCTTGTGGAACTCATCTCCGAGCTCGGCTGGATCGGAGGCGGAGATCGTCATCGAGCTGAGCGTGTGCTGAACTCGGAGGCCCGTGACGTTCGGTGCTTGGATCGGTCGGATCGTGAAGGCGTCGACTACATCAACCGTGTTGTACTAATGCTTCCGCTTACGGTCACACAGTACGTGGACGAACACTCTCCCCTCTCGTTGCTATATCATCACCATGATCTTGCGTGTGCGTAGGAATTTTTTTGAAATTACTACGTTCCCCAACAACAATGCTTGCAAGGCTTAGGTGATGAGTATTACCGAGAGGGCCCAGAGATACCTCTCCGACAATCGGAGTGACAAATCCTAATCTAGAATTATGCCAACTCAACATGTACCTTTGGAGACACCTGTAGAGCACCTTTATAATCACCCAGTTACGTTGTGACGTTTGGTAGCACACAAAGTGTTCCTCCGGTAAACGGGAGTTACATAATCTCATAGTTGCAGGAACTTTGTATAAGTCATGAAGAAAGCAATAGCAACATACTAAACGATCAAGTGCTAAGCTAACGGAATGGGTCAAGTCAATCACATCATTCTCCTAATGATGTGATCCCATTAATCAAATGACATGGTTAGGAAACATAACCATCTTTGATCAATGAGCTAGTTCAAGTAGATGCATACTAGTGACACTATGTTTGTCTTATGTATTCACACATGTATTGTGTTTCCGGTTAATACAATTCTAGCATGAATAATAAACATTTATCATGATATGAGGAAATAAATAATAACTTTATTATTGCCTCTAGGGCATATTTCCTTCACCGAAAACCCTGGCGGAGTTGGGCGGCAACCATCCGGATCGAGGAGAGGGGATCACCATGCCATATGGGTGAAGTAGCCCGTGAACGGAGGGAGGGCGGGCTGGGAAGATTGGACGCGGCCACCAGAGTCGTTGCGCCCATGACCACGCCCACGGCCGCAGTCGGCACCGTCGACGCGGTCACCACGGCCGCAGTTCTGTTGCTGAGCCTGCTGAGGCGGGGCCGGTGGGCGGTCCGAGCCGCGATCACCTTGGGAGCGGGCACCCGATCCAGAAGCACCGCCGCTTGAAGGGGTGCTGCTAGGGAGAGCGAACGCCGAGGCGCTCTCCTGGCTGCATGCTGGGCCTAGGACTCCTCCGCCAGGATGACGTGGGACAACACAACGTCGAAAGGCATGTTGGGCACCTGGTCGTCGAGGACGACACGAATGGTGTCAAGGCGCTTATCGAGGCTGTGAAGGAACTGGGTGGTGAGATCCACCTCGGTGATGGCATGGTTGATGTCGGCAAGGCCGTCGGTGAGGAGCTTCATGCGGCGGGCATACTCGGTGTGATGGAAAGACCCCCTGCTTCAAATTACGGTACTGGCGGTTGAGGATCATGAACTGCGCAACCCTGTTGGCGAGAAAGAAATCTTTGATCTTTGTCTAGACGGCGTAGGTGGTGGTGGCGCCGATAACATGGTTGAGGGGATCGGCGAGGGTGGCGTAGATCCAGAGCGCCACATGGGCGTCCAGCTCCAGATAGTGGACATCGGTTGTGGGCGGAGGGGGATGCTCGATATCAAATGAGGACCATTAGGAAGAAAGACTTCCACTTGTGGTAGTTGTGGTCAGCCGGATTGAGGAGGAATTTGATGTGGTTGGTGATATGATCATTGAAGATCGGGTGGCGAGGAGCGGGAGGTGGCGGCGCCGGAGCAGAAGAGGAGAATAGGGGGGCGAATTGAGAGGGACCGGAGCTGCCGGTCATGCCGTTGAAGACGAAGGGAGTGGTGCCAGAGAAGGAGGGCGGCGAGGTCGTCGCAGAGGAGACGGAGCTCGGCGAGGTCGTCGCAGAGGAGAGGGAGCTCGGCGAGGTCGCAGCACTGGTGGCGGCGGAGGGGGGGGCGTGCTCAGCCATGGCGGCGAAGGAGGAGGGCCTGGTAACTGATACCAAGTTGAAGGAATTAATTCTCTCTATTGATCATCAAGTGTTACACATACATGTTATATACACCGGGACGCTGCCCGAGTCTTACAATACAACCCAACACCATCCATGGTTGTTGTAGAAGAAAATTAGTTAAATCCAGGAGAAAAACAAAGTTCAGAGTAAGCTCGTGAATCCTCTTCTATAGAAGAAACTAGTTAGATGCAGGAGCAAAAAGGAGGGACAAAAATGAACAAAGTAAAGACTTGCTCGTGGCATCTGAAGATCAGATGTTTGCCTAACGACCCAAGTTGTCAAGAGAGCATTTTCATCACCACTTTGTGAGGGTTTGAGGTGAGAGAGGGTTGAACTCTCCGATAACATGGTTGAGGGGATTGGCGAGGGTGGCGTAGATCCAGAGCGCCACATGGGCGTCCAGCTCCAGATAGTGGGCATTGGTGTTGGGCGGAGGGGGATGCTCGATATCAAATGAGGACCAACAGGAAGAAAGACTTCCACTTGAGGTAGTTGTGGTCAGCCGGATTGAGGAGGAATTTGATGTGGTTGGTGATATGATCATTGAAGATCGGGTGGCGAGGAGCGGGAGGCGGCGGCGCCGGAGCAGAAAAGGAGAATAGGGGGGCGAATTGAGAGGGACCGGAGCTGCCGGTCGTGCCGCTGAAGACGAAGGGAGTGGTGCCAGAGAAGGAGGGCGGCGAGGTCGTCGCAGAGGAGACGGAGCTCGGCGAGGTCGTCGCAGAGGAGAGGGAGCTCGGCGAGGTCGCAGCACTGGTGGCGGCGGAGGAGGGGGGGGGGGTGTGCTCAGCCATGGCGGCGAAGGAGGAGGACCTGGTAACTGATACCAAGTTGAAGGAATTAATTCTCTCTATTGATCATCAAGTGTTACACATACATGTTATATACACCGGGACGCTGCCCGAGTCTTACAATACAACCCAACACCATCCATGGTTGTTGTAGAAGAAAATTAGTTAAATCCAGGAGAAAAACAAAGTTCAGAGTAAGCTCGTGAATCCTCTTCTATAGAAGAAACTAGTTAGATGCAGGAGCAAAAAGGAGGGACAAAAATGAACAAAGTAAAGACTTGCTCGTGGCATCTGAAGATCAGATGTTTGCCTAACGACCCAAGTTGTCAAGAGAGCATTTTCATCACCACTTTGTGAGGGTTTGAGGTGAGAGAGGGTCGAACTCTCCGATAACATGGTTGAGGGGATCGGCGAGGGTGGCGTAGATCCAGAGCGCCACATGGGCGTCCAGCTCCAGATAGTGGGCATCGGTGTTGGGCGGAGGGGGATGCTCGATATCAAATGAGGACCATCAGGAAGAAAGACTTCCACTTGTGGTAGTTGTGGTCAGCCGGATTGAGGAGGAATTTGATGTGGTTGGTGATATGATCATTGAAGATCGGGTGGCGAGGAGCGGGAGGCGGCGGCGCCGGAGCAGAAGAGGAGAATAGGGGGGCGAATTGAGAGGGACCGGAGCTGCCGGTCGTGCCGTTGAAGACAAAGGGAGTGGTGCCAGAAAAGGAGGGCGGCGAGGTCGTCGCAGAGGAGACCGAGCTCGGCGAGGTCGTCGCAGAGGAGAGGGAGCTCGGCGAGGTCGCAACACTGGTGGCGGCGGAGGAGGGGGGGGGGGGCGTGCTCAGCCATGGCGGCGAAGGAGGAGGGCCTGGTAACTGATACCAAGTTGAAGGAATTAATTCTCTCTATTGATCATCAAGTGTTACACATACATGTTATATACACCGGGACGCTGCCCGAGTCTTACAATACAACCCAACACCATCCATGGTTGTTGTAGAAGAAAATTAGTTAAATCCAGGAGAAAAACAAAGTTCAGAGTAAGCTCGTGAATCCTCTTCTATAGAAGAAATTAGTTAGATCCAGGAGCACAAAGGAGAGTGACAAAAAAAAGAGGACAAAGTTCAGAGTTGCTCGTGGCATCTGAAGATCAGATGTTTGCATGACGACCCAGGTTGTCACGAGAGCATTTTCATCACCACTTCGTTGGGGTTTGGGGTGAGAGAGGCTCGAACTCTCGACCTCAGGATCACTCGCATTTAGCTATGAGACCTACGCGCTAGCCAACTGCGCCACCACCCCAATGTTGTTTGCTTACTAATGCCAACCTTACTAATCTGTAGTACTTGTTTGCGACGACCCGTTCTCCCCAAAACAATACTAGTAACCCTGTTACATGCATCCCAATGTTTTTTCTCATAACAATTAAAAAAATTGTTTTTTTCTCATAATAATTTTACTTAATGCTGTCAACTGAAGTCAGTTTAAACCGTTTTTTGAGTCAACGCAATGACATCCGCAAGATGTCGTGCACGAATCTTAATGCAAGGACAACATGGCACACCCTGGTGAATTAGTTCGCTCCCTGTCGTGCTTGCGTGACTACATCCGACATCTCGGTTTTTTTCGGTTGACTAGCAGGCGAGACAAAAGAGTGACGCATTCGCTTCGAGAACATCCTGACCGCCCTGAAAGATGTACACATATGGAAAAAATTTCTCCTTCATGTCCAAATTTGGACTTTCCAGTGTGAACTTTCACAACATGGCATTTTGGTGTTCTTTTTTCTAACATATATATATATCTCATGGCAATTAAAACCTATATTTCCATTTTTTTCCTGATTTTTTCCACCAATCAATGAACATTCTTGTAAAGTTTCCCTGATTTCAGTGAGCAATGTTAACCCTAGGATTTGCCTCGTCCCGCATTTTCCCCAATTTTTTTTCATAAATGGAAATTTGCCATGGTCTTTAGTTAACAACTATGCTTTCAAATTTTGCCATGTGTCCATTTTTCTTACAAATATATACACTTTTCATGTTCAATGAGAAAAAGAATCCCAAAACTTACATGTAACCATATCTTTTTCTTCATTTGCCATGCCCCAAAGAGATATTTTTTTTCCAAATTTTGCCATGTCAGTTGTACTATGTTTCTAAAAGATTACTATCATGTGCAGTTATTACATGGCCAAACTAAGAATTTTGCTTCACTACAATTGCCATGGCAAATTTCAGATAACAACATTTTTCTAAAAGTTTGCACATGTGATTTTAATTCCTCATGTGATCGTACTTTTTTTTTCATTTGCCATGACCTATAGAGCAAAAAAAAAAAATTCCATGCCACTTGTACTATATTTTTACTTATATAGCCATCAAGTGTACTACTCGCATGTCAAAACTTATATTTTTGTTTGTCTACAATTGATATGGCAAATTTTAAACCAAGGCCACTTTTATTTTTGTAATTTTTGGAAATCCTCAATTTATGTTATGGTGACATGACAAGTTTTAGACTACTTTTCGTATTTGTCATATGGAAAACTTTCTACAATATATTATAATTTCCAAATTGCAAACGTTTTAGAACATTTATTTTTGTACATAATTGCATTTTTTTGTGTTTTGTGTTTGTGTGTTTTCTCTATATTTGGGTTGTGTAGATTGGCAGCAGTTTCATTACATATATCATTGCAAATTAATCATCAAAAGGATCGGATATATTTTTGATAGTTCTGACATATGGTGATATGGATGAGTTGTTTGATCACAAAACATGGCAACTTTTTTTTAGTCACATGTACATGTGTTTTGAATATTCATGGCAATTTTTACAATGGATGTTTTTGCCACTTTACTTGTACATATTGTTGCAACTAATTTGTACATACCATGCCAATTGCATATATCATGGCAAAAAGTATTGTATATATCATGTGAAACCTCTGTTTTTGTATATAGCATAGTTTTGGACTTTTTTGCCTTGCTTATTCTCAAAGTAAACGTGAGGAGGGGTGACTGTGGCGGCGGTTTTTCTCGAGAATCCTTTTTTACGTTTTTTCAACGCCCACTTGTTCAGCCTTAAAAAAAATTACAGCAAGCTGGTGCTCGGGAGGCCCAATAGGGGCCTGTCACGCTCTGTGTGTGTGTGGGGGAGGTGGTGCATCTCGAAGCGAATGAGCTGGCCGAGGGAACGATCGTTCACTCTGGTGTCTGGACATGTGGCACCCCGGCTCAGCGAAAGCGGAACGCCCCGTATTCCAGCCCAGAGATCGAGGAGAAGTCTTCTGGAATACGGCTGGTAATTTCTTTTGCATCCATACATGATATTCCCAATTTCACTGCAGTCAGCTGGTAATTCCATTCTGTTCAACTAAGTTTCCAAATATATGCATTTCTTGCTGACTCTTCGGGTCTGGTGTCGGCCGACGAGCAACTTTAATAGGGGAAAAATTTGTAACACTGAAGGCCCAAAGAAAGGAACAACAGAAACGACTAAAACAAAAGCACACAAGCATTCTACTAGTATAATTAATCAAGCAATCATCACATATTACTACTACTCACACAATAATATGCATGCACACCTAAGCACACAAATCTCGCGGAAACTCTGGTATTGCGATCTAATATGCTGTGGCGGCGTGCACGAGGACGAATAAATGTGTGGAAGAATTGGTGTAAACAGCGCTACACCAAGTGCTAGCTTAGCCAGGTGGCAACCTGAACTAGCTTGGAGGCGAGGACGTACTTGGTAACCATGCAGGGGGACACGAAGGTCGCAACCACATTATTATCAAGCGGACGGAAAAAGATCCGTACTCGTCCAAGAAATAGGATTGCAGGGAAAAACTGAGGCTGCTGACATTGCCATTTCTTGATAACTAAGATCATTAAGGGTTGCCAACACGACAAAATAAAAGAACTATCCGGGATAGACGCATGTCCATCACCGAAACGATAGGCGGGACTGAAGGAAAGACATCGGTGCGATACCTGAGCACCATTTTTGCAAACAGTGTCGGGATCACTTGGCATCACTCTGCTGGGACAGAAATGACACCAAACGCCGAAAGAAAAAGGAACTGGAGAAATGCAAAGGTTGAGCTGTAGTGGATCCGAACCAATGCCAGCTACACTCACCAAATAAACCGTTATCAAAAATACTAAGGCTATATGCATGCTATGCAACAAACAAATGCATCTACCAAGTGCAACAAACCAACTGTGGTCTATACTACCACTTTCTAACGTTCACGTGGTCTAGGGCGTCCTACAGCCAGACCTGCTCTGATACCAAGCCTGTGGCACCCCAGCTCAGAGAAACCGGAACGCCCCGTATTCCAGCCCAGAGATCGAGGAGAAGCCTTCTAGAATACGGCACTGCTTAGCATAGAACAAACCAGCCTTCTATTATTACCCGAATATGAATACAAGGTCTCCGATATTACAATAAATAACATCAGTACAGCGACACTACGCCATCCTCTGTTGCTCTATGCAAGCAGCAGAGCAACTCGAAGCTGCAGAATAACTCTAGCAGCGGAACAACGAAGACGGTGGTGAACTCCACTCCGGAGGGACTCTGGCTGGAACGCTGATCCTAGCTCGCACGAACGGAAACCACGACAAGCAAGCAATCAAATCCGGAATGAAATGCAAGCTGGCATGACACGCCAGGTCAGTACTTGCAAGCTCACAAATAACCAGACGCATTCAAAGCAAACAACAGCATGGCAATTACAGGTTAAGCAGTAATTAACATGATATCATCATAGCAATATAACATGAACATGACCAACATAAACATGATACAACTAACACAACATGAACATATTAATCCGACATTCCTAGCATGCAACATGATGACACTATCATGCACTACTTATTCTGCTCGGTTACCTTGTAACCAACACATGCATCACTTACCAACCTCGGACATCACACGATCATCTCAGGATCAAATCAAGCTTGGCATAAACAATACCATAGCGATCATTAAATAACCACAAGGAGCTTGATCTTTACCCACGACTCTCGTACAACATCACGAATAAACAACAACACGGTATCCTCGATACCACCGTGATCCTTATGGCGATCACTACCCGACCAACACTTGGCCCGTGATCCTTACGCCGATCACCACCCGACCACTACATGGCTCGTCATCCTTACGGCGATCACAACCCGACCAACACTTGGCCAACTTATCTCACTGTTATTAAGCACATTATTTTTATTACTGTTGACTCATGGTGTGACCTTCTCTCGACCTGGGCCCTTATCCGCAGGCGCGGCTATCGATAGATTAATATACACTCTGTAGAGGTTAGTACACTGTACCCACACTACGGAACCCATGGCCTCGCCATCCCATTCGGGTGGACCAACGGCGTTCCGACAAAACCGATCTACTGCCATGACACTCTCCCGGCCACTCTGACTCACTCCCTACTGAGCTAAGTCATGGGTGGCCCCGTGTCTACCTCCAGACACCTCAACGATCACCGTCGTGGCCCGTCCCACGCTGGGACTCGTGCACATAACAACAACAACGGGCACACAAGGTTATGCTTGCCTACCGAGCCAGGGTACAGCACACCCATAATCTTCCCTCATTGGAGGCACCGGCGAGAGGCACGGCAATAGACCTAGTTAGGACCATCCCATACCAATAAGCGTGGTTGCACTGGTCAGCATCGATTCAGTGGCACCATGACTCAGCCAACAGTTGTTCAAGTTCAATTTAATCCGGTTAACTTGAATGCAAATATGCTGAGTCATGATAAAATGCATGAACGTGATATCAACATCACCATGAGAGTATCATATAACTTTCCACCATATCAACAATAAATCATATCCACTAAACATCGCATACCGACTAGCATGACCATCTCCAACATCAACATGTACTACTATCGAGCATAAACATATGAAAGGTAATACTAGCAGGTATAACATGATCACAGAGTATAAGACAACATAGCACAAAAGTGAATATGCAAATCTGAACATCACCGGAACAACGATAACCATCTTTTCAACAAGCAAACATTTAATAAAGATTCAAGTTAAAAACCATGGCTACTGCATGACTATCATGCAAGTGGGTATTGTGGCTTGTCTGGGGATGAAGAAGGCACCGGGGAGAAGTGCGGTGAAGCCGCGGAACGAATCGTCGGAAACATTCTCTCTCGGAGGGGGCTGAATAAGGGCAAGGGCATAAAGGTCATTTTCACAGTGTCAAACCATAGTGAAAACAACACCAACAGAACGGGCTCGATGAAACAAAGAAGTGGGCTTTGGATTCACCTCTAACGGAGTTACGGATAAAAAGATATAAAGGTTTTACTACCAGGGACCTATCTGTAAAATTTATTTTATAGACTGGGCCAACACAGAAAACTGGAAAGCGTATTCGGGGGATTACGTCTTGACTTTATTCGTTGGAGCAGTGGCGGGGCTGACGCGTGCGGGTCCCACGGGTGGGGCCCGTCACTTATCCACCTGGCATTGACCGATCAACGATAAGAGGCTTACACGCGGGGCCAGCGGCCAGTTGGTAGGCTCCAGGGGGGTCAACGCCTTTGTCTTCTTCCTCCTCGTCAACCCCCGGTGGAACAGAGGGAGGAGAGCAGCACCGACGAGGCTTGCCGGCGGCTCCGGTCATCGCTCGGGCCGTGCGACCTACGGGCGAGCTCAGGGGGACGAGCCGCACCCGTTCCCGTAGGGCACAAATGCCGAGGAGGATTGGAGCGGCTAGGCGGTGCACTCCGGCGGAGATGGCCTCGGGTGAGGTGGGGCTACGGGGCTACGGGGCACTCCGGCGAGGGGCAGGTAGGTGGGGAGGATCAGGGGGCCGAGGGGAGTTCTCCGGTGACTACAGACAAGAGGGGGAGGGCCGGCATCGAGCTAATCTTGCAGGGCCGGGGCGGCGGCCATGGCGGCAGAGAGACGTGGGGAGGGGCTCTGGAGCTCAAGGGAGAGGCCGGGGAGATTGCTGGAGGGGGTGTGAGGCTGGTGGTGAGGTCGAACGGCCTCGAGGGTGGCTATATATGGCCGGGGCGAGGAGGGCCGAGCTGGCGTCGCCGGCGACGCGTGTCCGGCATCAAGGACGCGTGCCTGCATGCATGGGCTCGGGGCAAACGACGGGGAGGGCACGGGGAGGAGCTCACGGGGTAGAAGGGGTCGAGGGGAAGCAGAGGAAGAAGCCGAGCGCTATTAAAGCATGTCGGAGCACTGTGCTCCCGTGGGCGCTTGTTGGCGAGCGTCGGTGAGCTAGCTTCCGGAGGGGGAGAGGGGTCTAGGGGGACTGCGATGATGAGGGCCAGCTGGTAGACACTCTCATGAGCGCGAAGGCGACGAGAGGGAGAGGGGCCCGAGCACAAACAGTATGCCACAGCGCACAGAGCGCGCCAACATACATGCCGGCTGCGTGGTCACCACGAAACATGGCGCATTAAGTGCTCTACAACATCCAAAATGGTGTCTAGTGGTAAATCCTTCGAAGATAGGTTTGAAATGAGGTGGTAACTAGGTTAAAGGCACTCTGGTCAAAAAGTTAGTGAGCTCTGAAGTTTATTGCAGTAAACTTCATCAGCTCGATGAGATCAACTGAGAATTACTGGAGGCCAAACAAGATGTCTGGGATGTTTAGGATAGGAAGGACTATGATCCTAGAGGTTGGGAGGGTAAAAGGATCAAGATTTACTGCAGCTGCTTCACAACTGCATACTTGGTCCAGAAATGAAGATAATGATGGTGCACTCACATGGAGTGTCCACTTGAGCTAAGATTTGGCAAGGCTTAGTCATTAGGTCATATGATGATGCTGTAAAAAGCTCATGCCAAATGGACAAGCCAAAATAGCACTGGTTTCACAAACATTTCTGCTGACCAGAAACTTGGAATAATTATGGTGGTCAAATGGCTCAATAAAATGAAGCCAAAATGGGTGGAGAGATGTTTTATGGGTGGAAGAATGATCTGGTAATTTATCAGGATTTTTGAAGTAATATAAAATATACTTGCTTCACAACCTGAAAATATTGCCAGAAACAAAGATTTGCTCATGTTCTCACATAGATGATTGTATAGGGCAGCAAATGGGTGGAAGGGGTTAATATGAGCACATTAAGGAGTGTGCAAAATTTCAACTCATGTGGGTACTCCTAGCTAGTACTTCCTTCACAAAGCCTTCTGTCAGACATAAACTTTGGAAATTCATTGAGGAAGATTGGCTAGGCAAATAAATTTGAACTTGTGCATGGCGAAATTATTTGGACATATAAACATGCCCAAAAAGGTTGGGAGTCAATAGGAGAAATATAAATGACACTTCCTTCACAAAGTGCCATTCAGGGCAGAATAGAAAAAAGAATATCGGGGAATTATTTTTTAACGTGGCAATGAAAAGTTTTGCCATATTTGATCAAGCTATGACCCAAACAATTTATGAGAATTATTTTGGATTTTTTTTGGAGTGAGGGAGATATAGGTTGCTTCACAACCTAGGGCAATTGGAGTTATTCCTTTAATAGAAAAGGAATATATTCCCAATAAAAAGAATATTGAGATTTGGGCTAGGATGGAAATGACAGGGTCTAGGGAAAGATTTGGGAATGACAAGCCACTCTGGAAGCAAAGAAGAGGTCATCTTTTTCAGTTTCTGACCATAAAGCCACGGAGAAAGAAAACTCAGGCAAAAACCTCGGAAAAACAAAAGAAAAGGAAAGGGCCAAACATCAGGCTGTGACAGGACACACTCAAGGATGAACATTAGATGTGCATTAGCGTCATAAATTTAAACATTCAAAGTTTGTAGTTGCCAAAACCTTAATACTCGATTAGTTTTAATGGATCCTTTACAATATTCATGTCATCTCTAAATCTTCTCTCACCAGCAACCTTATGGTGTGAATATGTTTTTCTCCAAGATGTCGAATAACGTCACTTAACTTTTGTTTGTCGTTAGCTATACTCTGTGGAAAATCATAGGAAAAGTCGCGAGGTCCCTAGACAACAGTGAGCCCAATCATTGAGCCCATGGTCAACATTTTTAATATGAATATTAGGTCTAAATCCGTTGTATTTTTTTGTTCAACTTACCATGCCAAAACAATGAGTTAAATACATGGGAGGTGCCTCAATTTGTCATGCGCCATCAGTTTAGTACCAAAAGTTGTGAAATACATGAAACTGGTGGGAAAATTTGTTTCTGATGCTGGGCACAGCTGAGGCCGGAATCTCAGCCTTTGGTCGTTCTCCGGATGCACGTGTATTTCTGTATTCCTGAGCGTACGCGATTCCAGTTTTCACTAGGCATTTGATGATGGGCCCTGCGCATTAAATTGGTGCTTAAAATATACAGTACAATGCAAAAATCATAGGTGTGAATATGTTTTTCTCCAAGATGTCGAATAACGTCACTTAACTTTTATCTGTCGTTAGCTATACTCTGTGGAAAATCATAGGAAAAGTCGCGAGGTCCCTAGACAACAGTGAGCCCAATCATTGAGCCCATGGTCAACATTTTTAATATGAATATTAGGTCTAAATCCGTTGTATTTTTTTGTTCAACTTACAACAATGAGTTAAATACACGGGAGGTGCCTCAACTTGTCATGCGCCGTCAGTTTAGTGCCAAAAGTTGTGAAATACATGAAACTGGTAGGAAAATTTGTTTCTGATGTTGGGCACAGCTGAGGCCGGAATCTCAGCCTTTGGTCGTTCTCCGGATGCACGTGTATTTCTGTATTCCTGAGCGTACGCGTAGGGCTGCAAGAAAAGCTCAAGGCTCGTGAGCCGCTCGAGATCGACTCGTTTTTTGACTCGACTCGAGATCGAATCAAAAAGAAACAAGCTGAGTTTGAACACTTTATGTAGCTCGACCGAGAAACGAGCCGATCTTGAGCCAATGTTGGCTCACTCGATTTTAGCTCGATAGCTCGACAGAATATCATTATGTAAATGACCATGTCATATATTAAATGGAAATAAGATAATTTATTACCATATATGTTGTCCATAATTTTTCTCCATTTTATTTACAAACGAACATGGGAACTTAATTAAGTGCAGAGAAGATTTAGGCCTAATTATGGCACGTGGTCGACTATGTGCTATATATCCTATATTTTTGGCAAAGGTTCACAGCATATTCATCTTAATTTTTTTGTTTTTCATCCATAGATTTATAATTTTTACCATCTCATTTAGCTCGAAACTAGCTCGAGATTGACTCGAGATCATTACAAGCTGAGCACGAGTAATGTTCTACAACTCGATCATGAGGTTCACTTAGTTTGAGCTCGCTCGAATTTTCATATGAGTTGAGCTGAGCCAACACCAACTCGCTCGAGCTCGATTCGTTTGCAGCCCTACGTACGCGATTCCAGTTTTCACTAGGCATTTGATGATGGGCCCTGCACATTAAATTGGTGCTTAAAATATACAGTACAATGCAAAAAATTGAAAGAGACTGGGAGATTCGAACTCGAGACCTCCCGATTAGTACCCGCTAGCCATTGCACCGCTAGACGTTCTTTGCCAATATTAAGCAGCAACCACTATAAGAACATAATCCACGACAGATCTAAACTTTTTTAGAAGTTCGAACGCAGTTCATTCTTTTTTTTGCAGGAAAAATGCAGTTCGTTTTCAAAACCTGTATCTTTTTTTGAACGTGGACAATTCCAAAAATAGTGAATAATTATTTTAAAATGTTGAACATTTTTTGACCTGTGAACAATTTTTTGAAAAGCAGCAAAGTTTTTTTGTAATGTTGAACAAATTTGCAAAAACAAGAACATTTCATAAAATTTTAAACAAAAAATAGAAAAAGAGAACATTTTTTGAAACTTGGAACAAAATTTGAAGAAAGCGAACATATTTTTGGATTTGTGAACAATGTTTGAGAAAGGGAACATTTTTTGTAACTTGGAACAAAATTTGGCAATGCGAACATTATTTCGAATTGTGAACATTTTTTGAAAATGCGAACAAGATTGGAAATCGAACCTTTTTAATAGTTGGAACAAAATTTGAAGAAAGCGAACATATTTTTGGATCTGTGAACAATTTTTGAGAAATGGAACATTTTTGTAACTCTAAACAAAATTTGGCAATGCGAACATTATTTCGAATCGTGAACATTTTTTGAAAATGCAAACAAGATTTGAAACTCGAACATTTTTTAAATTAATTTAAAAAGATTTCAAATGTGAACAAAATTTTGAAAATCTGAACAAACAAACAAAAAAATCATGAACATTTTTGAAATTGTGAACAAAATTTTGTAAATATTAAAATGATTCAGAAATATGAACAATATTTGACAAAAAGGACATTTTTGAAAATTCTGAACCATATTTGAACTTTTCGAAAAGCTTACAAAGAAAAAGTAAAAAAAAACATTAAAAAAGAAAAACAAAGAAAACGAGAAAAAAGAAAGAACAAAATAAGACTGAAGAAAAAACAGTAGAAGAAACAAATGGTTTTTTCGTCGCTTTTAGTTTCTTTAAGTTTAGCATTGCTATTTTTACAGTTCAACGAGCCAGTCGCGGTGGCTAGCGCGGTTCGATCCCTAGCCCGATTCTTTTTTGCGGTTCATCACGCGAGGCGAAAACCACTCAAATGGGCCGGCCCAGGGTGAGCTGCGCCCTATGCGAAGCTGCGACTACTTGCCGCAGTAAGCGGCGAATAGGGAATTCCGACCACACCGTAGTGGAACGGGATAAGCATGGATGGATCAGTATTTTTCCTGAGCCTACCCGGTGCTCTCACGGACGCAGCAAACGGCCACCCACCCCTGTCGGTGTGTAAGTACGACCCCCTCCAGAGCTCTCACTCCTCCCACCCGTTCCCTTCTGTTTCCAAACATAGAAGGAAGTAAAAGAGCAACTCTAACGCGGTGACCCAAACGGATGTATGCTGATGTATGTTGTATCTGCTTTTCGTTCGTTTGGGTCGGTGAGATGGATGGGTACGTCCGCTTTTTGATTTGGCACGGCAGGTGCGCCCAACAGGAGGCATACCCATATTTGCCCGTGTCCAAAGAAGTATGACAAATATGTGACCGAAAATAAACACAATAACACATAATTAAATATAAATGACCAGTCAAGCACCGGTCAAAGTCCTCTTAAACATCAGTTAAAAAATTCCAGACCACACGCTGCCTAGGCGTCCGCCTTATCCTTGTCCTTGTCATCGTTGTCGCTGTCAGTGAGGTCGATGAAGACGGGAGGCAGACTAGCCCACCCGAATGATAGGCCACCAGGGTTGTGTCCTCCGGCGTCTACGACAACGGCATTATGGCGAGGCGGGCACACTCCTCCTCATCCTCCTCAAGGCGTAGTGCCTCCTCATTGCGGCGCAGCTCCTGCTCCTGACGCATCTGCTGCTCACCGTCGGCTGCCTCCTCGGTGAGCTAATGCATCTTCCAGTGCTCAAGGTCGGTCGTTTCCTCCTCCGGTGTCGTGGCATAGTGGCCGGGAGGCGCACTCACCCACTCGCGGTACTCGCCGGTCCAGGAGTAGGACTCCTCGGGCCAGGTGGGCAGCGGCGGCGACCGCTTTCGCGTGTGCGTGGGCTCGGGCCCCGGCTCCGGCTCGGCCTTCGGCTCGAGTGGTGACGGCGGCGGCACGAAGAGCAGATCATGGACGGAGGCCCCTGCCGCCGACAAGGCAAGGGCTTGGTCCAGCCCATCCCAATGGGCGTCCTTCACGAGTTGGCTCACCTCCAACACGTGCTGCAGGACCTCCTCGAGGGCGACTTGGTACGCCACCACCTCCTCTTTCTCCTTTGGCAAAACCTGTGTGGTGGTGGCAGAACGTCGTGGTCAACATGGACGCTGCGGCGGCGCCCTCCTCGTGCTCTAGCACAAACCAGCGCTCCTAGTTGGGGAGTCTGGCGCATAGGCACACATCACGCGCTGCTCATGCGTAAGGACCTCACGATGCTGACGAACTGCTCGACTTGTGCCCGCGCCGAGTGCGGCACCGCCAAAATGGGGATATGTGGGGTTCCAGATACCAGCCTTCGGGCATGTTCACATCCGGATACTGCAGGAGCAGGCGGTACTACTAGTGCTACCATGCCAGGTGGACTTGTATGTACAACCGCTCCTGCTCCCACGGTGGCGAGCCGCGTCTAGCCGGTGTAGGAGGCAGCGCGCGGGAAGAGCTCGCGGCGGAGCTGAACCTCCCCTTCCCCTTCCCGCTGAAGAAGCCCATCGATGGTGGCTGGCTCGCTAGGGTTTTCTAGTCGCCAGCGAGGGAGCAAGCTTGACCACATGTGGACGGGGAGATGGAAGTGGATGAGGCCGGCCCCGCCGCATGCTTCCATTAAAAAGAACGGGCACGCGACCTTTCCACACACTGCTAGGCGAGACCGAGGTAGGTGGCCACTTTTAATATGACCGTGTGTGGTGGTTGGCTGACTGATTTGTGGGGCTGCGGCAGACACCGAGGGGACGCGCGGCGCGTTCGCTTCGTGTCCGTGCCGACGCATTTCGGGCCCAACTTTGGGCCTGAAATGCGTCGGAGCGGACACGAAGCAGACGCGTTTTAGGTTTGGGTCGGCGCGTTGGCCGGCATTTTTGTACGCGGCGACCCAAACGAACATGAGCAAATGAAATGGGTTGCCCCGCTGAAGTTGCCCCAAGAGAAACTCCAATGCTGCAACCCAAACGGGCACGTGTTTTGTCCGCTTTTTGTCTGTTTGGGTCGGCCAGGCGGACAGACGCGTCCGCTTTTTGATTTGGGTTGGTAGGTGCGCCCAACGGGAGGCAGACACATATTTGCCCGTGTGGCCAAAAATAAAGATAAATTAAACATGTGGCCAAAAATAAACTTAATAACACATACTTAAACATAAATTACCAGTCAACTGCCGGTCAAAGTCTAGTTAAACATTAATTAAACAATAAAAAAACTCCGGGGCGCATGCTGCCCTAGGCATCCACCTTGCCCTTGACGTCGTTGTCGCCACCGGTGAGGTCACTGAAGACGTGGGGGCGGATCAGCCCACCCGAACGCGGCTTGATAGGCCGTCCGGGCAGCTCCCACGTCTGCTATGGTGGTAGCATTGCGGTGAGGTGGGGGCGCTCCTCCTCCTCCTCCTCCTCCTCAAGGCGCAGTGCCTCCTCGTCGTGGCGCAGCTCCTGCTCCCAGTGCATCTGCCGCTCGCCTTTGGCCGCCTCCTCAGTGAGCCAATGCGCCTTCCAGCGTTTAAGGTGTATCACCTCCTCCTTGGCGGTCGTGGCGTAATGCACGGGAGCCGTTTTCATCCACTTGCGGTACTTGTCGGTTCAGGAGTAGGACTCCTCAGGCTAAGTGGGCGGCGGCAGCGACTGCTTCCCCATGGGCGTGGGCTCCGGCTTCGGCTCCGGCTCGGCCTTGGGCCTGAGCGAATGCGACGGGACGATGAGCGGAGCATGGACGAAGTCCCCCGCCTCCGACAAGGCGAGGGCTTGGTCTAGCCCATCCGAATGGGCGTCCTCCTCGAGCGGGCTCGCCTCCAGCGCGAGCTGTAGGACCCCCTCGAGGGCGGATTTGTACACCGCCTCCTCCTCCTCCTCTGGCAAAACCTGAGGGGGTGGTGGCGGAACGCCGTGGTCAATGTGGAAGGCGCGATGGCGCTCCTCCTCGTGCTCTAGCGCACACTCCAATTGGGAGTGTCTGGCGCGTAGGGATGGATCGCGCGCCTCTCGGGCGTAAAGACCTCGCGACGCCGGCAAACCTCCTTGGCATGCGCCCGCACGTCGAGCACAGCACCGCCGGGATGGGGATGTGGTGCGGGTCTAGATGCCAACTGTGTGGCAGGTTGACAATGGGACACTGCAGGTGTTGGCGGTACTCCCAGTGCCACCGCACCTGGTGGACTAGTATGTACGGCCGCTCCTACTCCTGTAGTGGTGAGCTGGGTCTAGCCGGCGGAGGAGGAAGCGCGCGAGAAGAGCTCGCCCCGGAGGTGAACGTCCCCTTCCCATTCCAGCTAAAGAAGCCCATGGTTGGCTGGTGGGTGGCTGGCTAGGGTTTTCTTGCCACCAACGAGGGAGGAAGTGTGTACAGATTGGACGACGAGATGGTAGTGGATAGGACCAGCCCCGCCGCATGCTTCCATTAAAAAGGACGGGCACGTGACCCTTCCACACACTGCCAAGCGGGATCGAGGTAGGTGGCCGCGTTCAATACGCCCGCGTGTGGCGGTTGGCCGGCTGACATGTGGGACCGTGGCGGACACCGAGGGGACATGCGGCGTGTCCGTTTTATGTCCGCGTGGACGCATTTAAGGCTCAAATTTGAGCCTGAAATGTATCGGCGCGGACACGAAACAGACGTATTTTGGATTTGTCTGCACGTTTGGCCGGCGTTTTTGTCCGCGACGACCTAAATGAACTTGGGCGGATAAATTTAATGATCCCATTGGAGTTGGTATAGCCTCCTCCCAAGAGAGAAATACATCCTCGCCAGCCGTGGCCATGTCCGCTTATGTGTCTAATCGGATGGGTCTCTTGACGGACCTGAGCCACGGCTCCACTCGTCAGCCTATGTGTGCGTTACGAAAAATCAAGCCCGCAAGCTGGCATACAACACTATTCATTCCCATATTATTCCAGACGATATCACTTTCCTTCTACCGTATATGTTGTCATGGCCCCGCTAACGCAAATCCCTAGAGATGGACCAACGAACAGGATAACATGTCCAGATGCCACCCAACTCAGTAACGCCGCTCTCAAACTGGTGCTCTTACTTGTCCAACCATGCAAATACAGTGCCTCCTTTCGTATCCAAAGGTATGCCTAGCCTGCGTGGCGTGCCAGCATGGTGGTGACCCACCCGTCAGTGGCTGAGAGTGGGGAAAGTATTGGGTACTCCGTGCGTGAGGATTTTCTTTACAAAACCCCCTCATATTTTATTTAATCACATAAGAAAGACATCAAATAAAGTGCATGCTAGAGAGAAATAACATGCATAATAAATCATCCCGCAGCGGTCACAAACCTGACACTTCGATCAACTACGACTTGATCTGTCCACTCGGCCAAAACATGCCATGCGTTCACCTTTTAGTTTTTTTATTGAGAAACACCCGTAACTTTAATTCATGCTCATAACAATTACAGGTACCCTGATTTGGACCTAAGATTCAAGAAAATACAAAGTAACTCCTATGACTAAGAATTACAATGAAATCTCTTCAAACCACCTTGTTCACGGCGTCAAGCTCTGCTCGAATAAATATTCCAAAGACTTCGGTACAGAGGCTGCAATTGAACTGGAGCAACAATGCTGTCACTCTTTTACCCGCACAAACATTACCAATAACGATTTTTAAAAACACCTTGAGTCGCCCATCTAAAAAGATGGGAAGTTTTGATCGATGAACGTACTTGGTCCGGGGATAATTCCCTAGAAATACAGGCCGTCAAATCACTATATCTTGACCATGGTATCGACGAAAGATTTCACCTCCACATATCTTTCTGCAATTTTCCTAATGCATTATCTATCAGATTTTTTTTGAAGTTCCTGTTTAGTTTCATGGCACGTAAATTTTCCCATATGAAAAATTCAATATGCAATTTTTTAAAACATTTTTCTATTTTCATTATTGCGTACTTTGAAGAGGTAGGCATGAACTTTTTCAAAAATTTATGGGGATTGAAATAGTTCTAACCTAGATTAGAAATTATTGTGTAAATATATCTTCTGAAATAAAAAAAAAAGCTCAGGCACTCCATTTCGGAGTGGTGTGGCATGTCAAGTTTTTCACTCAGGACACATTGACGTCTGAGAGTTGCGTGCATGCCTATTAACCAATTATCCTGCTGGTTGTTGTTTTTTTGAGATAGCTTACCAGGCTTGCTGCCTGGTGAACTCTTTGTCACGAAGCATGCATATAAACTGCTGCCATCTCTTCTCCGTAAGCGATGTGGTCCTAATAAATGTAATATCAACAGCACAACCTAACGTACGTGCCTTTTTTTTTTTTTTTTTTGCGAGAGAATTTCCGATCTATTCATCTTCAATCATGGCAGTACAACGAATACCAGAAATAATAGAAATCACATCCAGATCCGTAGACCACCTAGCGACAACTACCAGACCGAAGCGAGCGAAGGCGCGCCGTCATCGCCCTCCATCACGAGTCGGGCACAACTTGTTGTAGTAGACAGTCGGGAAGTCGTCGTGCTAAGGCCCGTGAGGACCAGCGCACGAACAGCAACCGCCGCAGATGAAGAATAACGTAGATCGAAAAATCCAATTCGAAGACACACGAGCGTGAGCGAACAACGGCGAGATCCGAGCAAATCCACCAAAGATAGATCCGCCGGAGACACACCTCCACCGCCACTGCGATGCTAGCGCGACGCCGGAGCGGGGCTAGGCGGGAGACCTTTATTCCATCTTGAGGAGCCGCCGCCGTCTCGTCTTCTGAGGGACACAAACCCTAGCAAAACTGAAAAAGCGATTAAGCGGAGCCCTCCGCCGACCCTTGCCGAGATCCATCTGCGCCCCATGGCCCTAAGGCCATCGGAGAGGAGGTGGACCTGCGGCGGCGGCGGCGGGAGGCAAAAACCCTAGCTTTTTGTGGAGGAGAAGGAGGAGGCGGCGGCTAAAAGGACTCAGAATTGGCTCGCATCCTCTATTGCGGCGCTGCAACGTACGTGCCTTTATATGGCCCAAACGGGAAGCCCAGTGCCCACGGGGTGAACCACGGGCGGTCTGCCCGGCTCGTAAAGGACGCTCGATTTTGCCTAAGCTGCTCGTTGAATGAGGCTCAGTGGAGAACGGACGATTCATCTGAAACCATACTTGATGCTCAAAAAAATAATAATCTGAAACCATACTTCGCTCCCAAAAAATAATAATCTTAAACCATACAAGCATTGCTTTCATGGCCATGGCGGTCGTCGCCTCCAGATGCCACGGAACTGGATGGACTTCCTCCGCTACTAGGATTACAGGTGCTCGTGCGCGTCATCTCTCTAGCTTATTGCTCGATCCGTCATGTTACCATTCTTGAGAGTGTGCATGCATGCTGTGTTGATCCGTTGATCATGGACTGGGTGATGGCTTTGCAATTTGCATGCTCAATTTGCTCGGTATCTTTCTCGTGGTCTCCGTGGTGGCGTTCGTGCACTCTGCCGTGCAGGAGGAAAATTCGCCGGATGCGCCGCGGCGCTGCCCATGCCAGCTTTCTTCATATCGCCGGCGATCTAAGTTTTTGCTTGGCCGAGTATGCACGCATGTGTGTTTAGTTCTAACAACCACGTACTAACTGCCTAGCTAGCCAATCCAGCGAGCACAAAAAAGAGAGAGAGAAAAGAGACAAAGTTCAGAGTTGCTCGTGGCATCTGAAGACCAGATGTTTGCATGACGACCCACGTTGTCAAGAGAGCATTTTCATCACCACTTTGTGGGGTTTTGGGGTGAGAGAGGATCGAACTCTCGACCTCAGGATCACTCACGTTTAGCTATGAGACCTACGCGCTAGCCAACTGCGCCACCACCCCAATGTTGATTATACGTACTGACAGCCTTACTAAGACTTGCTTATTGGATGGTGCTTGAAACCCCGGTTACTTGCATGCTAAGCCTGGATGGGTACTGGTTGGTCAATTCAATCTGCAGAAGTAGGCGATGCTATGATCATGTTGGAGAAAAGGTGCAAGCAAATATATTCTTCTTGATGTTTCTTTCTTGCTTGGACAAGCATATGGACAGAGATCTCGTTTCAAAAAAAAAAACTCGTTTCAAAAAAATATGGACAAAGATGTACACCACCCTTGATGTGTTCTTCTGACCTCCTGCCGGCACCGCCGCCGCCTTGTCTCTAGTGGCCTTAGGGCTACAGCGGCGCGGTGGATACCGGTCCTTGCCGGCGGGAGGGCTCACTACCGGACTCGCGGCCAGGCCGTCGACATAGGTCATTTCCCGTCGGCATAGATCTATGCCTACGGCAGTCGTTGGCGTAGATCACGTCAATGTAGTCTTGTCAGACCGTTGGCATAGTTTTGCCGTCGGCATAGGGGCCTATGCCGACGGCTACCGTTCGGCCGTCAGCAGTGTTTTTCGCCTGACGCAACGGACGGCGCCATCCAAAGCGTCGACGAATCACGGGAAGCCACGTGGCATAGGTGGACATGCCACAACACTACTAGGGAAAAGCCTAGCAGCAGCGCGGGTTTTGGGCCTATCAGTAGCGCGGGCACAAGCGCTACTGATAAGGCGCTACAGCTAATGCTTAGCAATAGTGCGGCTTGACGCACGCTACTGCTAACTTGACTTACTAGCAGCGGTTCTTTAGAACATCGCTGCTGTTATTTAGTAGTAGCGCTTCTCCTAACCCGCGCTACTACTACTATTTAGTATTTTATTTCTTTTCTATTTCATGTTGTATTCATACACCTTTACACAAGTTTTCATACAACAGGAATTTAGAGATTGTTTTTACATCATAATGAGTTATTACATCATGGGGTGAAAAGAACCGTGGACTAGTTTCAAGTGGATGTCCATCCACTTGAAACTAATCGCGATTCTTTCACCCAATGATATAATAATATCATCATCATCATCATCATATCATTAACAACTTAGCATCATAATACATCATTGTCATATAACACCTCCTCAATATCATCGTTTTCATCATTGACATCACATAACACCTCCTCAAGATCATCATTATCAACTCTAACACATTACCACATAATAAACATATTGTACCTCATAGGACCTATTACATTCGATTAAGACCTACTACATTTTCTAAGGTAAAATAACAAAAACAAGATAGCCCCTGACTCTCCATTATGGAGAATGGAGATTAGCCTGTCTCCCATTCTTGCCTTTAAGCTGAATGTTACTTCCAAGAACCTCCTTGCGAATGTCCATACATTTCTTCCATTCTCGATGATCATGTGTTCACGGTTTTAGAAATCCGATATGCAGGTGAGCTCCCTAGATTTACACGGCAGTATGTTCGAACGAGAGGCGACCATGCGACACATCGGATGAGGCACACAATCCATCGGGAGTTTCTGTTGAAAAACATAATAATAACTTTGTAGTTAGCAATGATGTACTAGTTTTAGAAGTATGAAAAAATGCACGAATGTCGTAATAGTAAAAAATCTTACCAGGTATCTCCGGAGAAGTTATCGTTGTTCAACACATGCACTAGTGGCACGTATTCACCATAATTTGGAGGAGTTCGATAATAGGCATTGTAATTCTCAAGAAGAGTACAAAATGCGATCGATGATTTTTCTCCTTATATGTTAATTGGGTGCCTTGATTGTAGTGGGTTTTATCTACCATCTTCCGCACAGTCTTTGAAGAATCAAAATAAGCTGTCAATGGAAATAAGCTATCAACTATTTTGAAATAAAGAATATAAATTAGTTAATAACTATGTTTGATAAACTCACATAGCGGTACAATCGGCAGCGTATCAACAAGGACCCAAATGTCCATATTGTCTTCCTCGCTGTCAGGATCACCAAGATCCATGGTGATAATCATACCCTCATCAAAACCATACATTTTGCAAAGTGCTTCCCAATTTTGGCAACCAAAATGGGTTACGCTCTGAGCATTATACAGATTTACTTCAAAATCCATATCATGATGGGTCCTTAGGTGTATTTTCTTTGTTTCAAAATTTTCATGGTCTTCAAAACCCATCCTCTCCAAGACATAGCGTCTTGCATGGCATGGGATAAGCTAGTCGAATTGTAAAATATGAAAATTAGACGTTGAAATAGTTGAAGTCATGCTTAATGGAGAAAAAACTATTGTAAATCGTTATGCGTGCCGTATGAACATCGCAGGTCTCCTCGAGCTTAATGCTGAAGCGGCGATCGTCGTCCACCGAACGAACCTGTCGCACATACCTCGATCATCGTGGCACCAGCTACACTCCCGGAGACCGTCGTCGTCCGAAAGTCGACATTTCCTACAATCATAATTCAAAGATTAAACTTGTACATATTCTAGCACAAGTCATGTCGAATTCACGACAAAATCCGCATGACCTTTGCTAAAAAGGACATATCGGCGCCTGAAATTTGCGGAACGGAAATTAATCAACACTCCGACAAAACATAGCTCACTCGGAGATGTAAACTGAACATGAACGGCCACTTGGGAAACCACATATCCTATTTGAGCAACAACACAAAATATACAAGGATATTTGGCTGGTCTCACCTCGATGTCGGAGGGGGTACGTCGGTGACTGGGATGACGGCGGGGTTGTCGGAGGGGGTCGGTGGCGGGGACGACGGAGGTCACCTGAAACCATATAAGTTATCACTAGCAACAAAACATGTTCAACTAGTTTTATTAATTCAACTAGTTCTTACTAAATATAAACTTACTATAAATAGAAAAAACCTAGTTCTTTCTAAACATAAAGTAGTTCAACTAGTTATATTAATTATCTTACTAAAAATAGATTAGTTCAGTTAATTCAACTAGTTCAACTAGTTTATTAACTTACTAAACTAGTTCAACTACAACTAAAGTAGTTCAACTACCACTACTACTACTAAAAATCTAGTACTAACTAAGCTAAATTAACATCTACTACTACTAAGTTAACATCTAGTACTAGCTAACCCTAAATTAACATCTACTACTAAATCTAGTACTAACTAGTGGCGGGGGGGGGGCGGCAGAGGTAGCTAGGGGCGGCAGGTCGAGGCGGTGGGAGGCGGGCTGCCAGGAGGAGGGAGGCGGCTTGCAGCGGATGGAGGAGGGCGGGCGGAGGAGGGAGGGCGGCCGCAGCGGAGGGGAGGATGTGCGAGGAGGATGGAGGGACGGAAGGAGGAGTACCTCGGACGAGACGGCGGCAATGCAGCGACGACGACGACGCCTGGGTTGTAGTGGCGAGAGTGAGAGTGGTGAGGCCGGTCCTCCGTGGGGATAAGGTAGGGATAGTTGTAGCGCGTTTGGCAAAAGCGCCACAGCTAACATAAGTAGCACTAGCGACTCTGATGTAACGCGCCATCGCTATAGCTAGCGGGGGCCAAGGTCATGGCAACTATAGCAGAAGCGCCAGATTCCTCAAGCAGCCATCGCTACTTCCAAGTCGAGAGCTGCGTTTGGCGGAACTGCTGCTGCTAAGTAGCAGTAGCGTGGTATTTTGAAGCGCGCTGCAGATTAGATTATGTGTATAGGCTTTTCCCTAGTAGTGCAAAACCACCCCGCATGTATGAGGGCCCGGTGCGACGCTCCGGTGGCATTGGTACCCCCTCCCCCCAGGGCCCCCATCCCGCCTAACCCTGGAGCGGTTGACCAGGAGATCTAGCCCTTTGACTACCCACGGACGGCCTTTGACGGTGGACCTCTCCACTGGTTGTGTCTCGTCACCAGAGGGACACACAGGAGCAACATCGGGCCAAACCCACAGCTACATCCTCCGTAGACCCCGGCGTCTGTTTCTCCCCTCAGGTCTTTGGGCGGCGCGCCCCCGAGGGTGGCCACACCCCGGAGACACGTGCCGCCTCTTCGTACATGCTACAACACCACCCCGCATGTATAAGGGCCGGTGCGACGCTCCGGTCGCATCGCTACCCCCCCGGGCCCCGTCCCACCTAACCCTGGAGCGGTTGACCACGAGACCTAACCCTTTGACATTCCACGGACGGGCTTTGACCACTGGACCTCTCCACCCGGTTGTGTCAGGTCAGCCCAGAGGGACACCTGGGAGCAACATCCGGGCCAAACCCACAGGTACATCCCCTCCATGTGGACCTGACGCATCCGTTTCCCCCCTCCAGGTGCCGGCAGCGGCACCGTCCGTTAGGGGGGCCACGCCTCAGAGATGCGTGCCGCCTCTTCGAACATGACACAACACCACCCCACATGTATGAGGGGTCGGTGCGACTCTCCGTTGGCATTGCTACCCCACAGGGCCCCCGTCCTGCCTAACCCTGGAGCGGTTGACCACGAGATCTAGCCCTTTGACATTCCACGGATGGGCTTTGACCAGTGGTCCTCTCCACCCGGTTGTGTCAGGTCAGCCCAGAGGAACACCTGGGAGCAACATCCGGGCCAAACCCACAGGTACATCCCCTTCATGTAGACCCGACGCGTCCGTTCCCCCCCACCCAGGTGCCAGCGGCGCCGCCGTCCGTTAGGGGGCCCATGCCCCGGAGATGCGTGCTGCCTCTTCGAACATGCCACAACACCACCCGGTTATGGTAGGTCATCCCATAGAAACACTTGGGAGCAACGTCCCCTCCATATAGACCCGATGCGGCTGTTTCCGCCCTCCAGGTGCCGGCGGCGGCGCCGTCCGTGAGGGGGGCACACCGCGGACGTGAGGGGGTCACACTCCGGAGACGGGTGCCGGGCATTTGCAACCGCCACAAAACTTCTGTCGACATAGCTGTTTTTTATTTTAATAAAATATAAGGACCTATATTCAAAAGAACATGACGACACATTATTAACGTGCTCGAAAAAAATACAAACTATATATATATATATATTCATAATCTATGATTTTTTTTACAAAACTACATATATATTCATATAATAATACATAAAAAAGCATAAAAGTAACTATGCCGACGGCATTGCCGTCGGCATAGAGACGGTAGGGTTTAGGCGGGCGACGTGCCGCGATCGTTGACGTGGCATGTATGCGGACGGCCGCCGTCGGCATACGTGTTGGACGGTGCGCCCCGGATCGGTGACGTGGCAGGCGGAGATATGCAGACGACCGCCCGTCCCCACCGTCGGCATAGATTTGACGACGTTAGTCGTTGGTCACGGGCGGGTCACCGGGCCCACGAGTATGTCGACGGCTAATTTATGTCGACGGCAGCTGTCGGCATGTTCTCAGCTAGGCTGACGGTCATTTGGTGCCGACGGGTGCCGTCGGCTTAGATCGGGGTAGCCCGACGGCCAGGATAGGCCGACGGCCAGGACGTGGCCGTCGGCATAGCTCAAAATAGGCCGACGGCGGCCGTCGACACTGTATTGGCCGTCGGGGTAGGACTCTTTTCCGGTAGTGGCTCCGACTTTAGATATTTCTTCGTATTTTCTTAGGGTTTATGTCCTGCTCAGGAAGACAAGGCGACAACTCCTCTTTGAAGATTGAATAATGTTCTTCCCGCCTAGCCCCCGTCTCGGTGAAGTATCTAGCATCGTCGGTGGACATGTGGTCCAGGTTGGATCCTCTGGTCTATTCTTCAACGATGGAGGTTGCTATTCTGGTGCGCTGGTCCTACGCGGCCTTTGCATGATGACTTCCCGACTGTCTACTACTACAACTATTGCCCGGCTCTGGTGATGGAGGGGCCATGACAACAGCGTGCCTTGGGCTCGCTTCGGTGCTTGTAGTCGTCGCTAGGTGGTTTAGAGATCTGGATGTATTTTTTTGTTGTACTTCCATGATTGAAGATGAATATATTAGAAGTTTTCCTGCAAAAAAAATGTACACAACCCTAGGTAAGGGCATCTCCAACGCAGACCCCCAAAGCGGACACTGCATCCGTCCGCGGACCGGGGAGGAGGGGGGGCCAGTACGCGGACACTGATGTGTGGCCATCCAAACATAGTAGCATATATTTCAAAGCAGAAGAATTACATACAAACCAGATAATTTTCATCTAAATCGTACGAAAACATTTACATTTCAGACATATTTGAACTAAAATATAGCAGATTAGGTTAGACTATTCTAACCTAGTCTATGGCCGGCCGGCTCGGTGCCTGTTTCCCACCCCATATCTTCCCTATGTCCAACATCAAGCTCACCGGAACACCGTGAGCCCTAAGAGAATATGCTTTGGCAGGAGAGGGAGAATAACATCTGCCTCTGTGAAGCCCGAATCAGTGGTTGGTTTTAGAACGTTGGAAGACGGTGGCCTACGCCTCTGCGAACTGTACAAGTCACGGCCTATGAGGCCCGGCGCGGTGGCCTTCTTGGGACCCAAGTTGCGGTGGCCTCCCTTGGTCTACTAATCCTGACTGGCAGCAGGACCTGCGGACATGTCGGCTTTGTCATCATGGCGACAGGGCGCGACTGACGTGAAGCTAGCGGCGTCGTCTATGCCACCGTAAACATGAGGTGCGCCACCGTAAACTTGAGTCACCGCCTCGTCAATCTCCGCATAGGCGTCTTATTTCTTTGCCCGCAGGATGCGGTGCCGCATTTGTTCATGGTGGATTTCATGGGTGGTGCGATAGGACAGGAGCAGAGCCTCCTACTCGTGCACGTCCACACCCACCATGATGACCGTGCCGTCGACTTGCTCCTCTCTGTGCCAGTGATTGACCGCCACGATGCCCTTGTCGTCCTCCCGCGCGTTCGCCCATGGTGATGCTAGCCTGGACCAACGATGGGGGTGGCGCCGGCTTGTCAAATTATATGTGCATATAATTGCAATTAATTTGTACATACCATGGCAATTGCATATATCATGGCAAAAGGTATTGTATATATCATGTGAAATCTCAATTTTTGTATATAGCATATTTTTTGGACATTTTTGCATTGCTTATTCTAAAAGTAAACATGAGGAGGGGTGAGGGTGGGGGTGGTGGCAATTTTTTCTCGAGAGGCCTCTTTTACATTTTTAAATGGCCACTTGTTCAGCGTTAATTTTTTTTCCAGCAGGCTGGTGCTCGGGGGGCCCAGCAGGGGCATGTCACGCTGGTGGTGGTGGTGGGGGCGGGACACACCCCAGTAGGACCGTCAAATGTGTATTGTTGTTGTAATTTTAAACATTACAAGTTTGTTGTTGGAAAAACCTTATTACCGAAAAAGGTTTTCGCCCCGCCTTATATATAAAGCACCAACCAACCACAATTTGATACAAACACACGCCACCACAACTCACGCACACACAACAAAGGCTAGATACATAGGCGCTAGACGCAGCAACACCACACCCAGCCACTACAAGAGCCACCGCGAAGAGATGTAGCTGCAGACGATGAACCGTGAGCTCCAAGGCGGTGCCTTCTGGAAGGTTACGACACATGAGTGCCTCCACCGCCTGAACCGAGGTTCAGGGTTTCCCCTGGAGTAACACGACGAGCAATGAGGATCGCGACGGCGCCTTCAGGAAGGGGACGAACTCGCCGCCGCAGGACTGCCCAAAGACAGAGCAGGTTTTCACCCCGGTCCACGCTCACTACCCCTGGCAAAGGTACGGAAGCCGCACCACCACCACCGATCGTCATCCCCCCGGCCACCATGCCGCCCACACGGCCATGGCCACCGGGCAACACTTGAGCCACGGCCTCCGCCCGCGAGCACCGGGCTTCCACCACCAGAGCCACCGCCCTGGCATCCAAGACCACCCCACCTCCTTCCACACGGACCACCGGACGCGGCTGTCAGAAAGGCAAGCCCTTTGGGCGAGAATGGGACCCAGCCGGCTGAAACAGAGCAGGGGAAAGCCACCGGCGGCTGCCAGGCACGCCAGAGCCACCTCGCCATTTCTCGAACCGGGGCCGGGCCGCCGTCGCCACCCCTAGCAATAGCAAAAACCCGGAGGCATCCTGCCAACCCCCGGAGTGCCCCAACCACCGTGGCCAGCCAAAGACGAGGAGCATCGAGCCACCGTGCTCCACCCTCCGGCCATGCCTCCGACCACAGCTCCAAGCACCCCAAGCATCAGGAGAGGGGGGCCGAACCACCGCTATTACGCCGCCATCCCAACCAGCCGACGTGGCCCCGGTCGAGGCGGCCGCCGCAGCCCAAGCCTTCCAAGGCCCGCACCGCTGAGAAGTCAGATCTGGCCGAGCCGCCGCCAAAGTCGAAGTCCCCGACCACCAGCGCGCACCACCATCCCCCACCTCCACCAGGTAGGGAGGACCCGGCAGAGGTGGACGCCCGCCCACAGCGCCGCCCGCGGCCCTCGCCGCCTCAGGGCCAGATCTGGCCGAGGCGCCGCATCTGAGACCCGGCACGGCCCGCCTCGTCGCAGCCCACCACGCCGGCGGAGAGCCCTCGCCACCCGCAGAGCCGCCGCCCGCTGCCCGCGTCCAGCGCCCGCAGCGCCCTGGTCCGACCGCGCCAGCCCCAGCCGCAGAAGAGGTGAGAGTCCCCCTGCCGTCGCCGGCCCGGCCGCCCGGCGCGCCTCTGGCGGGCAAGGGAGGGGAAGAGGGAGGGGAGAGGAGGAGGCGGCGGCTAGGGTTCCTCCCCTGCCGCCCGCGGGGGCGCCAGAGGAGGGGGAGGGAGGGAATGTCGGGACGCTTCTCTCCAATCCTCTGTTCACCTTCTGGGTCCGGAAAAACCTTATTACCCAATTAGTGTTAATGAGTCTGAGGGAGTCCTGGACTAGGGGGTGTCCGGATAGCCGAACTATCATCGTTGGCCGGACTCCAAGACTATGAAGATACAAGATTGAAGACTTCGTCCCGTGTCCGGATGGGACTTTCCTTGGCGTGGAAGGCAAGCTTGGCAATACGGATATGTAGATCTCCTACCATTGTAACCGACTCTGTGTAACCCTAGCCCTCTCCGGTGTCTATATAAACCGGAGGGTTTTAGTCCATAGGACGAACAACAATCATACCATAGGCTAGCTTCTAGGGTTTAGCCTCCTTGATCTCGTGGTAGATCCACTCTTGTACTACCCATATCATCAATATCAATCAAGCGGAGTAGGATTTTACCTCCATCGAGAGGGCCGAACCAGGTAAAAACATCGTGTCCCTTGTCTCCTGTTACCATCCGCCTAGACGCACAGTTCGGGACCCCCTACCCGAGATCCGCCGGTTTTGACACCGACATTGGTGCTTTCATTGAGAGTTCCTCTGTTTCGTCACCTATAGGCCCGATGGCTCCTTCGATCATCAACCACGACACGGTCCAGGGTGAGACTTTTCTCCCCGGGCAGATCTTCGTATTCGGCGGCTTGGCACTGCGGGCCAATTCACTTGGCCATCTGGAGCAGATTGAAAGCTACGCCCCTGGCCATCAGGTCAGATTTGGAAGTTTGAACTTCACGGCCGACATCCGCGGAGACTTGATCCTCGACGGATTCGAGCCACAGCCGTGCGCGCCGCGCTGTCACATTGGGCATGATCTAGCTCTGCTGCCGGACAGTGCCCTGGAGGCTGCACAAGAGTCCGCTCCGACCCTTAACTCGGAGCCGACCGCGCCGATTGAGGATGGGTGGCTAGACACCGCCTCGGGGGCTGCCACTTCTACGGCGATGGAGCCGAATACCGACCCTGTCCTTTGTGAAGCTCGTGACTCCGAGGTGCCGGACTCCGCGCCGGACTCCGAACCTCCCGCGCCCCTACCAATCGAATCCGACTGGGCGCCGATCATGGAGTTCACCGCTGCGGACATCTTTCAGCACTCGCCTTTTGGCGACATCATGAATTCGCTAAAGTATCTCTCGTTATCAGGAGAGCCCTGGCCGGACTACGGTCAGGATGGTTGGGATGCGGACGATGAAGAGATTCAAAGCCCACCCACCACCCACTTTGTCGCCACTGTCGACGATCTAACCGACATGCTAGACTTCGACTCCAAAGACATCAACGATATGGACGACGATGCCGGAGACGACCAAGAACCAGCGCCTACGGGGCACTGGAAAGCCACCTCGTCATACGACATATACATGGTGGACATCCCAAAGGATGGGAATGGCGATGGAACAGCGGAGGAAGACCCCTCTAAGAAACAGCCTAAGCGCCGACGTCAGCGGCGCCGCTCTAAATCCCGCCACAGCAAGAATGGAGATTCCGGCACCGGAGACAATAACACCCCTGACAGTGCTGAAGACAACCCCCTCCAGCAAGATTCAACGCAAGAGGATGAAGAAGCCAGCCCTCACGAGAGAGCGGCAGACAAAGAGGTAGAGGACGATAACTACATGCCTCCCTCCGGAGACGAGGCAAGTCTCGACGACGATGAATTCGTCGTGCCTGAGGATCTCGTCGAACAAGAGCGTTTTAAACGCAGGCTTATGGCCACGGCAAGCAGCCTCAAGAAAAAGCAGCAACAGCTTAGAGCTGACCAAGATTTGCTAGCCGACGGATGGATGAAGTCCTTGCGGCCGAAGAGTACGAACTCAAACGCCCCTCCAAAAGCTACCCCAAACGCAAGCTTCTCCCCCGATTAGAGGAGGAAGCATATAAACCTACATCACCAGCGCACAATACGGCTGACCGGCCACCCCGTGGCCGCGACAGAGAGGCCTCTAGGCCCTCCACTAAAGCCGTACCACGACATCGCTCGAAAAGTACAAAGCCACGGGGGAATGCGCCGGACTCGCGAGACATATTGGAGGATAAGGCAAGGCAATCAAGATCGATCTACGGATCGCGTGGGCGCCCCACGATGCGCGACGAGGACCGTCGCGCCGGATACAGCAACTCCGGCAGGGCCGAACACAGTAGACAAATCTCGCTTGAGCTACGTTGTGATATAGCCCAAAATAGAGGCGCCGCACACCCACTATGCTTCACAGATGAAGTAATGGATCATCAAATCCCCGAAGGGTTTAAACCCGTGAATATTGAATCCTATGACGGCACAACAGACCCCGCGGTTTGGATCGAAGACTATCTCCTTCATATCCACATTGTTGTGGAACATAGTAATTTCAAAAAACTTCCTACGCACATGCAAGATCATGGTGATGATATAGCAACGAGAGGGGAGAGTGTTCGTCCACGTACCCTCGTAGACCATAAGCGGAAGCGTTAGCACAACGCGGTTGATGTAGTCGTACGTCTTCACGATCCGACCGATCCAAGCACCGAACGTCACGGAGCCTCGAGTTCAGCACACGTTCAGCTCGATGGCGCCCCACGAACTCCGATCCAGCCGAGTGTCGAGGGAGAGTTCGTCACCTGACGGCGTGGTGGCGATCTTGATGTTCTACGGCGCAGGCTTCGCCTAAGCTTCGCGACGATATGACCGAGGTGGAATATGGTGGATGGGGGCACCGCACACGGCTAAGGAACGATCCGTAGATCAATTTGTGTGTCTATGGGGTGCCCCCTGCCCCCGTATATAAAGGAGGGAGGGAGGAGGAGGCCGACCCTCTACTATGGCGCGCCATGGGGAGTCCTACTCCCACCATGAGTAGGATTCCCCCTTTCCTAGTCCAACTAGGGGTCCTTCCATGTATTAGGAGTAGGAGACTAGGAAGGGGAAGAGAGAAGGGAAGGAAGGAGGGGGTGCGGCCCTCCCCCTAGTCCAATTCGGACTAGGCCTTGGGGGGCGCGCGGCCTGCCCTAGGCATCCCCTCTCTCTTTCCCGCACGGCCCAATAAGGCCCAATACTTCTCCCCGGCGAATTCCCGTAACTCTCCGGTACTCCGAAAAATACCCGAATCACTCGGAACCTTTCCGAACTCGAATATAGTCGTCCAATATATCGATCTTTACATCTCGACCATTTGAGACTCCTCGTCATGTCCCCGATCTCATCCGGGACTCGAACTCCTTCGGTACATCAAAACTCATAAACTCATAATATAACTATCATCGAAACCTTAAGCGTGCGGACCCTACGGGTTCGAGAACTATGTAGACATGACCTAGAACTATTCTTGGTCAATAACCAATAGCGGGACCTGGATGCCCATATTGGCTCCTACATATTCTCGAAGATCTTTATCGGTCAAACCGCATAACAACATACGTTGTTCCCTTTGTCATCGGTATGTTACTTGCCGAGATTCGATCGTCGGTATCCAATACCTAGTTCAATCTCGTCACCGCAAGTCTCTTTACTCGCTTCGTAATACATCATCCCGTAACCAACTCATTGGTCACATTGCTTGCAAGGCTTATAATGATGTGCATTATCGAGAGGGCCAGAGATACCTCTCCGACAATCGGAGTGACAAAACCTAATCTCAAAATCGCCAACTCAACATGTACCTTCGGAGACACCTGTAGTACTCCTTTATAATCACCCGATTACGTTGTGACTTTGGTAGTACCCAAAGTGTTCCTCCGTAAACGGAGTTGCATAATCTCATAGTTACAGGAACATGTATAAGTCATGAAGAAAGCAATAGCAACATACTATACGATCAAGTGCTAAGCTAACGGAATGGGTCAAGTCAATCACATCATTCTCCTAATGATGTGATCCGTTAATCAAATGACAACTCTTTTGTCCATGGCTAGGAAACATAACCATCTCTCGATAAGCGAGCTAGTCAAGTAGAGGCATACTAGTGACACTATGTTTGTCTATGTATTCACACATGTATTATGTTTCGGTTAATACAATTCTAGCATGAATAATAAACATTTATCATGAAATAAGGAAATAAATAATAACTTTATTATTGCCTCTAGGGCATATTTCCTTGATCTCCCACTTGCACTAGAGTCAATAATCTAGTTCACATCGCCATGTGATTTAACACCAATATTCATATCGTATATGATTAACACCCATAGTTCACATCATCATGTGACCAACATCCAAAGGGTTTACTAGAGTCAATAATCTAGTTCACATCGCTATGTGATTAACGCCCAAAGAGTACTAAGGTGTGATCATGTTTTGCTCGTGAGAGGAGCTTAGTCAACGGTACATCACATTGAGCCATATGTATTTTGCAAATATTTTATGTCCACAATGCTCTTGCGGAGCTACTCTAGCTAATTGCTCCCACTTTCAATATGTATCCAGGTTGAGACTTAGAGTCATTCGGATCGGTGTAAAAGTTTGCACCGATGTAACTTTTACAACAAACTCTTTTATCACCTCCATAATCGAGAAACATCTCCTTAGTTCTTACTAAGGATATTCTTGACCAATGTCCGATGATCTACTCCTAGATCACTATTGTACTCCTTGCCAAATTGAGAGCAAGGTATACAATAGGTGCAGTACATAGCATAGCATACTTTATAGAACCTATGAGTGAGGCATAGGGAATGACTTTTCATTCTCTTTCTATTTTCTGCTGTGGTCGGGATTTGAGTCTTACTCAATTTCATACCTTTGCAACACAAGCAAGAACTCTTTCTTTGACTGTTCCATTTTGAACTATTTCAAAATCTTGCCAAGGTATGTACTCATTGAAAATCTTATCAAGCGTCTTGATCTATCTCAATAGATCTTGATGCTCAATATGTATGTAGCTTTTACTGAGGTCTTTATTTTTAAAGAACTCCTTTAAAACACTCCTTTATGCTTTGCGGAAAAATTCTACATCATTTTCGATCAACAATATGTCACTCACATATACTAATCGGAAAGGTTGTAGTGCTCCCACTCACTTTATTGTAAATCAGGCTTCATCGTAAGTCCATATAAAACTATATGCTTTGATCAACTTATCAAAGCGTATATTCCAACTCGAGATGCTTGCACCAGTCCATAGATGGATCATTGGAGCTTGCACATTTTGTTAGCACCTTTAGGATTGACAAAACCTTACGGTTGCATCATATACAACTCTTCTTTAATAAATCCATTAAGGAATGCAGTTTTGACATCCATTTGCCAGCTTTCATAAAATGTGGCAATTGCTAACATGATTCAAACAGACTTAAGCATCGATACGAGTGAGAAAATCTCATCGTATTCAACACCTTGAACTTGTTGAAAACCTTTCGCAACAAGTCGAGCTTGGTAGATAGTAACACTACTATCAGTGTCCGTCTTCCTCTTGAAGATCCATTCATTTAACATGGCTTGCTGATCATCGAGCAAGTCAATCAAAGTTCATACTTTGTTGCCATACATGGATCATATCTCAGATTTTATGGCCTCAAGCCATCTCGCGGAATCTGGGCTCATCATCTCTTCCTCATAGTTCGTAGGTTTATCATGGTCTAGTAACATGACTTCCAGAACATGATTACTACACCACTCTGGTGCGGATCTTACTCTGGAAGACCTACGAGGTTTGGTAGCAACTTGATCTGAAGTTTGATGATCATCATCATTAACTTCCTCACTAATTGGTGTAGGAATCACTGGAACTGATTTCTGTGATGAACTACTTTCCAATAAGGGAGAAGGTACAATTACCTCATCAAGTTCTACTTTCCTCCCACTCACTTCTTTCAAGAGAAACTCCTTCTCTAGAAAGGATCCATTTTCAGCAATGAATATCTTGCCTTCGGATCTGTGATAGAAGGTGTGCCCAACAATTTCCTTTGGGTATTCTATGAAGACGCACTTCTCCGATTTGGGTTTGAGCTTATCAGGATGAAATGTTTTCACATAAGCATCGCAGCCCCAAACTTTAAGAAACGACAACTTGGGTTTCTTGCTAAACCACAGTTCATATAGTGTCGTCTCAACGGATTTAGATGGTGCCCTTTTAACGTGAATGCAGCTGTCTCTAATGCATAACCCCAAAACGACAATGGTAAATCAGTAAGAAACATCATAGATCGCACCATATCCAATAAAGTACGATTACAACGTTCGGACACACCATAATGTTGTGGTGTTCCAGGTGGTGTGAACTGTGAAACTATTTCACATTGTTTTAGTTGAAGACCAAACTCGTAACTCAAATATTCGTCTCCGCGATCAGATCGCAGAAACTTTATTTTCTTTTTATGATGATTTTTCCACTTCACTCTGAAATTCTTTGAACCTTTCAACTATTTCAGACTTATGTTTCATCAAGTAGATATACCCATATCTGCTCAAATCATCTTGTGAAGGTCAGAAAATAACGATACTTGCCACGAGCCTTCATACTCATTGGTCTTCATACATCAGTATGTATTATTTCCAATAAGTCAGTAACTCGTTCCGTTGTTCCGAAGAACGGAGTTTTAGTCATCTTGCCCAAAAGGCACGGTTCGCAAGCATCAAATGATTCATAACCAAGTGATTCCGAAAATCCATCTTTATGGAGTTTCTTCATCGCTTTACACTAATATGACCCAAGCGGCGATTGCCACAAATAAGTTGCACTATCATTATTAACTTTGCATCTTTTGGCCTCAATATTATGAATATGTGTATCACTACGATCGAGATCCAACAAACTATTTTCATTGGGTGTATGACCATTGAAGGTTTTATTCATGTAAATGAACAACAATTATTCTCGATTTTAAATGAATAACCGTATTGCAATAAACATGATCAAATCATATTCATGCTCAGCATAAGCGCCAAATAACATTTATTTAGGTTTAACACTAATCCCGAAAGTATAGGGAGTGTGCGATGATGATCATATCAATCTTGGAACTACTTCCAACACTCATCGTCACTTTCCCTTCAACTAGTCTTTGTTTATTCTGTAACTCCTGTTTCGAGTTACTAATCTTAGCAACGGAACAAGTATCAAATACTCAGGGGCTACTATAAACCTCATGTCACGGATGTAATCCGCATCATTGCTACTAACATCTTTCAACACAGTTTTCTCTAGGAACATATCAAAATAAACATATGAAAGCAACAACGCGAGCTATTGATCTACAACATAATTTGCAAAATACTACCAGGACTAAGTTCATGATAAATTTAAGTTCAATTAATCATATTACTTAAGAACTCCCACTTAGACAGACATCTCTCTAGTCATCTAAGTGATCACGTGATCCAAATCAACTAAACCATGTCCGATCATCACGTGAGATGGAGTAGTTTCAATGGTGAACATCACTATGTTGATCATATCTACTATATGATTCACGCCGACCTTTCGGTCTCCGTGTTCGAGGCCATATCTATATATGCTAGGCTCGTCAAGTTTAACTGAGTATTCCGCGTGTGCAACTGTTTTGCACCCGTTGTATTTGAGCGTAGAGCCTATCACACCCGATCATCACGTGGTGTCTCAAAGACGAAGAACTTTCATAGCGGTGCATACTCGGGAGAACACTTCTTGATAATTATTGAGAGATCATCTTAAAATGTTACCGTCAAACAAAACAGAATAAGATGTATAACAGATAAACATCATATGCAATCAAAATATGTGACATGATATGGCCATGATCATCTTAGCCTTTGATCTCCATCTCCAAAATATTGTCATGATCTCTATATCACACCGCACGACACCATGATCTTCCTCATCTTGATCTATATCAATGTGTCATCACATGGTCGTCTCGCCAACTATTGCTCTTGCAACTATTGCTATCGCATAGCGATAATGTAAAGCAAATATTTGGCACTTGCATCTTTATGCAACAAAGAGACAACCATAGGGCTTCTACCAGTTTCCGATAACTTCAACAAAACATGATCATCTCATACAACAACTTATATATCATCACGTTTTGACCATATCACATCACAACATGCCCTGCAAAAACAAGTTAGATGTCCTCTACTTTGTTGTTGCAAGTTTTACGTGGCTGCTACGGGCTTAAGCAAGAACCAATCTCACCTACGCATCAAAACCACAACGATAGTTTGTCAAATAGACTCCGTTTTAACCTTCGCAAGGACGGGCATAGCCACACTCGGTTCAACTAAAGTTGGAGAAACCGACACCGCCACCACTGTGTGCAAAGCACGTCGGTAGAACCAGTCTCGCGTAAGCGTCTGGCGTAATGTCGGTTCGGGCGCTTCATCCAACAATACCGCTGAACCAAAGTATGACATCTTTGGTAGGCAGTATGACTTATATCGTCCACAACTCACTTGTGTTCTACTCGTGCATATAACATAAAACCATAAAAACCTAGGCTCGGATGCCACTGTTGTGGAACATAGTAATTTCAAAAAATTTCCTACGCACATGCAAGATCATGGTGATGATATAGCAACGAGAGGGGAGAGTGTTCGTCCACGTACCCTCGTAGACCATAAGCGAAGCGTTAGCACAAGCGGTTGATGTAGTCGTCGTCTTCACGATCCGACCGATCCAAGCACCGAGCGTCACGGAGCCTCCGAGTTCAGCACACGTTCAGCTCGATGGCGTCCCTCGAACTCCGATCCAGCCGAGTGTCGAGGGAGAGTTCCGTCGAGACGACGGCGTGGTGGCGATCTTGATGTTCTATCGGCGCAGGCTTCGCCTAAGCTTCGACGATATGACCGAGGTGGAATATGGTGGAGGGGGCACCGCTGCGGCTAAGGAGCGATCCGTAGATCAATTTGTGTGTCTATGGGGTGCCCCCTGCCCGTATATAAAGGAGGGAGGGAGGAGAGGGCGGCCCTCTACTATGGCGCGCCATGGTGAGTCCTACTCCCACCGGGAGTAGGATTCCCCCTTCCTAGTCCAACTAGGGGTCCTTCCATGTATTAGGAGTAGGAGACTAGGAAGGGAAGAGAGAAGGAAGGAAGGAGGGGTGCGGCCTCCCCTAGTCAATTCGGACTAGGCCTTGAAGCGCGCGGCCTGCCCTAGGCATCCTCTCTCTCTTCCCTTGAGGCCCAATAAGGCCCAATACTTCTCCCGGCGAATTCCGTAACTCTCCGGTACTCGAAAAATACCGAATCACTCGGAACCTTTCCGAACTCGAATATAGTCGTCCAATATATCGATCTTTACATCTCGACCATTTGAGACTCCTCGTCATGTCCCGATCTCATCCGGGACTCCGAACTCCTTCGGTACATCAAAACTCATAAACTCATAATATAATTGTCATCGAAACCTTAAGCGTGCGGACCCTACGGGTTCGAGAACTATGTAGACATGACCTAGAACTATTCTTGGTCAATAACCAATAGCGGGACCTAGATGCCCATATTGGTTCCTACATATTCTACGAAGATCTTTATCGGTCAAACCGCATAACAACATACTTTGTTCCCTTTGTCATCGGTATGTTACTTGCCCGAGATTTGATCGTCGGTATCCAATACCTAGTTCAATCTCGTTACTGGCAAGTCTCTTTACTCGTTCCGTAATACATCATCTCATAACTAACTGATTAGGTACATGCTTGCAAGGCTTAGGTGATGAGTATTACCGAGAGGGCCCAGAGATACCTCTCCGACAATCGGAGTGACAAAACCTAATCTCGAATTATGCCAACCCAACATGTACCTTCGGAAACACCTGTAGAGCACCTTTATAATCACCCGATTCGTTGTGACGTTTGGTAGCACACAAAGTGTTCTTCCGTGGCAGGAGTTGCACAATCTCATAGTTGGAGGAACTTTGTATAAGTTATGAAGAAAGCAATAGCAGTATACTAAACGATCAAGTGCTAGGCTAACGGAATGGGTCATGTCAATCACATCATTCTCCTAATGATGTGATCCCACTAATCAAATGACAACTCTTTTGTCCATGGCTAGGAAACATAACCATCTCTGATAAACGAGCTAGTCAAGTAGAGGCATACTAGTGACACTATGTTTGTCTATGTATTCACACATGTATTATGTTTCCGGTTAATACAATTCTAGCATGAATAATAAACATTTATCATGAAATAAGGAAATAAATAATAACTTTATTATTGCCTCTAGGGCATATTTCCTTCACACATGGCCCGCGGTGATGATCTTCACGCCATCAAATACCTCCCACTCAAGCTTAAAGGACTAGCTCGGCATTGGCTTAACAGCTTGCCAGCAGAATCAATTGGGTGTTGGGAGGACCTGGAAGCCGCATTCCTTGATAACTTCCAGGGCACATATGTGCGACCACCATACGTTGATGACCTAAGCCACATAATTCAGCAGCCAGACGAATCGGCCAGACAATTCTGGACACGGTTCTTAACCAAGAAAAATCAAATCGTAGACTGTCCGGATGCAGAGGCCCTCGCAGCCTTCAAACATAACATCCAAGACGAGTGGCTTGCACGGCACCTAGGACAGGAAAAGCCAAAATCCATGGCAGCCCTCACATCACTCATGACCCGCTTCTGCGCGGGAGAGGACGCCTGGCTAGCCCGCAACAACAACCTCAGCAAAAATTCTGGCAGTCCAGATACCAAGGACCGCAACGGCAGGTCACGTCGCAACAAGCACAAACGCTGCATTAACGGCGACAATACTGAGGATACGGCAGTCAACGCCGGATTCAGAGGCTCCAAACCCGGCCAGCGGAAAAAGCCATTCAAAAGAACTACTTCGGGTCCGTCCAATTTGGACCGAATACTCGACCGCTCGCGCCAGATACACGGCACCCCCGAAAAGCCAGCTAATCACACCAACAGGGACTGTTGGGTATTCAAGCAGGCAGGCAAGTTAATTGCCGAAAACAATGACAAGGAGGTGCACAGCGATGATGAGGAAGAGACCCGACCGCCGAACAATAGAGGACAAAAGGGTTTCCCCCTACAAGTACGGACGGTGAATATGATATACGCAACCCACATACCCAAAAGGGAGCGGAAGCGTACACTCAGGGATGTATACGCGATGGAGCCAGTCGCCCCAAAATTCAACCCATGGTCCTCCTGCCCGATCACTTTTGATCGAAGGGACCACCCCACCAGCATCCGCCATGGTGGGTTCGCCGCATTGGTTCTAGACCCAATCGTCGATGGATTTCACCTCACCAGAGTCCTAATGGACGGCGGCAGTAGCCTGAACCTGTTATATCAGGATACAGTGCGCAAGATGGGCATAGACCCCTCAATGATTAAACCAACAAAAACAACCTTTAAAGGCGTCATACCAGGTGTAGAGGCCAACTGTACAGGCTCAGTTACACTGGAAGTGGTCTTCAGATCTCCGGATAACTTCCGAAGCGAGGAGTTAATCTTCGACATAGTTCCGTTCCGCAGCGGCTATCATGCTCTGCTCGGACGGACTGCATTTGCGAAGTTCAACGCGGTGCCGCACTACGCATACCTCAAGCTCAATATGCCAGGCCCTCGAGGAGTCATCACGGTCAACGAAAACACTGAACGCTCTCTTCGAACGGAGGAGCATACAGCGGCTCTCACGGCAGAAGTACAGAGCAGCCTCTTAAGGCAATTCTCGAGTCCAGCCGTTAAGCGACCGGACACTGCTAAACGCGCCCGGAGTAACCTACAACAAGACCACCTGGCACGTTCCGAGCACACATAGCAATGCGGCCCCAACCCCATCCCTTGCAAAATTGCAAGACCGGTACTTCGCGTACATCATTACGCTCTGGAGATACCATGGGCATAGGGGGAGGGGCACGACCACGACAGGCCCAGAGTGCGGCTCAACCACACCAGGGGCTCCCAAGTGTGCCATCCTTTTTCTTTCTTTCTTTCTATCCTCAGGACTCCATTTACCAGAGGCCCTGTCCGGCAGTAGACCTGCCGAACCCACGATGCAACCGCCAGGGAAGGAGAAAGTTTACGACGAGTATCCAGGTGGTCTCCGTTACGAGCACTAAATCTGTTTTATACACCATTCCGCAGCCTACCCCTGGAGGGGGACATGTTTAATAGTCCCACCCCTTGCTTATCTCACTATTTGTATCGTTCTGCATTCATGGCAGTATTACTTGAATAAACAATGCATTGCTTTTTGCCTATAATTGCATTTCTTTCTTATACATATGTTCATTTATGACATGTTGCATCCGTACACTTTGGTACGGCTAAATACACCAGGGGCTTAAGTTCCCCATATTATGGTGTGATAAGTCCGAACACTTTCACAAGTGCGGCACCCCGAACTTATAGCATTATATGCATCGGCTCCGAATCATGTCTTGGGTCAATAGTTGGGTTTGCCCGGCTCCCATGTTTTGGTACCTTACGTTCCATTATATCGGCTAAGGTAGCGTGGGAGAACCAACTGCGATTGTGCTCCAGTTGAGCTGGGCGAGCACCTCGATGGAGAAAGCTAAAACTGACCGTCATGATGAGGCGAGAGCGATCGCTGTTCGAGAGGTTTTTCGAGTCCCTAAAGACTTATGCGCTTAGAGCGAGGAACCGGCTTTGTCCGGCCCAGGCGTGGATAGCGCCCCGAATTCGGCCTTCCGAACACTAGGGGCTTCGCCGAAATTTAAAATTATAGAATTCTATGGCTAAGTGAGAGTGTTCAAGCATTATAAGTTCGGTTGCCTCTTTCGTTGTGTTGAGCGCCTCCCTAGATGGACCCAAAAATGGGAACAAGAGCGCTCAAGTTTATCCCGAACACCCCAGCACTCGTGGTATGGGGGCTGAAGCCGACAACTTGCCATCTCTCAGATTTGATAAACGGCCGCACAGAAGGTAATATTTTAAATTAACAAGCGTTGCTTAGCGCATATGAACAAAGTTTTCAGCGCACAGGATAACAAAATGCGAGTCTACTCAAATATTACATCTTTGGAGCACTCGCCCGCAATAATGCGGGCACCCTTCAGGACACCCTTATTATACATCTCGGGCGTGCGATACTCCTTGACCGGCGGTGGTGCGTCCGGCACAAGCTTCTCAGCATCCATCCTGCCCCAGTGCACTTTAGCATGGGCAAGGGCCCGACGGGCACCTTCAATGCATGCGGAGTGCTTGATGAATTCAACCCAGGGACACGCATCCACCAGCCGCCGCACTAGGCCGAAGTAGCTCCCAGGCATGGCCTCTTTGGGCCACAGCCGAACTATGAGGTCCCTCATGGCCTGTTCGGCCACCTTGTGGAGCTCGACCAGCTGCTTCAGCTGGTCGCTAAGGGGCACCGGATGTCCGGCCTCAGCATGCTGAGACCAGAAGACCTTCTCCGTCGAGCTCCCCTCCTCGGCCTTGTAGAAAGCAGCAGCATCGGACACGCTGCGGGGCAGATCTGCGAATGCTCCTGGAGAGCTCCGAATTCGGGTAAGTAATAGGTAATTCACATTTACATGCTTGCTTTGCATGAAAAATGCCTTACCCGCCGCTATTTTCTTCAACGCCTCAATCTCCTAGAGGGCCTTGTGGGCTTCGGCCTTAGCGGCTTTGGCACTCTCAAGAGCCGACGCAAGCTCGGACTCTCGAGTCTTCGAGTCACGCTCCAAACTCTCGTGTTTTTCCATGAGAGCCCGGAGCTCTTTCTGTACCTCCGCCACCTGCGCCTCCTGCTTCTCTCGTCCAGCACGTTCCGCGGCCGCATTGCGTTCGGCAGCGGACACCGCCTCCTTCAGGGTCACCACCTCGTTCGTGGCCCTTGGAGTACCCACGTTATCCTTGTCATTCCTCTTGCAACCAAATCCTTTTCTGTAAGGTACAACTTTAATAAGGTGTTACTTACCTTCCTTGTCCTCGAGCTGCTTCTTGGCACGACCGAGCTCGTTCTCGGACCACCCGAGGCTTTGCTTCAAAGCATTGACCTCCGCAGTCAGTGCGTCAGAGGTCAGCAGTGCAGCCTGCAATCCCATATTGACATATTTTTTAAGACTCCTGCGTATATCTTTTTAGATCCTCAGTCCGGTTTTTCTTTCCGAACACCGAACCGAGCATCAGGGGCTACTGTCTATGCGGTACTATTTTACATATATTAAAATTCTTACCTCAAAGCCTGTTAGAAGGCTGCTGCGAGCTTCGGTCGGCCCGCTTTTGGCGGCTGAACCTTTCGAATCACCGCACTCATAACGGTGCGGTGTTCCTCTTTGATGGAAGCGCCGTTGGCGCCTCAAAGAATTATCCGGCGCCTCGGTTGGGACGGAGGCGCTGGCGTCACGGTCTTGCCCTTCTTACGAAGGGGCCGCCCGCCGGACTCCGGAACCACTGCAGGTTTCGGTGCGGAGTCCGGTACAAAGTCCGGGAGGTTGCCCTGCGGCACCTCCGGGGCCTCCTCCTCCTCCGGGTGGGTCCCTCTCTGGGATCCCACCTCGGCGTCATCGGCGTCACGGGGGGTGGAGGCGGTCGGAAGTGAAGTACTGTCCACATCCGACGTACCCATGGACCCGCTCGACGAAGCGGGGAGATCGTCCTTGGGCGGACTACAGGGTTGTATGCTGCATTAGAAAGACACCATGTGGCAAAGTTATTCGGGAGTCCGGATACTTACGATCTCGCCAGGGGCTTTGCCCTTGGGGGCCACTCCTCGTCGCCATCGCCGACGTTGGCGAACTGAGTCCGGGAAGGGTCCTTCCCTTCTTGGACCTTCGGCCTCCCTCGTTGGGGAGGCCTTCCTCTTCTCTCTCACGGGGAGAGGCCTCTTCTTCTCCTCCTGCGTCCTCGTGGGAGGAGTCGCCTCGAGTCATCGGACGATGAATCTGATACCACTGACGCTGGGAACTCCTTGGGTTCCGTGGCCTTCTTCTTGGCCTTCTTCTCCGGCACTACAAAGTGTCGGGACCAGCAGCCCTGTCAAGCGGGCATCCGCTGGTCTTCGGAAGGAAGCGGACAGTTAACCTGTCGGACGTCTCTGCCGAGCTGTTAAAGGTATTGGGAGTTTAGATCCCGCATAGAGTCAAACTTTGAAAAGCAAATGTCCCATAAAGGATAACATGGCTTACCTCGCCAGCCGGACGCTGCGAGCTGAATCCGCGATCTTCAGTAGCGGATGTGGGGGCCTCGCCGCCCTTGAACAGCACCTTCCAGGCATCTTCGTATGTAGTGTCGAAGAGCCCGCTCAAGGTCCGGTGTCGTGCCGGATCAAACTCCCACAAGTTAAAGTCCCGCTGTTGGCAGGGGAGAATCCGGCGGATGAGCATGACCTGGATTACGTTGACAAGCTTGAGCTTCTTATTCACCAGGGTTTGGAGACAGGATTGGAGTCCGGTCAGCTCTTCCGAACTGCCCCACAGCAGGCCCTTCTCTTTCGAGGAAGTGAGCCGCATGGGGATGCCAGATCTGAAGTCAGGGACCGCTGCCCATTCAGGGTCACGCGGCTCGGTGATGTGGAACCACCCCGATTGCCACCTTTGATGGTTTCCACGAAGGCGCCCTCGAGCCAGGTGACGTTGGACATCTTGCCCACCATGGCGCCTCACAACCTTCGGCTTGACATTGAAGGTCTTGAGCCACAAGCCGAAGTGGGGCTGGATGCAGAGGAAGGCCTCGCACACGACGATAAACGCCAAGATGTTGAGGATGAAATTCGGGGCCAAATCGTGGAAATCCAGGCCGTAGTAGAACATGAGCCCCCGGACAAAGGGGTGGAGTGGGAAGCCCAGTCCGCGGAGGAAATGGGGAAGGAATACCACCCTCTCATGGGGCCCGGGGGTGGGGATGAGCTGCCCCTCGTCGGGGAGCCGGTGCGCGATGTCGCTGGACAGATATCCGGCACTGCGCAACTTCTTGATGTGCCCCTCCATAACGGAGGAGGCCATCCACTTGCCTCCCGCTCCGGACATGGTTGGAGAAGGTTGAGGTGAGATGTGCGGACTTGGGCGCTGGAGCTCGAGTGTGCAGAGATGGATAAGCAAAGGAGGAAGAAGGCGTAGGTGAAAAGGTGGATCCTTATCCCCTTATATATGGGCGGACCAAAATATGCGTCCCCACCAGCCTGGTAAAACTCGCTTATCCCCCAAGCGCCGCAATCAATGGCGCGGTTGGGTTACCCACGTCCGTATTGATGGGAATCCCGGAAGAAGGGGAACACGATCTCTGCTTCGATAAGACGTGCCAAGGAAACCGCTTCGCTAAACGTGCTAAGATGGTATAATAAAAACGATTCGAGTAAAGGCTTGGTTGTGGTGTGACGTCACGCCGCAAAATACGTCAGCAGATTGAACTTGTGTAAATATTATTCTCTCTACGGTGGCATGTGGAATCTATTTTGCAGAGCCAGACACTATCCTGGTGTTCACAATCTTCTATGAATTATTCGGAGGAGGAACCCGCCTTGCAATGCCGAAGACAATATGCGCGCCGGACTCGTCGTCATTGAAGCCTGGTTCAGGGGCTACTGAAGGAGTCCTGGACTAGGGGGTGTCCGGATAGCCGAACTATCATCGTTGGCCGGACTCCAAGACTATGAAGATACAAGATTGAAGACTTCGTCCCGTGTCCGGATGGGACTTTCCTTGGCGTGGAAGGCAAGCTTGGCAATACGGATATGTAGATCTCCTACCATTGTAACCGACTCTGTGTAACCCTAGCCCTCTCCGGTGTCTATATAAACCGGAGGGTTTTAGTCCATAGGACGAACAACAATCATACCATAGGCTATCTTCTAGGGTTTAGCCTCCTTGATCTCGTGGTAGAACCACTCTTGTACTACCCATATCATCAATATCAATCAAGCAGGAGTAGGGTTTTACCTCCATCGTGAGGGCCCGAACCTGGGTAAAAACATCGTGTCCCTTGTCTCCTGTTACCATCCGCCTAGACGCACAGTTCGGGACCCCCTACCCGAGATCCGCCGGTTTTGACACCGACAGAGTCCTTTAAAATGTCCGTGTCATTTTAAAGTCTTCTCTCACCAGCAATCTTATAGTGTCAACATGTTTTTCTTCATGATGTCCTTGAGAGTAATGTCACTTATTTTTTGTTCATTGTTAGCTCTATGGGAAATCGTACGGAAGTCGCGAGGTCCCTAGACAACGGTGAGCACAATTATTATGGCCATGGTCAACATTTTTACCATGACGATTAGTTCTAAATCCATTGCATGTTTTTATTCAACTTGCCATTCCAAAACAATGTACTATCCATATAATTTACTTTGTAAACTAGATGCATGCGTTGTGTTCTACTGCTCTTGCAATAGCTCAAAAAATGTGAAGACCTGTAGGTACGATGGCGAGCAAGATCAATCATGCAAGGTTGTTATCACGCAGTGGCGAATCTACTTGTGTTAATTCCCTCAAAAACTGATTTTAACCGTGCAAAAAAACAAGCTCGGGCACTCCATGTCGGAGTGGTATGGCAGGTCAAGTTTTCCAATCAGGGCTCATTGATGCTTGAGAGCCGCTTGCATGGCAAGTTGTACTACAATCATGGTGTCCGACCCTGAGAGCTGCTTGCATTCCTATTAACCAATTATGCTGCTGGTTGTTGTTTTTTGAGATAGCTTACCATGCTTGCTACCTGGTGAACTACCCGTCATGAAACATGTTTTTTTTAGGCAACCTCACGAAGCTTTTATTAAGTCGTCACAATGTTTACAGGGACGGATGGTAAATTCCCGGGATGACCTAACCAAACATGGCGGCCATCACCGAGAGATAAAGCATGCTTCGCTAAGTTGTGAGCTTCAAAATTTGAGCTCCTAAACTCATGAGTGAAATTACAGAAATCAAAAGCTAAAGAATGTTGGACTATCTCATGAATGACTGCTCCGTAACTTGACAAATTCTCCTTGTGTATGTCCTGAACCACAATTTTGCAGTCCGATGCCACGTGGATGCTCCTCAGATAGAGATCATCTGCCAATGCTAGTGCCTCTCGTATAGCAAGTGCTTCCAAAGTCGGGGGATCCGCAATGTATTTAAAGGAAAGTGTCGAGGCTCCCATGAACATACCTCTTTCGTCTCTACAAATCACCCCCACAGCCCCACCATTTCTGGTTACCGCTGCATCGGCGTTAAACTTCGGATAACCTGATGGCGGTGCAAGCCACTGTGCTGGTCGGCCTCTTGAAGAAGGGATCAAGGAAGGATGCCTCTCCTGGGTAACTCGTAGCTCGTCCAAATATTGTGATATGAAGCTGTTGACAGAGTATGGAGCCTGAAAAATATTCTCGTGAATTACTTTACGCCTTGCATACCAAAGTGCCCAGAGCGTCACCACCAAGCGGTTGAAAAGGTCATTCGTCAATATTTCATGTAGTGCAAACAACCACTCCTTTGGACCATCCTCCTCGCACTCAACCATATGCTGGACCAACTCCTCCGGTGCCAAAGCCCAAACACTTGCTGCCATCGGACATTAAATGAGGGCATGTTTCCATGTATCAGTCGCCCCACATAGCAAACAAGTATCCTCTGTTGCCATATGACGACGTTTGAGGACCGATCCCGTGGGCATGGAGTGACGGGCTAGCCGCCACACAAAAACCTTAAGTTTGGATGGTACTTGCATGTGCCAGACCATGGACCACTTCTTGGTGTCTTGATGCTCATAAGATGTCCCGTCCTCCTCAGCTAACCAAGCCTCCCTGCTGTGCTTAGTTTTTAATATCATTCGGTAAGCAGAACGAACGCTGAAATTACATCGAGGTTCTTCATGCCAGGCCCAGAAATCTCCCACCCGGCGAGTGCAAAGTGGGATCCATAATATCTCTTCCGCATCGAAATGGGTGAACACTGAATGTACCAAGTTTTCATTCCACGTTGCCGAAGTTGGATCAATAAGCTGCGCCACTCTCGCCGGGGGGTTCTGAATGAGAGAGCATATTGGACGCTTAAGACCATCACGTGGGATTCAGTTGTGCCGCCAAATGTCGGTCGTCTCCCCATCACCAATTCTCCTAATAACCCCTTGCGCCAGGATGTCCCGTCCATCCAAAATCGCCCGCCATATCTAGGACGGGTGTGGTCCAAGTTCTGCTTGAAGGAGAGAGCAGTGTGGGAAGTAAACTGCCTTGAGGATTCTGGCGCTGAGCGAGTTGCTGTCTGTTAGGGTGCGCCATGCTTGCCTCGCCAGAAGGGCAATGTTGAAAATCTCCATGTCACGGAAACCTAGGCCCCCAAGTGCTTCGGCATTGTCATTATGTCCCACGCCACCCAACTGGGCTTTCTCTTTCCATGCTTGGAACCCCACCAGAATTGCCGAATGATAGCCATGATCTTTCATCACAGAGACCTCGTGGTAATCTGAAGCACGCCATGGAGTAAATGGTATAGCTTATGCAATGATTTGATCAGAACTTCTTTACCAGCAGCTGAAAGTAACTTCTCCATCCAGCCCTTAATCTTCTCCCATACTCGGTCCCGAAGATATTTAAACGTACCATTTTAGAGTGGCCAACATCTGTAGGCATTCCTAGGTAACGTTCGCTTAAAGACTCATTCTGTACTGGCAAATTGTTCTTGACAACTTCTCTTGTCTGTACTGGGCAACCCTTGCTAAAGAAAATAGAGGATTTTTCATTGTTGATCCGTTGACCCGAAGCAGAACAATATGTATCAAGCAGGTTTGATACCGTAGTTGAGCTCTCCCCACTTGCCTTAAATAACAACAGGCTATCATCTGCAAACAAGAGGTGGTTGACGGTGGGAGCCGAGGGAGCCACCTGGATACCTGTAAGAGACGACTGAGAACTTGATTTAAGGAGGCACGAAAGGCCCTCTGGTGCAATCAACAACAAGTAGGGGGAGATTGGATCTCCCTGCTGGATACCACGAGTGGGTATAAAAGAGTCAAGCTTCTCGCCATTAAAACAAACAGAAAAAGAGACTGAAGAGACCATGCCCATGACCACATCAATCCAATGTAGATCAAAACCCAGTTTAGTCATGATCCCTCTGAGATATTCCCACTCCAGTCTATCATATGCCTTCATCATGTCCAGCTTCAGAGCACAGTAACTGTTCGACTTTGCTCTCGACCTTTTCATAAAATGCAAGCACTCATAAGCAGATATGATGTTATCAGTAATAAGCCTCCCAAGGACAAAAGCAGACTGTTCCTCAGAGATTATGTCAGGCAAAATCCTCTTCAACCTGTTGGCTATCACTTTCGAGGCTATTTTATACAGAACATTGCATAGACTGATAGGTCGGAATTGAGCAAGAACCGTAGGAGTCGTTACCTTAGGAATCAATACCAATACTGTATCATTAACAGATTCTGGGCTCTCCTCGCCCCTTACTATTCTGAGCACAATATTTGTTACTTCATCACCACAAACCTCCCAATGCCTTTGATAAAAGTGAGCAGGAAAACCATCTGGGCCTGGAGCCTTTGTCGGAAACATCTAAAATAAAGCAGTCTTGACCTCTTCCTTGGTATACAGGGCACACAAGTTTGAGTTCATCTCATCTGTCACCTTTCTCGGCACATGATCAAGCACCGCATCCATGTTTTGGACACCTTCGGAGAGATAAAGAGATTGGTAAAAATCATTAGCTAATACCTTTAGCTCTGCTGGATCAGATATCTCCACTCCCAGGGAGTTCTGTAGAGCCTTTATCATATTTTTCTTGCGCCGAAGACTGGCTCGAAGGTGGAAGAATTTTGTGTTTTTGTCCCCTGCCGAAAGCCACAATACCCTGGCTCTTTGACACCACATAACCTCCTCCCTGTGATACATCTCAATCAGCTTCTCATTGATTTTTAGCTCTACATGGGACGGACCCGTTCTTGCTGGGTCATTTTTTAGCTCCTCCAACATCTGTTTGAGTTTTTTAATTTCTTTCCTGACACTCCTGAATGTATCTCGGCTCCACCGCTGCAAGTTAGTCGCCAAGTCCCGCAGCTTGTGGCGTAGCGCTGCCACAGACGTGCATGGAGGGCCAGCCCCCCATCCCGATGCTATGGTGTCAGAAAAGTCTCGTGCGCCTCCCACATAAGCTCGTACTTGAACGGTTTCTGAATGCGTTCGCAGTTCTGTACGTCCCGCTCTAAGAGCAGAGGTGCATGATCTGATGTAACCCCGGTCAAGTGCGTGACCGCAGCTAGCGGATACCTTGCCAGCCATGACGCGTTGGCGAGAGCTCTATCAAGTCTGCATCTTGTATAGCTCCCTCCTGTTACTTTCTTCTGGAAGTCCAAAAATTGCCCTTATAGCCAAGGTCAATTAACATGCAAACATCGAGTACTTCTCTGAAGGCTTGGATCTGGGCATTGCTACGCTGGCCAACTCCTTGATGTTCATCTGGACGTAAAACTTCATTGAAATCCCCCATACAGAGCCAGGGAAGATCGCTCAAAGTACTGATGTTTTTCAAAGTTGTGCATGTATGATGCCGCATATGTGTTTGTGCCTCTCCATAAACGCATGTCATTCTCCATTTATCTGCATCCTGTTCCTCAACACACACATCTAAATGATACAAAGAGTAACCAAGAACTTCCACCTTTATTGAGTTATTCCAAAACAAACCTATTCCACCACTCCTACCTTGACTACTAACAGCATAAGAATTGTCATAGCCCAAAGTTCCAGCTAATGCTTCTACCCTAGCACCTTCAATTTGAGTTTCAACAATGCACAAAAGGGTAGGGGTATATTGCCTCGTGAAATCGCGAAGTTCTAGGACTGTCGCAGCTTTACCCGCACCACGACAGTTCCAACAAAAAATGTTCATTGGGCCCGGCGGCACTCCTCGAAGGAGCCCGCCAACGCTGAGACAACCTTGCCAAGATCGCCCTCCTTTTGCTCTTCCGCTGCTTCATGTGTTTTGGCCCTCTTCACGATCTGTTTGCTGCTTGGACTAATGGGATCAGTGGGAGGTGGCAGCGCTAGGGCCGCCCCCTGGCCACCTGCACTCAGGCTCGGTTGTGTCCCTTGGTGCACCTGTACCCTCTTCCTTGCATAATCAGCCTCTGTCATGTCCACATCAGCTCCGGATGTATACGATGCATGCTCCTTGCTACCCCCATATTGATCAGAGAAAGGATCGTTTCCCCTAGCTCCTCGGCCTCCTCTACGGCCTCCTCTCCCACCACGGCCCCCTCCTGGACCCTGTCCAGCACGCATTGCCTAGGAAGCTTTAAGAATTATGAACACTAAGGCTTCTGAAGGATGAATCCCACTGCCATGTTCTTTGAAGAGGTGACCCAGCTTACCACATACCGCACACCAATCGGGGAGCTTCTCATATCTCACATGGTATATGTGGCGTTTTCCATCCCTTATCATAGAGACTGCATTCTTTAAGGGTTTGTTGACATCAATCCGAACCCAAACCCGATGGAAATTCCCCACAAAGTCAAGAGATTGGGGTTCTGCATATATAACTTCTCCCACCTTTTGAGCTAAAGATGGAACAAGATGGGCATAGAGTGGCGGAACATCATGTATCTGTACCCAGATCTCGATCGTGTCAAGTTGAACTGTCAACGGTTTGGCCAATCCATCATATGGTTTCAGAATGACGGCATCTCCCCGGAAGTGTCATGGACCGTCACGTGTTACTCTCTCCCAGTCTCCCAGACATGAAAATTGGGCTGTATACAGATTATCCTCGAGCGGTTTGAACTGCACCTCCTGTGCGAGATCCCATTGTTGGGTAACGTAGTAATTTCAAAAAATTTCCTACGCACACGCAAGATCATGGTGATGCATAGCAACGAGAGGGGAGAGTGTTGTCTACGTACCCTCGTAGACCGAAGCGGAAGCGATCACAACGTAGAGGAAGTAGTCATACGTTCTCCTCGTGATCCAACCGATCCCAGCACCGTTACTCCGGCGCTTCCGAGTTCTTGACACACGTACAGCTCGGTGACGCTCCTCGGGCTCCGATCCAGCAAAGCTCCGGGGAGAGAGAGTTCCGCCAGCACGACGATGTGGTGACGATCTTGTTGTTCTACCGACGCAGGGCTTCGCCTAAGCACCGCTACGATATGACAGAGGTGGATTATGGTGGAGGGGGGCACCGCACACGGCTAAGGAACGATCTCAAGGATCAACTTTTGTATTCTAGGGTGCCCCCTGCCCCCGTATATAAAGGAGCAAGGGGGAGGGCCGATCGGCCCTAGGAGGCGCGCCAAGGGAGGGGAAGTCCTCCTCCTAGTGGGAGTAGGACTCCCCTTTCCTAGTCCAACTAGGAAGGAGGAAGGGGGAAGGAAGGAGAGGGAGAGGGAGAGGGAAAGGGGGGCCGCGCCCCCCTTCCTTGTCCTATTCGGACTCCCCATGGGGGGGGGGGGCGCGCGCCACCTCCTGGCGCAGCCCTCTCTCTCCCCTCTTGGTCCATTAAGGCCCATTACATCCCCGGGGGTTCCGGTAACCCCTCCGGCACTCCAGTTTTCTCCGGAAACTTCCGGAACCTTTCCGGTGTCCGAATATAGCCGTCCAATATATCAATCTTTATATCTCGACCATTTCGAGACTCCTCGTCATGTCCGTGATCACATCCGGGACTCGAACTCCTTCGTACATCAAAATACACAAACTCATAATATAACCGTCATCGAAACCTTAAGCGTGCGGACCCTACGGTTCGAGAACAATGTAGACATGACCGAGACACGTCTCCGTCAATAACCAATAGCGGGACCGGATGCCCATATTGGCTCCTACATATTCTACGAAGATCTTTATCGGTCAGACCGCATAACAACATCGTTGTTCCTTTGTCATCGGTATGTTACTTGCCCGAGATTCGATCGTCGGTATCAATACCTAGTTCAATCTCGTTATCGCAAGTCTCTTTACTCGTTCCGTAATACATCATCTCATAGCTAACTCATTAGTTGTAATGCTTGCAAGGCTTAAGTGATGTGTATTACCGAGAGGGCCCAGAGATACCTCTCCGACAATCGGAGTGACAAATCCTAATCTCGAAATCGCCAACCCAACATCCGCCTTTGGAGACACCTGTAGTACTCCTTTATAATCACCCGATTCGTTGTGACGTTTGGTAGTACCAAAGTGTTCCTCCGTAAACGGAGTTGCATAATCTCATAGTTATAGGAACATGTATAAGTCATGGATAAAAGCAATAGCAACACACTAAACGATCGGGTGCTAAGCTAATGGAATGGGTCATGTCAATCGATCATTCAACTAATGATGTGACCTTGTTAATCAAATGACAACTCCTTTGTCTATGGTTAGGAAACTTAACCATCTTTGATTAACAAGCTAGTCTAAGTAGAGGCATACTAGTGACACTCTGTTTGTCTATGTATTCACACATGTATTATGTATCCGGTTAATACAATTCTAGCATGAATAATAAACATTTATCATGAAATAAGGAAATAAATAATAACTTTATTATTGCCTCTAGGGCATATTTCCTTCATCTCCCACTTGCACTAGAGTCAATAATCTAGATTACATGGTAATGATTCTAACACCCATGGAGTCTTGGTGCTGATCATGTTTTGCTCGTGGAAGAGGCTTAGTCAATGGGTCGCTACATTTAGATCCGTATGTATCTTGCAAATCTCTATGTCTCCCACGGACCAAGTCCGGATGGAATTGAAGCGTCTCTTGATGTGTTTGGTTATCTTGTGAAATCTGGATTCCTTCGCTAAAGCAATTGCTCGAAGATTGTCACAAAGATTTTCATTGGACCCGATGCACTAGGTATGACACCTAGATCGGATATGAACTCCTTCATCCAGACTCCTTCATTAGCTGCTTCCGAAGCTGCTATGTACTCCGCTTCACATGTAGATCCTGCTACGACGCTTTGTTTAGAACTGCACCAACTGACAGCTCCTCCGTTTAGTGTAAATACGTATCCGGTTTGCGATTTAGAATCGTCCGGATCGGTGTCAAAGCTTGCATCAACGTAACTGTTCACGATGAGCTCTTTGTCACCTCCATATCGAGAAACATATCCTTAGTCCTTTTCGGTATTTGGGATGTTCTTGACCGCTGTCTAGTGATCCACTCTGGATTACTTTGGTACCTCCCTGCTAAGCTTATAGCAAGGCACACATCAGTGCGGTACACAGCATTGCATACATGATAGAGCCTATGGCTGAGGCATAGGAACATCTTTCATTTTCTCTCTATCTTCTGCGGTGGTCGGGCATTGAGTCTTACTCAACTTCACACCTTGTAACACAGGCAAGAACCCTTTCTTTGCTTGATCCATTTTGAACTTCTTCAAAATTTTGTCAAGGTATGTGCTTTGTGAAAGTCCAATTAAGCGTCTTGATCTATCTCTATAGATTTTGATGCCCAATATGTAAGCAGCTTCACCGAGGTCCTTCATCGAAAAACTCTTATTCAAGTATCCCTTTATGCTATCCAGAAATTCTATATCATTTCCGATTAGTAATATGTCATCTACATATAATATCAGAAATGCTATAGAGCTCCCACTCACTTTCTTGTAAATACAGGCTTCTCCAAAAGTTCAGATAAACCCAAATGCTTTGATCACACTATCAAAGCATTTATTCCAACTCGAGATGCTTGCACCAGTCCATAAATGGATCGTGGAGCTTGCACACTTTGTTAGCTCCTTTGGATCGATAAAACCTTCGGTTGCATCATATACAACTCTTCTTCCGTAAATCCATTCAGAATGCAGTCTTTACATCCATTTGCCAAATTTCATAATCATAAAATGCGGCAATTTCTAACATGATTCGGACAGACTTAAGCATCGCTACTGGTGAGAAGGTCTCATCGTAGTCAATCCCTTGAACTTGTCGAAAACCCTTTGCGACAAGTCGAGCTTTGTAGACGATAATATTACCGTCGGCGTCGGTCTTCTTCTTGAAGATCCACTTGTTTTCTATTGCTTGCCGACCCTCGGGCAAGTCAATCAAAGTCCACACTTTGTTTTCATACATGGATCCCATCTCGCATTTCATGGCCTCAAGCCATTTTATGGAATCTGGGCTCACCATCGCTTCTTCATAGTTCGTAGGTTCATCATGATCTAGTAGCATGACTTCCGAACAGGATTACCGTACCACTCAGTGCGGATCTTACTCTGGTTGATCTACGAGGTTACAGAGTAACTTGATCGGAAGTTTCATGATCAACATCATCAACTTCCTCACTATCTGGTGTAGATGTCGCAGAAACCGGTTTCTGTGATAAACTACTTTCCAATAAGGGAGAAGGTACAGTTACCTCATCAAGTTCTACTTTCCTCCCACTCACTTCTTTCGAGAGAAACTCCTTCTCTAGAAAGGATCCATTCTTAGCAACAAATGTCTTGCCTTCGGATCTGTGATAGAAGGTGTACCCAACTGTCTCTTTTGGGTATCCTATGAAGATACATTTCTCCGATTTAGGTTCGAGCTTATCAGGTTGAAGCTTTTTCACATAAGCATCGCATCCCCAAACTTTAAGAAACGACAACTTTGGTTTCTTGCTAAACCATAGTTCATAAGGTGTCATCTCAACGGATTTTGACGGTGTTCTATTCAGCGTGAATGCGGCCGTCTCAAGAGCATAACCCCAAAACGATAGCGGTAAATCTGTAAGAGACATCATAGATCGCACCATATCTAGTAAAGTGCGATTATGACGTTCGGACACACCATTACGCTGTGGTGTTCCGGGTGGCGTGAGTTGCGAAACTATTCCGCATTGTTTCAAATGTAGACCAAACTCGTAACTCAAATATTCGCCTCCACGATCAGATCGTAGAAACTTTATTTTCTTATTACGATGATTTTCAACTTCACTCTGAAATTCTTTGAACTTTTCAAATGTTTCAGACTTATGTTTCATTAAGTAGATATACCCATATCTGCTTAAATCATCTGTGAAGGTGAGAAAATAACGATATCCGCCACGAGCCTCAACATTCATTGGACCACATACATCTGTATGTATGATTTCCAACAAATCTGTTGCTCTCTCCATAGTACCGGAGAACGGTGTTCTAGTCATCTTGCCCATGAGGCACGGTTCAAGAAGTGCCAAGTGATTCATAATCAAGTGACTCCAAAAGTCCATCAGTATGGAGTTTCTTCATCCGCTTTATACCGATATGACCTAAACGGCAGTGCCACAAATAAGTTGCACTATCATTATCAACTCTGCATCTTTTGGTTTCAACATTATGAATATGTGTATCACTACTATCGAGATTCATTAAAAATAGACCACTCTTTAAGGGTGCATGACCATAAAAGATATTACTCATATAAATAGAACAACCATTATTCTCTGATTTAAATGAATAACCGTCTCGCATCAAACAAGATCCAGATATAATGTTCATGCTCAACGCTGGCACCAAATAACTGTTGGGGAACGTAGTAATTTCAAAAAATTTCCTACGCACACGCAAGATCATGGTGATGTATAGCAACGAGAGGGGAGAGTGTTGTCTACATACCCTTGTAGACCCAAGCGAAGCGATCTGGCGTAGAGGAAGTAGTCGACGTTCTCCTCGCGATCCGACCGATCCGGCGACGTTACTCCGGCGCCCCGAGTTCTTGACACACGTACAGCTCGATGGCGCCCTCGTACTCGATCCAGCCGAGTGTCGAGGAGAGTTTCGTCGACGATGGCGTGGTGACGATCTTGATGTTTCACCGGCGCAGGGCTTCGCCTAAGCTTGCGACGGTATGACCGAGGTGGAATATGGTGGAGGGGCACCGACACGGCTAAGGAACGATCCGTAGATCAAACTTGTGTCTCTTGTGTGTCTAGAGGTGCCCCCTGCCCCGTATATAAAGGAGCAAGGGGGAGGGGGCGGCCGGCCTAGTAGGAGGCGCCAAGGGGAGTCCTACTCCCACCGGGAGTAGGACTCCCTCCTTCCTTGTTGGAGTAGGAGAAGGGGGAAAGAGGGGGAGAGGAGGAAGGAAAAGGGGGCTGCACCCCTGTCCAATTCGGACTAGAGGGGCTGCGCCCTTCTTCCTTTGTCCTCTTTCCTTATTCCCGTATGGCCCAATAAGGCCCATATACTCCCGGCGAATTCCGTAACTCTCCGGTACTCGAAAAATACCGAATGACTCGGAACCTTTCCGAACTCCGAATATAGTCGTCCAATATATCGATCTTTACGTCTCGACCATTTCGAGACTCCTCGTCATGTCCCCGATCTCATCCGAGACTCGAACTCCTTCGGTACATCAAAACTCATAAACTCATAATATAGCATCGCATCGAAACCTTAAGCGTGCGGACCCTACGGTTCGAGAACAATGTAGACATGACCGAGACCGTCTCCGGTCAATAACCAATAGCGGGACCTGGATGCCCATATTGGTTCCTACATATTCTACGAAGATCTTTATCGGTCGACCGCATAACAACATCGTTGTTCCCTTTGTCATCGGTATGTTACTTGCCCGAGATTCGATCGTCGGTATCCAATACCTAGTTCAATCTCGTTACGGCAAGTCTCTTTACTCGTTCCGTAATACATCATCTCACAACTAACTCATTAGTTGTAATGCTTGCAAGGCTTAAGTGATGTGCATTACCGAGAGGGCCCAGAGATACCTCTCCGACAATTGGAGTGACAAATCCTAATCTCAAATCGCCAACCCAACATCTGCCTTTGGAGACACCTGTAGTACTCCTTTATAATCACCCGATTCGTTGTGACGTTTGGTAGTACCAAAGTGTTCCTCCGTAGCACGGAGTTGCATAATCTCATAGTTATAGGAACATGTATAAGTCATGGATAAAAGCAGTAGCAACATACTAAGCGATCGTGTGCTAAGCTAATGGAATGGGTCATGTCAATCAGATCATTCAACTAATGATGTGACCTTGTTAATCAAATAACAACTCCTTGTTCATGGTTAGGAAACATAACCATCTTTGATTAACAAGCTAGTCTAGTAGAGGCATACTAGTGACATAGTGTTTTGTCTATGCATTCACACATGTATCATGTTTCCGGTTAATACAATTCTAGCATGAATGATAAACATTTATCATGAAATAAGGAAATAAATAATAACTTTATTATTGCCTCTAGGGCATATTTCCTTCATCTCCCACTTGCACTAGAGTCAATAATCTAGATCACATCACCATGTGATTAACATCGATAGTTCACATCATCATGTGATTAACACGCATAGTTCACATCGCCATGTGACCAACACCCAAAGGGTTTACTAGATTCAGTAATCTAGTTCACATCGCTATGTGATTAACACCCAAAGAGTACTAAGGTGTGATCATGTTTTGCTTGTGAGAGAGTCTTAGTCAACGGGTTTTCACATTCAGATCCGTTATGTATTTTGCAATTTTCTATGTCTACAATGCTCGCAAGAAGCTACTCTAGCTAATTGCTCCCACTTTCAATATGTATCTAGATCGAGACTTAGAGTCATCGGATCAGTGTCAAAACTTGCATCGACGTAACCCTTTACTTACGAACCTTTGTCACTTCCATAATCGAGAAACATATCCTTATTCCACTAAGGATAATTTTGACCGCTGTCCGATGATCTACTCCTAGATCACTATTGTACTCCTTGTGAAACTCAAAGGCAGGGTATACAATAGATCTGGTATACAGCATGGCATACTTTATAGAACCTATGGCCAAGGCATAGTGAATGACTTTCATTCTCTTTCTATCTTCTGCTGTGGTCGGGTTTTGAGTCTTACTCAATTTCACACCTTGTAACACAGGCAAGAACTCTTTCTTTGACTGTTTCATTTTGAACTACTTCAAAATCTTGTCAAGGTATGTACTCATTGAAAAAACTTATCAAGCATCTTGATCTATCTCTATAGATCTTGATGCTCAATATGTAAGTAGCTTTACCGAGGTCTTTCTTTGAAAAACTCCTTTCAAACACTTCTTTATGCTTTGCAGAATAATTCTACATTATTTCCGATCTACAATATGTCATTCACATATACTTATCGAAATCTGTAGTGCTCCCACTCACTTTTTAGTAAATACAGGCTTCAACGTAAGTGCAGATAAAACTATATGCTTTGATCAACTCATCAAAGCGTATATTCCAACTCCGAGATGCTTGCACCAGTCCATAGATGGATCGCTGGAGCTTGCACACTTTGTTAGCTCCTTTGGATCGATAAAACCTTCGGTTGCATCATATACAACTCTTCCTCCTAAAACCCATTCAGAATGCAGTTTTTACATCCATTTGCCAAATTTCATAAATTGTGGCAATTGCTAACATGATTCGGACAGACTTAAGCATCGCTACGGTTGAGAAAATCTCATTGTAGTCAACACCTTGAACTTGTCAAAAACCTTTTTGCGACAAGTCGAGCTTTGTAGATAGTAACACTACTATCAGCGTCCGTCTTCCTCTTGAAGATCCATTTATTTTCTATGGCTTGCCGATCATCGGGCAACGCCACCAAAGTCCACACTTTGTTCTCATACATGGATCTCATCTCAGATTTCATGGCCTCAAGCCATTCGCGGAATCTGGGCTCATCATCGCTTCCTCATAGTTCGTAGGTTCATCATGGTCTAGTTACATGACTTCCGAACAGGATTACCGTACCACTCAGTGCGGATCTCACTCTGGTTTACCTACGAGATTCGGTAGTAACTTGATCGAAGTTACATGATCATCATCATTAGCTTCCTCACTAATTGGTGTAGTAGTCACAGAACAGATTTCGTGATGAACTACTTTCAATAAGGGAGAAGGTACAATTACCTCATCAAGTTCTACTTTCCTCCCACTCACTTCTTTCGAGAGAAACTCCTTCTCTAGAAAGGATCCATCTTAAGCAACGAATATCTTGCCTTCGGATCTGTGATAGAAGGTGTACCCAACAATTTCCTTTGGGTATTCTATGAAGACGCACTTCTCCGATTTGGGTTCGAGCTTATCAGGATGAAACTTTTTCACATAAGCATCGCAACTCCAAACTTTAAGAAACGACAACTTGGGTTTCTTGCTAAACCACAGTTCATATAGTGTCATCTCAACGGATTTAGATGGTGCCCTTTTTAATGTGAATGCAGCTGTCTCTAATGCATATCCCAAAACGATATTGGTAAATCGGTAAGAAACATCATAGATTGTACTATATCCAATAAAGTACGGTTATGATGTTCGGACACACCATAACGTTGTGGTGTTCCAGGTGGCGTGAGCTGTGAAACTATTCCACATTGTTTAAATTGAAGACCAAACTCAGAACTCAAATATTCGTCTCTGCGATCAAATCGTGAAACTATATTTTCTTGTTACGATGATTTTCCACTTCACTCTGAAATTCTTTGAACCTTTCAACTATTTCAGACTTATGTTTCATCAAGTAGATATACCCATATCTTCTTCAAATCATCTGTGAAGGTCGAAAATAACGATACTTGTCACGAGCCTTAATATTCATTGGACTACATACATCGGTATGTATGATTTCCAACAAATATGTTGCTCGCTCCATTGTTCCGAGAACGGAGTTTTAGTCATCTTGCCCAAAAGGCACGGTTCGCAAGCATCAAGTGATTCATAATCAAGTGATTCCAAAATCCCATCAGCATGGAGTTTCTTCATGCGCTTTACACCAATATGACCTAAACGGCAGTGCCACAAATAAGTTGCACTATCATTATTAACTTTGCATCTTTTGGTTTCAATATTATGAATATGTGTATCACTACGATCGAGATCCAATGAACCATTTTCATTGGGTTATAAGGTTTTATTCATGTAAACAGAATAACAGTTTATTCTCTTACTTAAATGAATAACCGTATTGCAATAAACACGATCAAATCATATTCATGCTCAACGCAAACACCAAATAACATTTATTTAGGTTCAACACTAATCCCGAAAGTATAGGGAGTGTGCGATGATGATCATATCAATCTTGAAACTACTTTCAACACACATCGTCACTTCATCCTTAACTAGTTTTCATTTATTCGCAACTCCGTTTGAGTTACTACTCTTAGCAACCGAACCAGTACCAAATACCGAGGGGTTGCTATAAACACTAGTAAAGTACACATCAATAACATGTATATCAAATATACCTTTGTTCACTTTGCCATCCTTCTTATCCGCCAAATACTTGGGGTAGTTCGCTTCAAAGGACCAGTCTCTTTGCAAGTAGAAGCACTTAGTCTCGTGCTTAGGTCCAGACTTGGGTTTCTTCACTTGAGCAACAACTTGCTTGCCGTTCTTCTTGAAGTTCCCTTCTATCCCTTTGCCCTTTTCTTGAAACTAGTGGTCTTGTTAACCATCAACACTTGATGTTTTTCTTGATTTCTACCTTCATCGATTTTAGCATCACGAAGAGCTTGGGAATCGTTTTCATATCCCTTGCATATTATAGTTCATCACGAAGTTCTACTAACTTGGTGATGGTGACTAGAGAATTCTGTCAATCACTATCTTATCCGGAAGATTAACTCCCACTTGATTCAAGCGATTGTAGTACCTGCATAATCTGAGCACATGCTCACTAGTTGAGCGATTCTCCTCCATCTTTTAGCTATAGAACTTGTTGGAGACTTCATATCTCTCAACTCGGTATTTGCTTGAAATATTAACTTCAACTCTGGAACATCTCATATGGTCCATGACGTTCAAAACGTCTTTGAAGTCCCGATTCTAAGCCGTTAAGCATGGTGCACTAAACTATCAAGTAGTCATCATATTGAGCTAGCCAAGCGCTCATAACGCCTCGCATCCGCTCCTGCAATAGGTCTGTCACCTAGCGGTGCATTAAGGACATAATTCTTCTGTGCAGCAATGAGGATAAACCTCGATCACGGATCGAATCCGCATCATTGCTACTAACATTTTTCAACATAATTTTCTCTAGGAACATATCAAAACAAACATATGAAAGCAACAACGCAAGCTATTGATCTTACAACATAATTTGCAAAATACTACCAGGACTAAGTTCATGATAAATTTAAGTTCAATTAATCATATTACTTAAGAACTCCCACTTAGAAAGACATCTCTCTAGTCATCTAAGTGATCACGTGATCCAAATCAACTAAACCATAACCGATCATCACGTGAGATGGAGTAGTTTTCAATGGTGAACATCTTATGTTGATCATATCTACTATATGATTCACGCCGACCTTTCGGTCTCCGTGTTCCGAGGCCATATCTACATATGCTAGGCTCGTCAAGTATAACCCGAGTATTCTGCGTGTGCAAAACTGGCTTGCACCCGTTGTAGATGGACGTAGAGCTTATCACACCCGATCATCACGTGGTGTCTGGGCACGACGAACTTTGGCAACGGTGCATACTCAGGGAGAACACTTCTTGATAATTTAGTGAGAGATCATCTTATAATGCTACCGTCAATCAAAGCAAGATAAGATGCATAAAAGATAAACATCACATGCAAATCAATATAAGTGATATGATATGGTCATCATCATCTTGTGCTTCGTGATCTCCATCTTCTAGCACCACCATGATCACCATCGTCACCGGCGCGACACCTTGATCTTCATCGTAGCATCGTTGTCGTCTCGCCAAACTTATGCTTCTACGACTATCTCTACCGCTTAGTGATAAAGTAAAGCATTACAGGGCGATTGCATTGCATACAATAAAGCGACAACCATATGGCTCCAGCCAGTTGCCGATAACTTCGGTTACAAAACATGATCATCTCATACAATAAAATATAGCATCACGTCTTGACCATATCACATCACAACATGCCCTGCAAAAACAAGTTAGACGTCCTCTACTTTGTTGTTGCAAATTTTACGTGGCTGCTACGGGCTTAAGCAAGAACCAGTCTCACCTACGCATCAAAACCACAACGATACTTCGTCAAATAGACTCCGTTTTAACCTTCTCAAGGACCGGGCGAGCCACACTCAGTTCAACTAAAGTGAGAGAGACAGCACCCACCAGTCACCTTTAAGCAACGAGTGCTCGTGGCGGTGAAACCAGTCTCGCGTAAGCGCACGCGTAATGTCGGTCCGGGCCGCTTCATCTCACAATACCGCTGAACCAAAGTATGACATTTGGTAGGTAGTATGACTTGTATCGCCCACAACTCACTTGTGTTCTACTCGTGCAAAACATCAAACCATAAAAACCTAGGCTCGGATGCCCTGTTGGGGAACGAGTAATTTCAAAAATTTCCTACGCACACGCAAGATCATGGTGATGTATAGCAACGAGAGGGAGAGTGTTGTCTACATACCCTTGTAGACCAAGCGGAAGCGATCACAACGTAGAGGAAGTAGTCGACGTTCTCCTCGCGATCCGACCGATCCCGACGTTACATTCGGCGCCCGAAGTTCTTGACACACGACAGCTCGATGACGTCCCTCGTACTCCGATCCAGCCGAGTGTCGAGGGAGAGTTTCACAAGACGATGGCGTGGTGACGATCTTGATGTTTCATCGCGCAGGGCTTCGCTTAAGCTTAAGCGACGGTATGACCGAGGTGGAATATGGTGGAGGGGCACCGCACACGGCTAAGGAACGATCCGTAGATCAAACTTGTGTCTCTTGTGTGTCTAGAGGTGCCCCCTGCCCCAGATATAAAGGAGCAAGGGGAGGGTGCGGCCGGCCTAGTAGAGGCGCGCCAAGGGTGTCCTACTCCCACCGGGAGTAGGACTCCTCCTTCCTTGTTGGAGTAGGAGAAGGGAAAGAGGGGAGAGGAGGAAGGAAAGGGGCTGCACCCCTGTCCAATTCGGACTAGAGGGGCTGCGCCCTTCTTCCTTTTGTCCTCTTTCCTTATTCCCGTATGGCCCAATAAGGCCCATATACTCCCGGCGAATTCCGTAACTCTCCGGTACTCAAAAAATACCGAATGACTCGGAACCTTCCGAACTCCGAATATAGTCGTCCAATATATCGATCTTTACGTCTCGACCATTTCGAGACTCCTCGTCATGTCCCCGATCTCATCCGAGACTCGAACTCCTTGGTACATCAAAACTCATAAACTCATAATATAAGCATCATCGAAACCTTAAGCGTGCGGACCCTACGGTTCGAGAACAATGTAGACATGACCGAGACACGTCTCCGGTCAATAACCAATAGCGGGACCTGGATGCCCATATTGGTTCCTACATATTCTACGAAGATCTTTATCGGTCAGACCGCATAACAACATACGTTGTTCCCTTTGTCATCGGTATGTTACTTGCCCGAGATTCGATCGTCGGTATCCAATACCTAGTTCAATCTCGTTACCGGCAAGTCTCTTTACTCGTTCCGTAATACATCATCTCACAACTAACTCATTAGTTGTAATGCTTGCAAGGCTTAAGTGATGTGCATTACCGAGAGGGCCCAGAGATACCTCTCCGACAATTGGAGTGACAAATCCTAATCTCGAAATACGCCAACCCAACATCTGCCTTTGGAGACACCTGTAGTACTCCTTTATAATCACCCAGTTACGTTGTGACGTTTGGTAGTACCCAAAGTGTTCCTCCGGTAAACGGGAGTTGCATAATCTCATAGTTATAGGAACATGTATAAGTCATGGATAAAAGCAGTAGCAACATACTAAACGATCGTGTGCTAAGCTAATGGAATGGGTCATGTCAATCAGATCATTCAACTAATGATGTGACCTTGTTAATCAAATAACAACTCCTTGTTCATGGTTAGGAAACATAACCATCTTTGATTAACAAGCTAGTCTAGTAGAGGCATACTAGTGACATAGTGTTTTGTCTATGCATTCACACATGTATCATGTTTCCGGTTAATACAATTCTAGCATGAATGATAAACATTTATCATGAAATAAGGAAATAAATAATAACTTTATTATTGCCTCTAGGGCATATTTCCTTCAATAACAATTATTTAGGTCTAAAACTAATCCCGAAGGTAGATGTAGAGGTAGCGTGCCGACCGCGATCACATCGACTTTGGAACCATTTCCTACGCGCATCGTCACCTCGCCCTTTGCCGTTGTTCGCTAATCAGTAGTCCCTGTTTCAAGTTGCAAATATTAGCAATGTAACCCAGATCAAATACCTGTGTGCTATCTGCGAGCTCTAGTAAGGTACACATCAATAACATGTATATCACATATACCTTTGTTCACCTTGCCATCCTTCTTATCCGCCAAATACTTGGGGTAGTTCCGCTTCCAGTGACCAGTCTGCTTGCAATAGAAGCACTCAGTTTCAGGTTTAGGTCCAGACTTGGGTTTCTTCTCCTGAGCAGCAACTTGTTTGCTGTTCTTCTTGAAGTTCCCCTTCTTCTTCCCTTTGCCTTTCTTCTTGAAACTAGTGGTCTTATTGACCATCAACACTTGATGCTCCTTCTTGATTTCTACCTCCGCAGCCTTTAGCATTGCGAAGAGCTCAGGTATAGTCTTTACTAACCCTTGCATATTATAGTTCATCATGAAGCCTTTGTAGCTTGGTGGCAGTGATTGAAGAATTCTGTCAATGACACAATCATCCGGAAGATTAACTCCCAGTTGAGTCAAGTGATTGTAATACCCAGACATTCTGAGTATATGCTCACTGACAGACCCATTCTCTTCCATCTTGCAGCTATAGAACTTATTGGAGACTTCATATCTCTCAATCCGGGCATTCTGTTGAAATATCAACTTCAACTCCTGGAACATCTCATATGCTCCATGACGTTCAAAACGTCGTTGAAGACCCGGTTCTAAGCCGTAAAGCATGGCACACTGAACTATAGAGTAGTCATCAGCTTTGCTCGCCAGATGTTCTTAACGCCGTCGATTGCATCAAGAAGAGTCGGCACCTAGCGGTGCATCCAGACGTAACTCTTTCGTGCAGCAATGAGGATAATCCTCAAGTTACGGACCCAGTCCGTAATTGCTACCATCATCTTTCAACTTTGCTTCTCAAGGAACGCATTAAAATTCAATGGAACAACAAAGACGAGCCATCTATCTACAAACAAACATAGACAAGCAAGATACTATCAGGTACTAAGTTCATGATAAATTTAAGTTCAATTAATCATATTACTTAAGAACTCCCACATAGACAGACATCTCTCTAGTCATCTAAGTGATCACGTGATCCAAATCAACTAAACCATAACCGATCATCACGTGAGATGGAGTAGTTTTCAATGGTGAACATCTTATGTTGATCATACCTACTATATGATTCACGCTTCGACCTTTCGGTCTCCGTGTTCCGAGGCCATATCCGCATATGCTAGGCTCGTCAAGTATAACTGAGTATTCTGCGTGTGCAAAACTGGCTTGCACCCGTTGTAGATGGACGAGAGCTTATCACACCCGATCATCACGTGGTGTCCGGGCACGAAGAACTTTGGCAACGGTGCATACTCGTGGAGAACACTACTTGATAATTTTAGTGAGAGATCATCTTAAAATGCTACCGTCAATCAAAGCAAGATAAGATGCATAAAGGATAAACATCACATGCAATCAATATAAGTGATATGATATGGCCATCATCATCTTGTGCTTGTGATCTCCATCTCCGAAGCACCGTCGTGATCACCATCGTCACCGGCGCGACACCTTGATCTCCATCGTAGCATCGTTGTCGTTTACGCCATCTATTGCTTCTACGACTATTGCTACCACTTAGTGATAAAGTAAAGCAATTACAGGGCGTTTGCATTTCATACAATAAAGCGACAACCATATGGCTCCAGCCGATTGCCGATAACCGGTTACAAAACATGATCATCTCATACAATAAAATATAGCATCACGTCTTGACCATATCACATCACAACATGCCCTGCAAAAACAAGTTAGACGTCCTCTACTTTGTTGTTGCAAATTTTACGTGGCTGCTACGGGCTTAAGTAAGAACCAATCTCACCTACGCATCAAAACCACAACGATACTTCATCAAATAGACTCCGTTTTAACCTTCTCAAGGACCGGGCGTAGCCACACTCGGTTCAACTAAAGTGAGAGAGACAGACACCCGTCAGCCACCTTTAAGAACGAGTGCTCGTAACGATGAAACCAGTCTCGCGTAAGCGTACGCATAATGTCGGTCCGGGCCGCTTCATCTCACAATACCGCTGAACCAAAGTATGACATGCTGGTAGGCAGTATGACTTGTATCGTCCACAACTCACTTGTGTTCTACTCGTGCAAAACATCAAACCATAAAAACCTAGGCTCGGATGCCACTGTTGGGTAACATAGTAATTTCAAAAAAATTCCTACGCACACGCAAGATCATGGTGATGCATAGAAACGAGAGGGGAGAGTGTGGTCTACGTACCCTCAGAGACCAAGCGAAGCGATCACAACGTAGAGGAAGTAGTCGACGTTCTCCTCGCGATCCAACCAATCCCAGCACCGTTACTCGGCGCCCGAGTTCCCGACACACGTACAGCTCGGTGACGCTCCTCGGCTCCAATCCAGCAAAGCTCCGGAGAGAGAGTTCCGCCAAAGACGACGGCGTGGTGGACGATCTTGATGTTCTATCGACGCAGGCTTCGCCTAAGCACCGCCACGATATGACCGAGGTGGATTATGGTGGAGGGGGCACCGCACACGGCTAAGGAACGATCTCAAGGATCAACTTTTGTATTCTAGGGTGCCCCCTGCCCCGTGATATAAAGGAGCAAGGGGAGGGCCGGCCGCCCTAGGAGGCGCGCCAAGGAGGGAAGTCCTCCTCCTAGTGGGAGTAGGACTCCCTTTCCTAGTCCAACTAGGAAGGAGGAAGGGGAGGAAGGAGAGGAGTGGGAGAGGAAAGGGGGCCGCGCCCCTTCCTTGTCCTTTCGGACTCCCCATGGGGGCGCCACCTCTGGCGCAGCCCTCTCTCTCCCTCTTGGCCCATTAAGGCCCATTACTTCCCGGGGTTCCGTAACCCTCCGGCACTCCGGTTTTCTCCGGAAACTTCCGGAACCTTTCCAGTGTCTGAATATAGCCGTCCAATATATCAATCTTTATGTCTCGACCATTTCAAGACTTCTCGTCATGTCCGTGATCACATCCGGGACTCTGAACTCCTTCGGTACATCAAAATACACAAACTCATAATATAACCGTCATCGAAACCTTAAGCGTGCGGACCCTAGGTTCGAGAACAATGTAGACATGACCGAGACACGTCTCCGGTCAATAACCAATAGCGGGACCTGGATGCCCATATTGGCTCCTACATATTCTACGAAGATCTTTATCGGTCAGACCGCATAACAACATACGTTGTTCCCTTTGTCATCGGTATGTTACTTGCCCGAGATTCGATCGTCGGTATCCAATATCTAGTTCAATCTCGTTACCGGCAAGTCTCTTTACTCGTTCCGTAATACATCATCTCACAGCTAACTCATTAGTTGTAATGCTTGCAAGGCTTAAGTGATGTGTATTACCGAGAGGGCCCAGAGATACCTCTCCGACAATCGGAGTGACAAATCCTAATCTCGAAATACGCCAACCCAACATCTGCCTTTGGAGACACCTGTAGTACTCCTTTATAATCACCCAGTTACGTTGTGACGTTTGGTAGTACCCAAAGTGTTCCTTCGGTAAACGGGAGTTGCATAATCTCATAGTTATAGGAACATGTATAAGTCATGGATAAAAGCAATAGCAACACACTAAACGATCGGGTGCTAAGCTAATGGAATGGGTCATGTCAATCAGATCATTCAACTAATGATGTGACCTTGTTAATCAAATGACAACTCCTTTGTCTATGGTTAGGAAACTTAACCATCTTTGATTAACAAGCTAGTCTAGTAGAGGCATACTAGTGACACTCTGTTTGTCTATGTATTCACACATGTATTATGTATCTGGTTAATACAATTCTAGCATGAATAATAAACATTTATCATGAAATAAGGAAATAAATAATAACTTTATTATTGCCTCTAGGGCATATTTCCTTCACCCATGCCGATCTCATATTCCTAAAAAACCAATATTGGCTGTATGATCTGGGCGAGTGCACCCTGACCAGTGCCATCCATCGCGATGCCTCCGGCGGCGCCTCTTTCTCGTCGTACACCACATCGTCGAGGTCCTCCTCTCGAAGACCTAACTCCCACATCAGTGCTGTCACGTCGTCCGTCTCGGGCGGCGCCATTGCATCATGACCCGATGCTCCGTCAGACGCCACGGCAAAAACTCAAAACCCTAGCCCGATGAGAAACCACCGAGCCCTTGTAGATAGCCCTAGAGCCCTCCTCCCCAGCCTCGCCTGGGCCAGGGGTGTTCCCGTACCCCCGCTCCACGAGAGGAGGCACAAAGTCACGCCGAAGGTAGGGAATATCACGATCTCAACGATGGCGATCGGAATCGCCTCGAGAGGAAAAAACCCTAACTAGAGGGAAACGGCCCCCCGCATCCACCCATCACGAAACATCTACTACCACTATAAAAGGAAGAGGGAGGCAGATCCAAACGATCATACCCATCCATCATCAAGATCTAATGGCCCTTAATCATTTTGTGTTTAACGCTACCAACCACGCAATAAGCCAGTACAATCCATCGCTAATCTGCCCGCAGTTAAAAAAAAACGATTGGCCCGCACGACCGCACGACCTCCTCCTCCTCCTGTGCCATTCGCCTCCCGCACGATCTCCTCCTCCTCCTCCTCCCACGCCGTTCGTCTCCCTTCGCGCCGTTAGCCGACGAGCGCGATCGCCGCGCCGCTTCGCCGCCTCGCGCCGCCGGAGCCATGGGAGCCGCCACCAGGGCCGCAGGGTCGCCGCCTCCCCAGCCGCGGGAGTCGCCCCGCCACGCCCTTCGCCACCTGCCGCAGCTACTCGAGGATGCGTTCCCGCAGTTGCCGTCGGCGTCAAGCTTGGAGGGGGCGATCCCTCTTGGCCCCCATCTTCCTCGCCCTTGCGGCCGGCGGCCCTGCGGTCCTCTGGTCTCGCCACAGCCCCGTGATCTCCCTTGAGACGAGACGAACCGCGCCCGCCTAGGGTTTTTGCCACCATCGGAGAGAGGCGGGGAATAGAACCAGAGCGAGATGGTAGTGTGCTGGCCTTTCGATCTCTTTCTCAATTTGATCTCTACTCGAGCAATGTTTGTTAACTGCGTGGGTGTGGCTGACATTCTGTTGTTGACGATTTTGCAGGCCGATAGGCTACTTGGGAAACTCCTCGTCATGGGCAGCAGGGCCATGGTACAACCGTATAGGCCTATGCCAAGCCATCATGAGTGAGTGCTTCCTCTGCCCTCTGTAAAAAATTTATTGGCTGCTTCCCCTAAAAATGCGATTCCTGTATAGTATTTGTTTGTCACTTGTTGCTAGGAAGGATAACTATAGTGGGAGAATTTTGCAACTCTTCCTAGATCTTAATATCTAGCTTACAATTGTCGTATGCAAAAGATGCTTCTTTTAATCCTTTTGAAAACTGTGTGGTGGTGAAATGATGGTAATAGGGTTTATTTTAGGCTTGATGGGCATAGTCTGCACTCGGGAATACTCCACTGTTAAACTGAAAATGAGTGAAGCCAGAAAGTTTTTTATCTTCCATGTTACTTGTGTTTGTTCTTGCCATGTATGATTATGGTTTTGTATTGAAGGATGTACACTAAGGATTCATTTAGCAGCCTTAATAATCATTTGATTAAATGATTCAAAACTCAATTCATTTTTGCCCCATTAGGCCCATGAAGCCATGTGTTGATGCGCTCGTGAAATCCTTTCCCATGAGCTAGAGCTTTTTTTCTCTTCATCTACAAAATACAGTACATGGTTGTCCAAATATGCTGCAGCTTTCAGTAATGGAAATTTGCATATGACAGAATTAAATTATTTAGATATAGCTGAGAAACCTTAATCAGTTTGACAAAATAATGGCATCTACAATAGTTCACGACAAAGTGAAATTAAGAACAAGGCCTTTGAATTCTAACAATTTTCAATAGTTCTAATGTATGTTAACTTTATAAAATACTCCCTCTTTAAAGAAATATAAGAGCGTTTATATCTTGAACACTTTTAATTGGGTGAAACACCATAGATTTATGTGAGTGCTAATTGTGTACTGGTCAATTAGACTTAGTAAAGTAAAACATGATTCTGCAGTTAACTATGCCACCCTGTTAGTAATCCATACCAGCCCTGTAGGTAACTGGGTCATCACACGCAAGAAGAACCTGAATATAGGATAAGCAGTGCATTGTGCAAAACTGCAGTCATCTATTTTTTAGCATAAGAAAAGTTTAAAGAGAACAATACTTGCTAATGTACAGTACTGCATGAGTGTTACATGCTACAAGTTTAGCGTAAGTATATGGGCAGGAGTGCTCCAGAGTGTCCCACTGTATTAAGAATTTTTACCCCTCCAATAAAAGATCTATTGGTGATAAATATTTCCTATTGAGACAAATCTTCTACTGTTCTTTTGTTGAATGCATATAAGGCACCCTGCAGCCTCTCTGCTTGGAAAATAAAGGCTCTGCTTGGTACACTCATGACATTAGACCTTTCAGCTCAAGTTAGAGATTTTCATGTGATGGTTCTGTATAGTATATTTTTTAGGGTGCTTCCTATTTGGATATGATATGCTTTAGTTGGATTGGCTAAAAAGATTAAATATTCCTGTAAATGCATTAGTTTTAATTTGTTTATTTAGTTGCAGTTGCAAAAAAGATCAAACATTCCCATAAATATGTTAGATCTCCTTTAATTTGCATTCACACAAAAATGAAGCCCAATGAAATCTCAACTATATATGTTTCAACCATATTATGCCAAGTTCTCATTCTTTTGATAGTTTCTAGGAGCACGGAGCAGAGAAGCGGAGGCATGGGACGCAGCACGGGGCAGAGGAGCGATAGTGCGGCGGTTGCACAGGTGGAATGTTCGTGAGGACAAAGCGGTACAGATTTTTAGGGGCTAATTGGTGGGATTAATTAACTGTGCGCTTAATGTATGTTCAGAGGGGATTTTAACACCTTCCAAAACTATTAACATTTCTTAACATTCTGTCATGTTTAACGGGCATACTTGCTTGCCTTTTGGAGTTGGTTAGCACTCCAAATGCGATATTTAACATCTTGCTACTGTACCATTGTTGTCAAGTTATATTCAAAGTTTGACTCTGTTTGTTAGATCTTTCATACACCTTTTCACTTTACATCTGTAAAACTAGCATAGAATGGGTACAAAATGGTTTGATGGAGAATGATATGTCATAAGAATAAGAAAGCAGTATCATTTTTATCTAAAAGTGTTGCTTCTTGCAGGTATGAAGAAGTAACTCTACGAGAGAACATCATGGATATGGAGATGGAGCACCCATGCTTTTCATGGATTTTGATGAACGGTATGTCAATGTTAACCTAGATGATGATGACTTCTTCTGCACCGAGCATTGTCATCAAGGTATTTTTTCCTGCACACCGAAATTAAAATGTGTAGTGATGGATGAAAATGGAACCGAAGTTAAAATGTTATAGTTTGAAAAACACTTGTATGCACAAATAGTTTCTACTGGCGACCTCCATAAGTGAAGCACAAACCTTGGTTAATACGAGCTGACGGAAACCAATAGCTGGGATTTGTTGGAACCAGAAACTTCAACTTGTAATGTACTTTCACCATCAACTGCTAAGCCATTGGTTTTTTAGTATTTATGTCCGAGCATTAGTTTTGTGTAGATTATATGGTTAGGTATAATTTTTGCTTACAAACATGCTCTGAACTGAGATGTGTCCATCTGTCTGCAGCTCCAAGATCCATAGAGCAGACAGGTTAGAAGAAATAAGATTGACCTTATGCAGAAAAGAAAATGAATTGTGCTAAGTTGCAATGATGTTGATGTGCCCAAATGTTAGTGTAATTAAAAGTGTTTCTTAGACTGATGTGTTACATGTCTGTAATGTGATATGTTGAGATATCGCAATTGTGGGTTGCCATATTTTCACGTGGAAGTTTATCTGGCGAAGCTCTGCGCTTTGTGTATGTGAGCTTTCCACCAGTATTAGTTGTATGTATATTCAAGTGTTGCACCAAGTATTATTCTCTCTTGCATTTACCCAATTGACAAGAACTTGATGTTGGGTATTGTCAATGCAATGCTCTGCCCTGATCAATCAACTTGAATCAATACCTGGTGCAAACAAAATTCTTTCTGAGCATTTTAATTGTCTCGTATGTTTGTAATATTAGTGGAGACGTGCGTTTGCACATGCAAGCTTACTAGTGTATATAAACAGCTGCCTGCTCCTCTCCGTAAGCGATATGGTCTTAAAAAACGGTACTCTTTTTTACCTTACGTGCGTGCCTTTATATGGCCCAAACGGAAAGCCCATGTATATAAACAGCTGCCCACGGGCCGTCTCGCCGGCTCGTAAAGGACGTTCGATTTTGCCTAAGCTGGTTGGATGAAGCGCTCTGAAACCATGGCTTGTGCTGTGCGCCGGCGCCGCGCTCCTGGCTTTCGTGGCCATGGCTCCATGCATGCCACGGAGACTGGATGGATTACAGGTGCTCGTGGGCGCCATCTCTAGCTTAAGTTCGAACAATCATGTACAGTACTGACTGCCCTGTGATCTGAAATTCTGAATGAATGCGTATCTGCTGGTGACGTCATCGGCGGTGGCTCTCCCGATCACGATCCGCATGAGCTCGGCAGTGGTCAACATCTTCACGGGCGCCATCGTGTCGTCCATCTGCCTCGGTTTCATGGCCTTCGCGGCGTTCGCTCTGTCCGCCATGCTCTCCGGCTGCAAGCTCTCCAGACAACCGCACTACGAGTCCAGCGAGCACAAAAAGGAGAGGGAAAAAAAATAACAAAGTTCAGAGTTGCTCTTGGCATCTGTAGATCAGATGTTTGCATGACGACCCAAGTTGTCAAGAGAGCATTTTCATCAACACTTTGTGGGGTTTGGGGTGAGAGAGGCTCGAACTCTCGACCTCAGGATCACTCACGTTTAGCTATGAGACCTACGCGCTAGCCAACTGCGCCATCACACCAATGTTGTTTTCTTCGTAATGACAGCCTTACTAAGACTTGCTTATTTGATAGTGCTTGAAACCCCGATTACTCACATGCTAAGATTGGATAGTTATGAAATTCATGTTGGAGAAAAGGTGCAAGCAAATATATTCTTCTTAATGTGTTTCTTTTTTTACTTGGACAAGAATATGGACAGAGATGTACACAACCCTTGATGGGTTCCTCTACCTCTTGCCGGCACCGCCCCCGGTCCGTCTCATCTCCGGTGGCCTTAGGGCTACGGTGGCGCGGTGGATCCCGGTCCTTACTGGCGGGAGGGCTCCGTTAGATATTCCTTCGTATTTTGTTAGGGTTTGTATCCTACTCAGAAAGACGAGACGACGACACCTCTCTGAAGATGGAATAATGTTCTCCCCGCCTAGTCCCCGTCCCGGTGGAGCGTCTAGCATCATCGGTGGGCATGTGGAGGCGTGTCTCCGGCAGATCTGCCCTTGGTGGATTTGCTCGGATCTGATCATAGTTCGTCTAAGTTCGTGTGTCTTCAGGTTGGATCCTTCCGATCTATTCTTCAATGATGGCGGGTGCTAGTCTGGTGCGCTAGTCCTATGGGGCGTTAGCACGACAACTTCCCGATTGTCTACTAGAACAACTATTGCTCGGCTCTGGCGAGGGAGAGACAATGACAACAATGCGCTTTGGGCTCGCTTCAGTGCTTGTAGTCGTCGCTGTGTGGTTTATGGATCCGGATGTAATTTTTTATTATTTCTGATGTTCGTTGTACTTTCATAATTGAAGATGAATAGGTCATAAGTTTCCCCCCAAAAAAAAGATTTACACAACCCTAGGTAAGGGCATCTCCAATGCATATCTATGTCCGCATCTGTCCATGAAAACATTTACATTTTAGACATATTTGAACTAAAATGTAGCGGATTAGGCTAGCCTATTCTAACCGAGTCTATGACCGGCCGGCTCGGCGCCCGTTTCCCACCCCATATCTATGTCCGGCAGCGAGCTAACTGGAACGCCGTGAGCCCTTGAGGATATGCTTCGACGGGAGGGGAAGAATAACGTCCGCCTCCATGAAGCCCGGATCATCAGTTGGTTTTAGAACGGTGGAAGACGATGACGGTGTACTACGCCTCCGCAAACTAGGAAAGTCACCGGCTGTGAGGCCTGGCGCCGGTGGCCTCCTTTGGTCTACTCATCCTCGCTGCCAGTGGTGCCCACGGATGTGCCAACTTCGTCATCATGGCAGCGGGGCACGACCGACATGGAGCTAGCAACGTCGTCCATGCCGTCGTAAACTTGCGGCAGCCAGTAGGACAGGAGCAAAGCCTCCCGCTCAAGAACGTCCACGTCCATCATGATGAGTGTGTCATCGACTTGCTCCTCTGTGTGCCACTGCTTGTACACCACGGTGCCCTTGTCGTCCTCTCGTGCCTCGCCCATGGTGATGCCGGCCTGAACCAGCGATGGGGGTGGCGTCGGCTTGTCCTCCGTTGGCTTGTCAGTGTCGCAGCCATCCGAAGAGCTCGCTGGAGAGCCAGCTGAAGGAAATATGCCCTAGATGCAATAATAAAGTTATTATTTTATATTTCCTTATATCATGATAAATGTTTATTATTCATGCTAGAATTGTCTTAACCGGAAACTTGATACATGTGTGGATACATAGACAAAACACTGTGTCCCTAGTAAGGGCATCTCCAGCCGCGCCCCCAAGAAGGCCTCCCCAGGCGATTTTTTCGCGCCGGCGCCAAAAAACGGCCCAGTCGCGCCCCCAGGACGCCGAAAATCGCCGGTTCGAACCCGGCGCGCTGGGGAGCCGTTGGGGGCTCCGCCGCTAGGGAAAAGCACGCCTGGCCCACACCGACAGGGGAAAAGTCATGTTTTTCTTCCCCGACTCGCCTCGCACCCCCCGCGCCCTCGGCCACCACCAGTTGTATCCCGGCGGCGGGCGCCGGCCTACTCCGCTAGATAGCCATTCCCCGCCTCAAAATAGCGATTGCCCGCAGCAGCCCTCCCGCAGCACGGGCGCTGTCGACGCATTGCTTCCGCCAGGAGGCGCGGTTTAACGGCGGGTAAACGCCCACCGAGCGCAAGGTGTTCGGCGTTTTGACTGACTCGGTGATGGATTCCGATGAGAGGGACGCCGCGTGATGAAATACGAGTTTTTATTTGTTGAACTATATAATTTGTATTGAACTATTTGTTGTAGTACTATTTTGTTGAAGTATTTGATTTTTCTGTGATGAAATATGTGATAAAGAATAATTATGTTGATAATTGAACGCCGAGGCACGGCGAAACCACGCCGAATATGGGCCTATTCTCGCCCATATGGGCCTATTCTCGCCCATATGGGCCGTTTATTCGCCGAAATTGGGCTGCAAAGTGGGCCAATGTCGGCGCTGGCAGTGGGGCGACGATTGGCAAAAGCCGCCTCAGCCGAGTGTATATCCGGCTAGCCCCGAGGCGTTTTTGTGCGTCTGGGGGGGGCGGTGGAGATGCCCTAAGCCTCTACTAGACTAGCTCGTTAATCAAAGATGGTTAAGTTTCCTAACCATATACATGAGTTGTCATTTGATAAACGGGATCACATCATTAGGAGAATGATGTGATGGACAAGACCCATCCGTTATCTTAGCATATTGATCGTTCAGTTTTATTACTATTGCTTTCTTCATGTCATATACATATTCCTTTGACTATGAGATTATGCAACTCCCGGACACCGGAGGAATACCTTGTGTGCTATCAAACGTCACAATGTAACTGGGTGATTATTATAAAGATGCTCTACAGGTAGCTCTGAAGGTGTTTCTTGGGTTGGCATAGATCGAGATTAGGATTTGTCACTCCGAGTATCGAAGAGGTATCTTTGGGCCCTCTCGGTAATGCACATCATAGGAAGCCTTGCAAGCAATGTGACTAATGAGTTAGTTGCGGGATGATGTATTACGGAACGAGTAAAGAGACTTGCCAGTAACGTGATGAACCAGGTATGAAGATACCGATGATCGAATCTCGGGCAAGTAACATACCGATGACAAAGGAAATAACGTATATTGTCATTACGGTACGACCGATAAAGATCTTCGTAGAATATGTGGGAACCGATATGAGCATCCAGGTTCCGTTGTTGGTTATTGACCGGAGAGGTGTCTCAGTCATGTCTACATAGTTCTCGAACCCGTAGGGTCCGCACGCTTAACGTTCGATGACGATTTTGTATTCTATGAGTTATGTGATTTGGTGACCGAATGTTGTTCAAAGACCCGGATGAGATCACAGACATGACGAGGAGACTCAAAATGGTCGAGAGGTAAAGAGATATATAGGACGATAGTATTCGGACACCGGAAGTGTTCCAGGGTGTATAGGGTACATATGGGAGTACGGGGGGGGGGGGGATAATGGGCCTTATGGGCCATAGGAGGGGAGTACACCGGCCCCTAAGGAAGGAGGCCGAATAGGAGAAGGAGGAGGGGGTTCGCCCCCCCCCTTTCCTTCCTCCTCCCTCTCTTCCCTTTTTTCCCCTTCCGGTAAAAGGAAAGGGGGGCCGAATTGGAATAGGCCCCCAAGTAGGATTCCTCCTACTTGGGGCGCCCAAGGCAGGTCCCCTCCCCCTCCCACCTATATATACATGGGGAGGGGGCGCCTAGAACACACACCAACAATTGTTAGCTGTGTGCGGTGCCCCCCTCCACAATTTATGCCTTCGGTCATATTCTCATTGTGCTTAGGCGAAGCCCTACGCGAATCACTTCACCATCACCATCACCACACCGTCGTGCTGAAGGAACTCTCCCTCGACACTTTGCTAGATCAAGAGTTCGAGGGACGTCATCGAGCTGAACGTGTGCCGAGCTCGGAGGTGCCGTACGTTCGGTGCTTGATCGGTCGGAACGAGAAGAAGTTCGACTACATCAACCGTGTTGTCAAACGCTTCCGCTTTTGGTCTACGAGGGTACATGGACACACTCTTCCCTCTCGTTGCTATGCATCTCCTAGATAGATCTTGCGTGAGCGTAGGAATTTTCTTGAAATTGCATGCTACGTTTCCCAACACCAGCATGTATCCGGCTAGCTCGACGGACCAACCATCCGGCAACAATACCGGAGAGCTCCTTCTTTTGCTTGCCGGTGATGTCGTCTCACGGGGCTTCAGAGATCGAGGCCATGGCGGATTTGGTGCATAGAGGAGATGGAGTGTGGAGGTGTGGTGCAGCTTTTGCCCAGAGCCTGGCCATTTTTAAATAGCTGGCAGATGCCATGCTGCTTGGGGCGTCGGAATAGGTTTCTCGGCTGACCCACCGGTTTGATGGAGGAAGGCGGGGAGGCGGGTGTCACTTCAATGAGGAGAGAAGGCGCATGCAGATGTTGCTATCCATCGGGTGGAATGGAGCTGAATGATCGTCCAGTTCATTTCACTAGAGCAGCAAAATCTCTAATATTTTGATTTCACTTTCAAGATAAAATGATCCATTCTTGTATCTGGAAATGTTGTCATAATTTGTGTCATGATTTTCAGTGTTGGCGCAAAAAACATAATAGCTAATTAGTGTTAATATATCATTTAAAACATTGTTGACTTTTCTAAATCTTCCTTGCGCCAACAGTCTTATGGTGTCAATATGTTTTCATCAAGATGTTCCTGAAAATATCATCATTTTCTTTTTGTTCGTTGTTAGCTATAGTCAGTGTGGTAAATAGTGCGTAAAGTGTCAACGTCCTTACCAAACATTGAGCACGGTTAACCAACATCTTCAAAGCGGACTCGTAAACCTTCCTCAATAGTTTAGACAAGGCCGTCCGGACCACGGAAGCCATCCAACATCAATCTGTATCGGTCCGCGGAGCGGTCGGGACGCGATTTATCCCGCAAACCGGAGACAAAAGTGGGGGAAGTTTGCGGGAGTCCGGACCGCTCCCAAGCCCGCTTCTGACTGCCCTGTCCCACCAGAAAATCCCCCTCTCACGCGCGCTCCCGCCCGGTGCCCGCATTCATGCCGCTCCGCATTAAAGACGGCTCAGGGCAGACGCGGCCTCTCACTGCCTCCGCCATTGAAGCGGCGTGCAGCAGAGGGCGCCATCCGGTGCATGCCCGGCCGAACACGCCTCCTCGCTACATTCATACGCCCCCATTAACCCTGCGTGGAAGCTGAGAAATCTACTCCGGGCACACGTCCGTTCATGAGCGGGCCGACACTAAATGCAACGCCAGCCGAGCTCCTCCCATCCGCCCTCTATTTAAACGATGGCAGGCATCGGGCAAAAAGCACACCCCTCCGCCGGTCCCCCCATCTCCTCCTTCACCATTTTCTTCACTATTTCGATGGCATCCGACGGGCAGGAAGAGCAGTTCTCTGGCATAAAAACCGGCATGCTAACCCATCGAGCCCGGCAGATACGAGCGTGGCAGCTCGCTGCTCCACCTCCCCCTAGGCTGACGGAGCAAGTTGCCGCCCCAATCTGGTGCATGGTTCAGCAAATCGCCGCTTCAAGCCAGCTCGTAGATGAGTGGCGAGTTGCTCCATGCCGGCAAGGAGTGGAGCACGGTGGCGCAACAATGGATGCCTCCGCGTCGTACCGCCCCTCCAGTGCCTATGATCGCGCCATCTGCCGTCGACGCGCGCGTAGCCGCGCCATGCAGACAGAGAAAGAAGGTGGGTGCATAGAGGAGATCGACGAGTTGGTGGCCAGCGCATGTGCGTCCACGTCCGTTGGCAACTTCGAGGGAAAGTAAAACATGGGAGGCCGCTGCCGCTTGGGTCCTAGGAAGGCCACTGCCAGTGCGTCGCCGGCTTGTACAGCCGGTGACATGACCGGTTTCTACTTTACCTTAGACCACCCTGGCTTGGGCGTCCACGGAAGCAGCCTTCCCCTCCGGCTGAAGCACCCTCTTTGCCACACTCCGATGAGAGACGCAACCGGACAGAGGGTAGATACGGGGGAAGAATATGCCTCAGGGACTCCCGGCAGTTCGGTGACGAAGGGATCCGCCGCGGCTGGCCATATACTAGTGTAATGTATCCGTGTCGTGGGAGTGTGGCTCCGTCCGACCGTACGTCCACATAGTTTTAACTTTTTAGTTAAAATATTTCCAAAATGTAACCGTTTGCATCTGATTTGTATTAAATCCGGTCGAGTTTGCATGAAATAATATGAATGAGTTTGAAAACATTGTTCAGGGTCTAAAAACAGTTCTGCATTTCAAATAATGGTCGAGATTCAAAAACAAAATTCAAATTTAAAATAATATGAATGAGTTTGAAAATTTGTTCTTGAAATTAAAAAAGCTTATAATTCAAAAGAGTTCTCGGAAATAAAAAAATGGTCATGATTTCCACAAAAATCACGAAGTCATAAAAAATTTCATGATTTTGAAATAAAATCGAGTACTAAAAAATGTTCATAAATTTCATAAACAATTTTCAAGAAAATGCAGAAATGTCCGTCAATTACGAAAAAAGATCATCGATTCAGAAAATGTACGTGAATTAGAAAATATGATCAACCATCAGGAAAAAAGTTCGTTAAACAAAAAAAAATCTTGAATTTAGAAAACTGTTTCCTAAAAAATTGACTTAAAAATGTTTATCAGTTTTGAAAAAATGATCATCTAATTTAGAATTAAAAAGATAATTTAATAAAAAATATTCGCAAATTCAAAATATGTTAACAATTCTAAAAATTGTTCACGAATTTGTATAAAATGTCGTCCAATTTAAAATATGTTCACGGGGACATAAAAATGTTGATGAATTTGAAAAGTTCATTATTTAAGTAAAGTGTTAACAAAATTGGGGAAAATATGTTTAAAAACTAAAAAATAAAAAAAGCGAAAATAAAACAACACACAAAAATAGAGAAAGTACGACATTGGGTGCGGGGAGCTAGTGGTGCGTGTGTGGTTGCTAACCAGTGACCCACGCGCCAAATGTGATTGGTCCAAGCATGAAACTGAGCAGCAAAAAATATGTAACAGAGCACAAATTTTTCAAAACAAAAAAATATTGATAAGATACAATCGTTCGTGACCAGTTCAGCAATAAAGCGGGGGATTGGTTAAGCCGACACGCAGTGCTATCCCACAACGGCCATAATTCACTATGCAACGTGCAACTCAATTTTGTTCACGAGAAATCTTAAAAGGATTAAATACCCTATTCTCCAACAAGCCCTTCATCTCAGCAATCACTAGATGATAACTCGTGCGTTGCTGCAGGAAATATTGCCTAAAGTTGGCGTTTTACTCATCAACTGACTGTCCTAAAGGATCGATGAAACAAACAATAAATGATTCTTATTTGAGCATACTTATTTGCCAAACTGATTGTGGACTGGTGATCCCCTGCAGCCCTCGCGTCGTCCCACTAGGGCGACTCCGGCGACGCCCTAAACCCAGCCGTCGGGGGCGCATACTCCCTCCTTCTCTCCCTCCGCCGCCGCAGGGGGATGCCGCCGGTCTAAGCCTGGGGCCCGACCGAGGTGGCGGAGGACATCGCCTCTTTCCTGCAGCTCTGGGGTTGTGCGGGGCCCTGAATCATGTGGAGGCGCACCCGATCCGATCGGCACAACGACAATGGTTGTGGCGCGGCGGCGTTGGAGGCGGCGCGGGTTGCGGGCGCGGGGGCCAGCCCTGTTCGGGCGGCGGCACGCCTTCTGCCTTTGGATTGGCGATGGCGGCGTGGAGGCCTGGTGGTTGCGTCGGCGGCACCTCCGGTCAGATCTGTTCTGACCGGTGTAGCCGACGGTTGTGGTCATCTCTTCTGTTAGAGGTGGTCGGCCTGCGGCTGGGTGGTCGGATCTCGAGATTCGTCAGCTAGTCCTGGCTATGAGTAGGGAGACATATAGTTGCCGGTGAAAACCGAGCCGTTGGCGAGCGATGGCGGCATTTTGCGTCGTTACCTGGATGAAGGCATCGTCATGTAACTGTTGTCGACCCACTCGTGTTGCTTTGGGGAAAACCCTAGGATCTTGTCTTCCAGATCGGACGATGGCGGTACTACGGTGTCGTTTCTCTCTTGGGAGCATCGTTTGTGGAGTAGCTCTGGAAGACAGAGGCAGGAGGTGGAGCGGCTTCGTCTTGCACGGAGCTTCGGGGGAGCTGTCAAGTCATGCCTGGCCGACAAGTGCTATGCTGAGTCATGCCTGGTTGGCAGGTGCTACGCACGACGGATCTTCCAGAGTCTTCGCGTCTGGACGGACGAGCTCAGGGCAGTGGCGCCGTGGTGGCGTCGACGGATGTCCGGACTGGCAAGGATGATGCGGGTCTCTCTTCTGAAGACGGGTTAGTGGTCCGATGATGATGCGGCTTCTAAAACGTGTGCATGTGGTGTGCGCTTTAGGTAGGCTACACCGGCTGTTGGTCCCGATACGTTATGTGGATGGATCGGCGACGGCATCGGTTTTAGATATGGGGAGTGAGAGCACTCCATATTATCGAGTTTGTAGGTGTGAGTGGTGGCTTCGGGTGGATTGATGTATGTTCTTGTCGGACCTTTGTGGAATAACTAATAAAGATGGTTCCATGCATCGATTGATGCAGTACATAAGCCCAGATGCCGCAAGTGCATGCCGCAGCCTCTTTCATGTGTGGGTTTTAACGATTCATGGTGATTTTTGCTATGGATTTTTTGGCAATATACTTGTGCATATGATTGCAATTAATGTGTTCATCCCTGACAATTACATATATCATGGCAAAAAGTATTTGTATATATCATGTGAAACCTATGTCTTTGTATATAGCATAGTTTTTGGACATTTTTGCCTTGCTTACTCTCAAAGTAAACGTGAGGAAGGGTGGCGGTGGGGTTGGTTGCAATTTTTCTCGAGAATCCATTTTACGTTTTGAACACCACTTGTTCAACGTTGGATCCTGTTAGGCGCCGGGGATCTCCGAGTGAATGAGCGTGTTCTCTTGTTCCCCCCTAGCTGAGGGAACAATAATTCACTCCGGACACACCCCAGGAGGAATGTCAGATGTGTATTGGCGTCGTTATTTTAAAGATTAGAAGTTCGTAGTTGCTAAAACCCTAATGCCCAATTAGTTTTAATGGATCCTTTAAAATCTTCATGCCCTTTCCAAATCTTCTCTCACCAGGAATCTTATGGTGTCAATATGTTTTTCTTCATGATGTCCTTGAGAATATTATCACATAATTTTTGTTCGTCTTTAGCTGTACTCTATGGAAATCGTAGGAAAAGTCGTGAGGTCCCTAGAAAACAGTGAGCGAGTATATTGCAGTTCAATTTTTTTGTAACCTATACTTGGTGGCAAATAACTTGAAACATCTCATGAATCGTGTATATCTTCTGAAATCGAAAAAAAAAGCTTAGGCACTCCATGTCGCAAATAACTTGAAACATCTCATGAATCGTGTATATCTTCTGAAATCGAAAAAAAAAAGCTCAGGCACTCCATGTCGGAGTGGTATGTGGCATATCAAGTTTTTCAATCAGGGTTCGTAGACGCATGAGAGCCGGTTGCATAGCAAGACGCAAGTTGTACTACAATCATGTCGTCAGAGACCCTGAGAGGTGCTCGCATGTCTATAACCGATTATTCTGCTGGTTGTTGTTTTTTGAGATAGCTTACCAGGCTTGCTGCCTGGTGAACTCCACGTCACGAAACGTGCATATAAACAGCTGCCATCTCTTCTCCATAAGCGATGTGGTAATATCAACAGCACAACCTTACGTACGTGCCTTTATATGGCCCAAACGGAAAGCCCAGTGCAATAAAACCGGGTGACCCACGGGCCGTCTGCCCGGCTCGTAAAGGACGTTCGATTTGGATGAAGCTCGGTGGAGACCTGACCGCCGATTCATCGTGAAACCAATACAAGCATGGCTCGTGCTGCGCGCCGGTGCCGCGCTGCTGGCTTTCATGGCCATGGCGCTCGTCGCTTCCACTCGCCACGGAGACTGGATGGACTTACTCGTGCGTGTCATCTCTCTATAGCTTATTGCTCGATCGGTCATGTGCATGCATGGTGTGTTGAACCGTTGATCATGGGCTGGGTGCTGGGTTTGCGATTTGCACGCTCAATTTGCTAGGTATCTTCTCTGACGCCTGAACCTCTGGTAGCAATGGGGGCGTCAGTTTCTTCACAATGTTAGAGCATCTCTAGTAGACCTCTTAAAAGTGGTAAAACCCGTATTTTTTTTTTGCATTTACAGTTTCGGTCGAAAAAACGGTCCCTAGCACCTGTAAAATTCGACCGACCCTTTAATTTTTTATGAGGCGCCGAGAACCCATCTGCGAGAACCTCAAAGGTACAGTTTGGAAGGCACTATACAGTTCAACCCGTAAACGGTCAAACCTTATCGGGGCAGATGCGCCGCCGCGGAACTAGTCGAATCAACCCGAAACTCGCCGAATCCATCACCGCACATCGGAAAAGGTCGCCGCACGCCGGAATTTGTCGCTATCGGTCCAAATTGTGGTCGGCTCGACCTTCACCTCTAAGCTCGAGGCCAGCCACGGGCAGGATGCAGTAGGCCGCCGGCGGCCCGAATCAAGGCGAGGCGGCGCCGGAGACGGGCGGGAGAGGCACGGCCGGGGCGGGGGAGGCGCGACTGCGGCGGGCATGGCCGGGGCGGAGCGTGGCGGGTGGGCGTGGCCGGGGTGGGCATGGCCGGGACGAAGCGCCGCGGGGACGGGGCGTGCATGGCTGGGGCTGGACGGGCGGGGGCGGGTGGCGACCGAGGCGGGCATGGTCAAGGCGCGGTGCAGCCGGAGCGGGACGATTGCGTGTTGTATCATTTCGGATACAGTTTGTAATACAATATCTTTTTTCTAGGCCTAGTTTCGCAACGTAAAAATGGTTTAAAGGACCTTTTGAAATGTGTTTTTATGGATCGCGGTTTTTAAATGGTCTGATGGAGATGCTCTTAGCATAGAAGGTCTTGAGTCTTGTTGGGGAACGTAGTAATTTCAAAAAATTTCCTACGCACACGCAATATCATGGTGATGATATAGCAACGAGAGGGGAGAGTGTTCGTCCACGTACCCTCGTAGACCGTAAGCGGAAGCGTTAGCACAACGCGGTTGATGTAGTCGTACGTCTTCACGATTCGACCGATCCAAGCACCGAACGTACGGAGCCTCCGAGTTCAGCACACGTTCAGCTCGATGATGATCTCCGGCCCTCCGATCCAGCAAAGGCTCCGGAGATAAGTTCCGTCAACACGATGGCGTGGTGACGATGATGATGTTCTACCGGCGCAAGGCTTCGCCTAAACTCCGCGACGATATGACCGAGGTGGAATATGGTGGAAGGGGGCATCGCACATGGCTAAGGAACGATCCGTCGATCAACTTGTGTGTCTTTGGGGTGCCCCCCCCGCCCCCGTATATAAAGGAGCCAGGGGGAGGAGGCGGCCGGCCTAGAGGGCGCGCCAAGGGGGGGAGTCCTACTCCCACCGGGAGTAGGACTCCCTCTCTCCAAGTAGGAGTAGGAGAAGGGGGGAAAGTGGAGGAAGAGGGGAAGGAAAGGGGCGCCGCCTCCCTTGTCCTATTCGGACTAGGAGGGGAGGCGGCCCCTCCTCGGATCCTTCCTCTTCTCCCTCTTGGCCCATGTAGGCCCATTAACCCCCCGGGTGGTTCCGGTAACCTCCCGGTACTCCGGTAAAATGCCGATTTCACCCGGAACTATTTCGATGTCCAAACATAGGCTTCCAATATATCAATCTTTATGTCTCGACCATTCCGAGACTCCTCGTCATGTCCGTGATCACATCCGGGACTCCGAACAAACTTCGGTACATCAAAACTTATAAACTCATAAAAAAACTGTCATCGAAACGTTAAGCGTGCGGACCCTATGGGTTCGAGAACTATGTAGACATGACCTAAAACCATTCTCGGTCAATAACCAATAGCGGGACCTGGATGCCCATATTGGTTCCTACATATTCTACGAAGATCTTTATCGGTCAAACCGCATAACAACATACGTTGTTCCCTTTGTCATCGGTATGTTACTTGCCCGAGATTTGATCGTCGGTATCCAATACCTAGTTCAATCTCGTTACGCAAGTCTCTTTACTCGTTCAGAATACGTCATCTCATAACTAACTCATTAGTTATAATGCTTGCAAGGCTTAAGTGATGAGTATTACCGAGAGGGCCAGAGATACCTCTCCGACAATCGGAGTGACAAAACCTAATCTTGAAATCGCCAACTCAATATGTACCTTCGGAGACACTGTAGTACTCCTTTATAATCACCCGATTACGTTGTGACGTTTGGTAGTACCCAAAGTGTTCCTCCGTAAGCGGAGTTGCATAATTCTCATAGTTACAGGAACATGTATAAGTCATGAAGAAAGCAATAGCAGAATACTAAGCGATCATGTGCTAAGCTAACGGATGGGTCATGTCAATCACATCATTCTCCTAATGATGTGATCCCATTAATCAAATGACAACACATGTCTATAGTTAGGAAACATAACCATCTTGGATTAATGAGCTAGTCAAGTAGAGGCATACTAGTGACTATATGTTTGTCTATGTATTCACACATGTATCATGTTTCCGGTTAATACAATTCTAGCATGAATAATAAACATTTATCATGATATGAGGAAATAAATAATAACTTTATTATTGCCTCTAGGGCATATTTCCTTCAGTCTCCCACTTGCACTAGAGTCAATAATCTAGATTACATAGTAATGATTCTAACACCCATGGAGTCTTGGTGCTGATCATGGTTTGCTCGTGAGAGAGGCTTAGTCAACGGGTCTGCAACATTCAGATCTGTATGTATCTTGCAAATCTCTATGTCTCCCACTTGGACTTGGTCCCGAATGGAATTGAAGCATCTCTTGATGTGCTTGGTCCTCTTGTGAAATCTGGATTCCTTTGCCAAGGCAATTGCACCAATATTGTCACAGAAGATCTTCATTGGTCCTGATGTACTAGGTATGACACCTAGATCGGAAATGAACTCCTTCATTCGCTGCTTCAGAAGCAGCTATGTACTCCGCTTCACATGTAGATCCCGCCACGACGATTTGTTTAGAACTGCACCAACTTACAGCTCCACCGTTTAATATAAACATGTATCCGGTTTGCGATTTAGAATCGTCCGGATCAGTGTCAAAGCTTGCATCGACGTAACCTTTTACGACTAGCTCTTTGTCACCTCCATATACGAGAAACATATCCTTAGTCCTTTTCGGTATTTGGGATGTTCTTGACCGCTGTCCGATGATCCACTCTGGATTACTTTGGTACCTTCCTGCCAAGCTTATTGCTAAGCATACGTCAGGTCTGGTACACATCATTGCATACATGATAGAGCCTATGGCTGAAGCATAGGGAACATCTTTCATTTTCTCTCTATCTTCTGCTGTGGTCGGGCATTGAGTTTGATTCAACTTCACACCTTGTAGCACAGGCAAGAATCCTTTCTTTGCCTGATCCATTTTGAACTTTTTCAAAAAAAATTCAAGGTAAGTGCTTTGTGAAAGTCCTATTAAGCGTCTTGATCTATCTCTATAGATCTTGATGCCCAATATGTAAGCAGCTTCACCGAGGTCTTTCATTGAAAAACTTTTATTCAAGTATCCCTTTATGCTATCCAGAAATTCTATATCATTTCCAATTAACAATATGTCATCTACATATAAAACTAGAAATGCTACAGAGCTCCCACTCACTTTCTTGTAAATGCAGGCTTCTCCAAAAGTCTGTATAAAACCATATGCTTTGATCACACTATCAAAGCGTTTATTCCAACTCCGAGATGCTTGCACCAGTCCATAAATGGAATGCTGGAGCTTGCACACTTTGTTAGCACCTTTTGGATCAACAAAACCTTCCGGCTGCATCATATACAACTCTTCTTCTAGAAATCCATTCAAGAATGCAGTCTTGACATCCATTTGCCAAATTTCATAATTATGAAATGCAGCAATAGCTAACATGATTCGGACAGACTTAAGCATCGCTGTAGGTGAGAAAGTCTCATCGTAGTCAACCCCTTGAACTTGTCGAAAACCTTTCGCAACAAGTCGAGCTTTATAGACAGTTACATTACCATCAACGTCAGTCTTCTTCTTAAAAATCCATTTATTCTCAATAGCTTGCCGATCATCGGGCAAGTCAACAAAAGTCCATTCTTTGTTTTCATACATGGATCCCATCTCAGATTTCATGGCCTCTAGCCATTTTGCGGAATCTAGGCTCATCATCGCTTCCTCATAGTTCGTAGGTTCATCATGGTCAAGTAATATGACTTCCAGAATAGGATTACCGTACCACTCTGGTGCGGATCTTACTCTGGTACACCTACGAGGTTCTGTAGAAACTTGATCTAAAGTTTCATGATCAATATCATTAGCTTCCTCACTGATTGGTGTAGTTGTCACAGGAACCAGTTCTTGTGATGAACTATTTTCCAATAAGGGAGTAAATACAATTATCTCATCAAGTTCTACTTTCCTCCCACTCACTTCTTTCGAGAGAAACTCCTTCTCTAGAAAGGATCCGAATTTAGCAACGAAAATCTTGCCCTCAGATCTGTGATAGAAGGTGTACCCAATAGTCTCCTTTGGGTATCCTATGAAGACACATTTCTCCGATTTGGGTTCGAGCTTATCTGGTTGAAGTTTTTTCACATAAGCATCGCAACCCCAAACTTTATGAAACGACAACTTTGGTTTCTTGCCAAACCACAGTTCATAAGGCGTCGTCTCAACGGATTTTGATGGTGCCCTATTTAACGTGAATGCGGCCGTCTCTAAAGCATAACCCCAAAACGATAGCGGTAAATCAGTAAGAGACATCATAGATCGTACCATATCAAGTAAAGTACGATTACGACGTTCGGACACACCATTTCGTTGTGGTGTTCCAGGTGGCGTGAGTTGCGAGACTATCCCGCATTGTTTCAAGTGTAGACCAAACTCGTAACTTAAATATTCTCCTCCACGATCAGATCGTAGAAACTTTATTTTCTTGTTACGATGATTTTCCTCTTCACTCTGAAATTCTTTGAACTTTTCAAATGTTTCAGACTGGTGTTTCATTAAGTAGATATACCCATATCTGCTTAGATCATCTGTGAAGGTGAGAAAATAACGATATCCGCCACGAGCCTCAACATTCATTGGACCACACACATCTGTATGTATGATTTCCAACAAATCTGTTGCTCTCTCCATAGTACCGGAGAACGGCGTTTTAGTCATCTTGCCCATAAGGCACGGTTCACAAGTACCAAGTGATTCATAATCAAGTGATTCCAAAAGCCCATCAGTATGGAGTTTCTACATGCGCTTTACACCGATATGACCTAAACGGCAGTGCCACAAATAAGTTGCACTTTCATTATCAACTCTGCATCTTTTGGTTTCAACACTATGAATATGTGTATCACTACTATCGAGATCCAATAAAAATAGACCACTCTTCAAGGGTGCATGACCATAAAAGATATTACTCATATAAATAGAACAACCATTATTCTCTGATTTAAATGAATAACCGTCTCACATCAAACAATATCCAGATATAATGTTCATGCTCAACGCTGGCACCAAATAATAATTATTTATGTCTAATACTAATCCCGATGGTAGATGTAGAGGTAGCGTGCCGACCGCGATCACATCGACTTTGGAACCATTTCCCACGCGCGATCGTCACCTCGTCCTTAGCTAATCTTCGCAATCCGTAGTCCTGTTTGAGTTGCAAATATTAGCAATGAACCGATATCAAATACCAGTGCTATCTGCGAGCATTAGTAAGGTACACATCAATAACATGTATATCACATATACCTTTGTTCACTTTTCCATCCTTCTTATCCACCAAATACTTGGGGCAGTTCCGCTTCCAAATGTCGATCGCTTGCGGAGAAGCACTCGATTTGAGGCTTAGGTACAGACTTGGGTTTCTTCTCTTGAGCAGCAACTTGCTTGCCATTCTTTTGAAGTTCCCATTCTTCTTCCCTTTGCCCTTCTTCTTGAAACTAGTGGTCTTGTTCACCATCAACACTTGATGCTCCTTCTTGATTTCTACCTCGCATGCTTTCAAAGCATTGCGAAGAGCTCGGGAATAGTCTTGTTCATCCCTTGCATATTATAGTTTATCACGAAGCTCTTGTAGCTTGGTGGCGTGATTGGAGAATTCATCAATGACACTATCATCGTGAAGATTAACTCCCAGTTGAATCAAGTGATTATTATACCCAGACATTTTGAGTATGTGTTCACTGACAGAACTATTCTCCTCCATCTTGCGGTTATAGAACTTATTGGAGACTTCATATCTCTCAATCCGGGCATTTGCTTGAAATATTAACTTCAACTCCTGGAACATCTCATATGCTCCATGACATTCAAAACGTCGTTGAAGGCCCGGTTCTAAGCCGTAAAGCATGGCACATGAACTATAGAGTAGTCATCAGCTTTGCTCGCCAGACGTTCTTAACGTCGTCGGTTGCATCAGCAGAAGGCACTGGCACCCAGCGGTGCTTCCAGGATGTAACTTTTACGTGCAGCAATGAGGATAATCCTCAGGTTACGGACCCAGTCCGTGTAATTGCTACCATCATCTTTCAACTTTGCTTTCTCAAGGAACGCATTAAAATTCAACGGAACAACAGCACGAGCCATCTATGTACAAACAAAACATAGACAAGCAAGATACTATCAGGTACTAAGTTCATGATAAATTTAAGTTCAATTAATCATATTACTTAAGAACTCCCACTTAGACAGACATCTCTCTAGTCATCTAAGTGATCACGTGATCCAAATCAACCAAACCATGTCCTATCATCACGTGAGATGGAGTAGTTTCAATGGTGAACATCGCTATGTTGATCATATCTACTATATGATTCACGCTTGACCTTTCGGTCTCCGTGTTCCGAGGCCATATCTGTATATGCTAGGCTCGTCAAGTATAACCTGAGTATTCCGCGTGTGCAACTGTTTTGCACTCGTTGTATTTGAACGTAGAGCCTATCACACCCGATCATCACGTGGTGTCTCAGCACGAAGAACTTTCGCAACGGTGCATACTCAGGTAGAACACTTCTTGATAATTAGTGAGAGATCATCTTAAAATGCTATCATCAATAAAAGCAAGATAAGATGCATAAAGGATAAACATCACATGCAATCAATATAAGTGATATGATATGGCCATCATCATCTTGTGCTTGTGATCTCCATCTTCGAAGCACCGTCATGATCACCATCGTCACCGGCGCGACACCTTGATCTCCATCATAGCATCATTGTCGTTACGCCATCTATTGCTTCTACGACTATCGCTACCGCTTAGTGATAAAGTAAAGCAATTATAGGGCGTTTGCTTTCATACAATAAAGCGACAACCATATGGCTCCTGCCAGTTGCCGATAACTTCGGTTACAAAACATGATCATCTCATACAATAAAATATAGCATCACGTCTTGACCATATCACATCACAACATGCCCTGCAAAAACAAGTTAGACGTCCTCTACTTTGTTGTTGCAAATTTTACGTGGCTGCTACGGGCTTAGCAAGAACCGTTCTTACCTACGCATCAAAAACCACAACGATTGTTCATCAAGTTGGTGCTGTTTTAACCTTGGCAAGGACCGGGCGTAGCCACACTCGGTTCAGCTAAAGTAAGAGAGACAGACACCCGCCAGCCACCTTTAAGCACGAGTGCTCGTAACGGTGAAACCAGTCTCGCGTAAGCGTACACGTAATGTCGGCCCGGGCCGCTTCATCTCACAATACCGCCGAACCAAAGTATGACATGCTGGTAAGCAGTATGACTTGTATCGCCGACAACTCACTTGTCTTCTACTCGTGCATATAACATCAACGCATAAAACCTAGGCTCGAATGCCACTGTTGGGGAACGTAGTAATTTCAAAAAATTTCCTACGCACACGCAAGATCATGGTGATGATATAGCAACAAGAGGGGAGAGTGTTCGTCCACGTACCCTCGTGAGACCCGAAGCGAAGCGTTAGCACAACGCGGTTGATGTAGTCGTACGTCTTCACGATTCGACCGATCCAAGCACCGAACGTACGGAGCCTCCGAGTTCAGCACACGTTCAGCTCGATGATGATCTCCGGCCCTCCGATCCACCAAAGGCTCCGGAGATGAGTTCCGTCAGCACGACGGCGTGGTGACGATGATGATGTTCTACCGGTGCAGGGCTTCGCCTAAACTCCGCGACGATATGACCGAGGTGGAATATGGTGGAAGGGGGCACCGCACACAGCTAAGGAACGATCCGTAGATCAACTTGTGAGTCTTTGGGGTGCCCCCCCGCCCCCGTATATAAAGGAGCCAGGGGGGAGGAGGTGGCCGGCCTAGAGGGCGCGCTAAGGGGGGAGTCCTACTCCCACCGGGAGTAGGACTCCCTCTTTCCAAGTAGGAGTAGGAGAAGGGGGGAAAGAGGAGGAAGAGGGGAAGGAAAGGGGGGGCGCCGCCCCCCTTCCCTTGTCCTATTCGGACTAGGAGGGGGGGGCGCGCCCCCCCAGCTCCTTCCTCTTCTCCCTCTTGGCCCATGTAGGCCCATTAACCCCCAGTGGGTTCCGGTAACCTCCCGATACTCTGGTAAAATGCCGATTTCACCCGGAACTATTCCGATGTCCAAACATAGGCTTCCAATATATCAATCTTTATGTCTCGACCATTCCGAGACTCCTCGTCATGTCCGTGATCACATCCGGGACTCCGAACAAACTTTGATACATCAAAACTTATAAACTCATAATAAAACTGTCATCGAAACATTAAGCGTGTAGACCCTACGGGTTCGAGAACTATGTAGACATGACCTAAAACCATTCTCGGTCAGTAACCAATAGCGGGACCTGGATGCCCATATTGGTACCTACATATTCTATGAAGATCTTTATCAGTCACACCGCATAACAACATACGTTGTTCCCTTTGTCACCGGTATGTTACTTGCCCGAGATTTGATCGTCGGTATCCAATACCTAGTTCAATCTCGTTACCGGCAAGTCTCTTTACTCGTTCTGTAATACGTCATCTCATAACTAACTCATTAGTTATAATGCTTGCAAGGCTTAAGTGATGAGTATTACCGAGAGGGCCCAGAGATATCTCTCCGACAATCGGAGTGACAAAACCTAATCTCGAAATACGCCAACTCAACATGTACCTCGGAGACACCTGTAGTACTCCTTTATAATCACCCGATTACGTTGTGACGTTTGGTAGTACCCAAAGTGTTCCTCTGGTAAACGGGAGTTGCATAATTCTCATAGTTACAGGAACATGTATAAGTCATGAAGAAAGCAATAGCAGAATACTAAACGATCATGTGCTAAGCTAACGGGATGGGTCATGTCAATCACATCATTCTCCTAATGATGTGATCCCATTAGTCAAATTACAACACATGTCTATAGTTAGGAAACATAACCATCTTTGATTAATGAGCTAGTCAAGTAGAGGCATACTAGTGACTATATGTTTGTCTATGTATTCACACATGTATCATGTTTCCGATTAATACAATTCTAGCATGAATAATAAACATTTATCATGATATGAGGAAATAAATAATAACTTTATTATTGCCTCTAGGGCATATTTCCTTCAAGTCTGTCGAAGGGAAAGAGGCGAAGTGGACATCGAGATGAGCTCCACTTCCTCGCAGGTATCGACACACTGAGACTGGAGTTTGCTGGCCGGGCTTCGACATGAGGCGCCGCTAGGCGGCAACAACGAAGGAGGGCAGAGGAGGGAGGGTAAGCAATGGGGTAGGGCCCCCCCGGGCGCTCGCAGGAGGGAAGTGATGGATCTTTTGGGGCACTCTATGACATGTGAAAGGAGGAACCATGGCGGATTTCATCCCGCTTGAGCTCCCTTCCTTCGATGAGGAGCAGCAGTCGCCCCATGCCACCACATCTCCACCTCGCATCTTTTCCTTCCCGGAGCAGATCGAGGCGGCTGAAGTCGATGACGAGACCATAGATGAGGAAGAGGATTCTCAGGAGGTCGAGTTCGACTCGGGGGACGAGTCCACCGATTCGGATGACACCCAGTCTGTTTCTCTCTCTTCCCCACCTAGGCACCGTCGTGATTTCGCCAACGTCTTCATGCCTTACACCCCCATTGAGCACTTCCAAAACCTATCTCATGCCATTGTTGACCCGCCACATCCCTCTCCCCAAGCATGTATCCGACATGCGCTTCAGACCGAGGCTGGAAACCCTCCTGTGAGGATTAGAGCTTTGTCCTATGGGGCGGGCCTAGTTATCTTCAGCTCAGCCTATGAAAGAGAAATTTCCATGCTAAACAACCCACTCTCATGTCCCATCAACACAGTCAATCTTGTTCGCCACAAAGACACCAGAAATCGTTTCCTCTTTCGTCTTGGCACGGTCTCTGCCCTAAAGATCGAAGACTTCCTGATGCGGAGCATCCCTCGACCATCACCATGGACGTCACACCACCACCGCAAGGACGGAGAAGACCGATGACAAGAGCACACGCACGTGCCACCGAAACCGAGGTTGACTCCTTCCTCTTCAAACTCCATTCAAATTCACACGAGAGTCGGAATCTACCTCAAATGGAAACATTATGCATTCTCAGGTACTTTGGAGATGATCGCGAGGAAGCATGGAGGGATCACCAAGTACACATGGAGACCCATGAAGGAGGAGGATGGAAGACACGGGCGCATGCTACGTCTCGAGCTTGCGTTGGTTTTCCCCGAAGAGGAGAGGATGATGCAGCACAGTAGCATAAGTATTTCCCTCAGTTTTTGAGAACCAAGGTATCAATCCAGTAGGAGGTCACGCGCAAGTCCCTCGTACCTGCACAACACGATAGCAACTCGCAACCAACGCTTAGGGGTTGTCAATCCCTTCACGGTCACTTACGAGAGTGAGATCTGATAGAGATAATATTTTTGGTATTTTTGATAGATAGATGCAAAGTAAAAAGTAAAGGCAAAGTAAAAACAAAGCAAGTAAATAAAGTGATATAGATTGATATGGTGAGAATAGACCCGGGGGCCATAGGTTTCACTAGTGGCTTCTCTCAAGAGCATAAGTATTCTACGATGGGTGAACAAATTACTGTTGAGTAATTGACAGAACTGAGGATAGTTATGAGCATATCTAGGCAATGATCATGTATATAGGCATCACGTCCGTAACAAGTAGATCGAAACGATTCTGCATCTACTACTATTACTCCACTCATCGACCGCTATCCAGCATGCATCTAGAGTATTAAGTTAAAAATAGAGTAACACTTTAAGCAAGATGACATGATGTAGAGGGATAAATTCATGTAATATGATAAAAACCCCATCTTGTTATCCTCGATGGCAACAATACAATACGTGCCTTGCAACTCTTTCTGTCACTAAGTAAGGACACCGCAAGATTGAGCCCAAAGCCATGCACTTCTCCCATTGTAAGAACTACCAATCTAGTTGGCCAAACCAAACGGATAATTCGAAGAGACTTGCAAAGATAACTCAATCATACATAAAAGAATTCAGAGAAGAATCAAATATTTTCCATAGATAATACTGGATCATAAACCCACAATTCATCGATCTCAACAAACACACCACAAAAAGAAGATTACGTCGAATAGATGTCCATGAGAGAGGGGGAGAACATTGTATTGAGATCCAAAAAGAGAGAAGAAGCCATCTAGCTACTAGCTATGGACCCGAAGGTCTGAAGTAAACTACTCACACTTCATCGGAGGGGCTATGGTGATGATGTAGAAGCCCTTCGTGGTGGATGCCCCCTCGGTGAGCTCCTAACAGGCCCCAAGATGGGATCTCGTGGATACAGAAGGTTGCGGCGGTGGAATTAGGTTTTTGGCTCCCCCCTTGATCATACGGGGATACGTAGGTATATATTGGAGGAAGGAGTACGTCGGTGGAGCTCCGAGGGGCCCACGAGGTAGGGGGCGCGCCCAGGGGGCGCGCCCTCCACCCTCGTGACCGCCTCTGGCGCTTCTTGGTGTAGGGTCCAAGTCTCCTGGGTCACGTTCGGTTGGAAAATCACGATCCCGAAGGTTTCATTCCGTTTGGACTCCGTTTGATATTCTGTTTCTTCGAAATACTGAAAAAGGCAAAAAACAACAATTTTGGGCTGGGCATCCGGTTAATAGGTTAGTCCCAAAAATAATATAAAAGTGGAAAATAAAGCCCAATATAGTCCAAAACAGTAGATAAAGTAGCATGGAGCTATCAAAAATTATAGATACGTTGGAGACGTATCAAGCATCCCCAAGCTTAATTCCTGCTCGTCCTCGAGTAGGTAAATGATAAAAAAGAATTTTTGATGCGGAGTGATACTTTGGCATAATTTCAATGTAAATCTTCTTGATTGTGATATGAATATTCAGATCAAAAGATTCAAGACAAAAGTTCATATTGACACAAAAATAATAATACTTCAAGCATACTAATCAAAGCAATCATGTCTTCTCAAAATAACATGGCAAAAGAAAGTTCATCCCAACAAAATCATATAGTTAGGCTATGCTTCATTTTCGTCACACAAAGATGTTCCCAACTTCTATACCCCCGATGACAAGCCAAGCAATTGTTTCATACTTAAATAACCTCAAACTTTTTCAACCTTCATGCAATACATGAGCGTGAGCCATGGATATAGCACTATGGGTGGAATAGAATATGATGTTGGGGATTGTGTGGAGAAGACAAAAAAGGAGAAAGTCTCACATCAACTAGGCGTATCAATGGGCTATGGAGATGCCCATTAATAGAAGTCGATGTGAGTGAGTAGAGATTGCCATGCAACGGATGTACTAGAGCTATGAATGCTCAACAGAAGAAAACTAGTGGGTTTGCATCCAACTTGCTTGCTCATGAAGACCTAGGGCATTTTGAGGAAGCCCATCGTAGGAATATACAAGCCAAGTTCTATAATGAAAAATTCCCACTAGTATAAACAAGACAACTTATGAGACTCACTTATATGAAAAACATGGTGCTACTTTGAAGCACAATATATGAGACTCACTACATGAAGAACAAGGTGCTACTTTGAAGCACAAGTGTGGAAAAAGAGATAGTAGCATTGCCCTTTTTATTTTATTTTTTGGGCCTTTCTTTTTTTGGCCTTTCTCTTTTTTTGGGCATTTTTTTGGCCTTTTTTTGGGGCAATGCTCTAATAATGATGATCATCACACTTCTATTGATTTCAACATAAGGATTACAACTCGAAACTTAGAACAAGATATGACTCTATATGAATGCCTCGGGAGTGTACCAGGATGGTGCAATGAATCAAGAGTGGCATGTATGAAAAATAATGCATGGTGGCTTTGCCACAAATACGATGTCAACTAAATGATCATGCAATGGCAATATGACAAAAGTAATGTATGTCATGAATATGATGATGGTGGAAGTTGCATGGCAATATATCTCGGAATGGCTATGGAAATGCCATGATAGGTAGGTATGGTGGCTGTTTTGAGGAAGATATAAGGAGATTTATGTGTGATAGAGCGTACCATATCACGGGGTTTGGATGCACCGGCGAAGTTTGCACCAACTCTCAAGGTGAGAAAGGGCAATGCACGGTACCGAAGAGGCTAGCAAAGGCGGAAAGGTGAGAGTGCATATAATCCATGGACTCAACATTAGTCAAAAGAACTCATATACTTATTGCAAAAATTTAGAAGTCATCAAAAATTCAAATACTACGCGCATGCTCCTAGGGGGACAGATTGGTAGGAAAAGACCATCGCTCGTCCCCGACTGCCACTCATAAGGATGCACAAGCCAGGTACACTTCATGTTTCACATTTGTTACACAACTTTAACCATACGTGCATGCTACGGGATTTGCTAACTTCAACACAAGCATTTCTTAAATTCATAATCACCCAACTAGCACGACTATGATATTATCACCTCCATATCTCAAAACAATTATGAAGCATCAAACTTATCTTAGTATTCAACGCACTCAAAAGAAAGTTTCACATATCTTGAACACCAAGTATATTAACATTAAGCAAATTACCATGCTATTAACGACTCTCAAAATAATCTAAGTGAAGCATGAGAGATCAAGTTTCTTTAAAACAAATCCATCACCGTGCTCAAAAAGATCTAAGTGGAGCACTAGAGCAAAAATTATCATGCTCAAAATATATAAGTGAAGCACTATGAGCAAAACTATCAAGCTCAAAAGATATAAGTGAAGAACATAGAGTATTCTAACAAATTCCAATTCATGTATGGCTCTCTCAAAAGGTGTGTACAGCAAAGATGATTGTGGTAAACTAACAAGCAAAGACACAAATAATACAAGACGCTCCGAGCAAAACACATATCATGTTGGCGAATAAAAATATAGCTCCAAGTAAATTACCGATGGAAGTGGACGAAAGAGGGGGTGCCTTCCGGGGCATCCCCAAGCTTTGACTTTTTGGTGTCCTTGGATTATCTTGGGGGTTCCATGGGCATCCCCGAGCTTAGGCTCTTGACACTCCTTGGTCCATAATCCATCAAAAGAATTCACCCAAAACTTGAAAACTTCACAACACAAAACTCAACAGAAATCTCGTGAGCTCCGTTAGAGAAAGGAAACAAAAGACTACTTCAAAGTACTGTAATGAACTCATTCTTTATTTATATTGGTGTTAAACCTACTGTATTCCAACTTCTCTATGGTTTATAAACTAATTTACTAGCCATATATTTATCAAAATAAGCAAACAACACTCGAAAAACAGAATCTGTCAAAAACAGAACAGTCTGTAGTAATCTGTAAATAACGCAAACTTCTGGAACTCTAATTTTTTACCAAAATAGGAAGTCCTGGAAAATTTGTTTATTGATCAGAAGCAAAAAAGAATCAACCTAAAATCACTCTCCAGTAAAAAATGGCAGCTAATCTCGTGAGCACTAAATTTTCTGTTTTTCAGCAGAATCAAATCAACTATCATCGTAGGTTATCCTATAGGTCCTACTTGGCACAAACACTAATTAAAACTTAAAACCACATCCAAATAGAAGGTAGATGTATTATTTATTCCTAAACAGAAGTAAAAACAAAAAACACAAAATAAACTTGGGTTGCCTCCCAACAAGCGCTATCGTTTAACGCCCCTAGCTAGGCATAAAAGCAAGGATAGATCTAGGTTGTGCCGTAATAGTAAGATAGATCTTGAAAGCTCATCTCGTATTCCCTACGTTCGGCAGCAAGTTTCCTTTGAGGCAATCAAAAATAATCAAAAGGTCTAAATTTAGTGGGACAAAAATCCCCAAGATCAATCACGGGAGGAACGGGTTCCTCCCTTGGCCCTTCATAGAGCACAACTATTTCATCACTGAAAGCATTCTTTTGGCAAAATCTTGTGAGATTATACTCGAGAGAGTATCCTAGCTCATTATTTCTAAGGGCAAAATCATTATTAATCTCGTTAATGCAATCAACTAAGACATTGATAGGGACCTTTCTTCTAAGGTTTTTATTGAAAGCGACATAGTCCGAGGATTGAAAACGTCTAATTTCCTCTTGATCATAGAGGATTTCTTTGGCTTCTCTTATGATAAATCTAAATTCATGAGCCAAAAAGATAGTAACAGCGCGCTTAATAGAAGAGTGCTCAATATTAGAGAATTCTAAGAAAATTCTTTGTATGCAAGGGTGCATATGCATAAATTGTCTTTCAAGTTCAACCACAAGCATATCTATAGCATCCGCAAGGCTACTGGTTCTATGAAGAATAGAACAGCCCATGGAAGGTAAAGCACCGGCACAAGTAAAGAAATCTTGAATAACGCCTTTGCCAATGATGTTACCACTACCGATTTGAAACTTTTTGGTATGCAAGATAGGAGGTTCATTGGCCGGAGCCTCGGGATTTTCTGCATTATCATTGTTGTCCATATCGACGATAATCTCCCCAATTTCAGACATAGCGGTAGAAAAAGTAGGGCGGAAGAAAGCAAACAAAAGGGAAATGAAAAAGGCAAAGGAAAGAGAGGAGGAGATTGGGAAAGGGAGGGCAAATAAAATGGCAAGGGTGAAGTGGGGGAGAGGAAAACGAGAGGCAAATGGCAAATAATGTAATGCGAGAGATAGGGATTGTGATGGGTACTTGGTATGTTGACTTTTACGCAAGCCTCCCCGGCAACGGCGCCAGAAATTCTTCTTGCAACGTCTCGAGCTTGCGTTGGTTTTCCCCGAAGAGGAGAGGATGATGCAGCACAATAGCGTAAGTATTTCCCTCAGTTTTTGAGAACCAAGGTATCAATCCAGTAGGAGGTCACGCGCAAGTCCCTCGTACCTGCACAACATGATAATAACTCGCAACCAACGCTTAGGGGTTGTCAATCCCTTCACGGTCACTTACGAGAGTGAGATTTGATAGCTAGAGATAATATTTTTGGTATTTTTGATAGATAGATGCAAAGTAAAAAGTAAAGGCAAAGTAAAAACAAAGCAAGTAAATAAAGTGATATAGATTGATATGATGAGAATAGACCCGGTGGCCATAGGTTTCACTAGTGGCTTCTCTTAAGAGCATAAGTATTCTATGGTGGGTGAACAAATTACTGTTGAGCAATTGACAGAATTGAGCATAGTTATGAGCATATCTAGGCAATGATCATGTATATAGGCATCACGTCCGTGACAAGTAGATCGAAACGATTCTGCATCTACTACTATTACTCCACTCATCGACCGCTATCCAGCATGCATCTAGAGTATTAAGTTAAAAATAGAGTAACACTTTAAGCAAGATGACATGATGTAGAGGGATAAATTCATGCAATATGATAAAAAAAACCATCTTGTTATCCTCGATGGCAACAATACAATACGTGCCTTGCAATTCTTTCTGTCACTGAGTAAGGACACTGTAAGATTGAACCCAAAGCCATGCACTTCTCCCATTGCAAGAACTACCAATCTAGTTGGCCAAACCAAACGGATAATTCGAAGAGACTTGCAAAGATAACTCAATCATACATAAAAGAATTCAGAGAAGAATCAAATATTTTCCATAGATAATACTGGATCATAAGCCCACAATTCATCGGTCTCAACAAACACACCGCAAAAAGAAGATTACGTCGAATAGATCTCCACGAGAGAGGGGGAGAACATTGTATTGAGATCCAAAAAGAGAGAAGAAGCCATCTAGCTACTAGCTATCACTACTAGGGAAAACCTTGTACACAGAAATTTAGCAGCAGCACGGGTCAAAAAAGCGCGCTAGTGCTATATAGCAGTAGCGATTGAAGAAAAACCGCGCTACAGATACAACCTTAGCAGTAGCGCATGTAGTTGCAAAAGCGCTACTACTAATATTCCCATTGGCAGAATGATAGGCTACGCATAGCAGTAGCGGGCTTCGAGGATATAATTAGCAGCGCGTTTCCTAAGAAGAGCGCTACTACTAATGGAAATAAAATAAGATGAAAACAAATAGAAAAGTAAATGAAAATGAAAGAAATAGAAAAAGGAGAAAGGAAAAAATAAAATGTAAAGCAAAATAAACGAAAAAGTGAAAAAACGGAGGAAGGCATAGCAGCAGCGTGTGTTTGTAAGAGGCGCTATAGCTAACGTAGCTGCAGCGCGTGTCCTAGACCCCCGCTATAGAAACAGAAAAGGAAATTAGAAAAGGAAGAAATTTACATAGCTATAGCAGCAGTGCGTTTTGCAAAAACCGCTATAGCTATCTTAGCTATAGCGCGTTTTGCGAAACGCGCTACCGCTAAGTTTGACTTAACCAAAAAACCTTTTTCCCCCGGCCACCACTTCTCCCCCAAATCCCTCAACCCACCCCGCGCGCCGCCGTCTTCACGATTCACCGTTGCCCCACTTCACCACCGACGTCGACGCCACCAGAGGCGTGCGCCGTCGACGACACCGGAGCCGCCCCCAACGCCACGGAGCCGCGCGGCCTCGTCAACGCCACTGGAGCCGCCGTTGACGCCACCGGATCCTTCCTCGCCACAACTGCCTTCCTCGCCGTCACCGAAGACGCCCCTGCCTCCCTCGCCGTCACCGGAGACGCCCCTGCCTCGCTCGCCACCACTGCCTCCGTCGCCACCACCAGAGCCATCATCTCTAAGCCCCCACCCCTCCTCTCTCTCTCATGCATAGGTTAGCCAGTTTAATTAGGTTAATTATCTAGGTTAGGTCAAAAATTTAGTTAGGGCTTTGACAGAGAAGTAGTTAGGTTAACTAGTTTAATTAGGTTAATTATCTAGGTTAGTGCAAAAACTTAGTTAGGGCTTTGACAGAGAACTAGTCAGGTTAACTAGTTTAATTAGGTTAATTATCCAGGTTAATTAGTGCAAAAATTTATTTTAGGCTTTGACAGAGAACTAGCTGCGTTAACTAGTTTAATTAGGGTTAATTATCTAGGTAAACTATATTAACTAACTCGGTTAAATAGGTAGGTTAATTAGGTTCGTTTGATTAACAAGGTAGTTTAAGTAGATTGGCTAGGTTAGAGGAAAATTTTATTTTAGAGCATTAGGTCAGAAGGTTAGAGAAATGGAGTTCCTTTGCAATTTAATTGGGTTCTGTGTTTAGTGAGGTCATTTTGCAAAGGTTTATGATTTTTGAAAAGACCACTATTTTTCAAGGAAAAGAATTTAGGCAAATTTTATTTTTCATTGAAGTGGTCATGTTATATCTTTTCATTGAAGTTGTTCGATTGTGCCCAAGTGGCTTTGTTGTTTCTGTGAATGATGTTGAGTGGTTTATGTTTTGCGGAATGTTGATTCATTTCTGCTCCGGCAAATTTCAGGTTCTCGATTTGTCCACTTTTTAGCAAAGGTCATGCGAAATTTCCGTGAATTTTGGCATGACTTGTGCTACAAACTAGGACATATTGAGTGCCCGGATTTGCCGCACTGGAAGGAGTCAACATTCCTACAAAACAATAGTCCTTTTATGTCATTATTCATTTTATTAGGTCTAGAATTAATTGACTAGATTTAATCATAGGAAACATGGCTAGCAACGATGAAGGACAGGGTTCTGGTGATTGCGACGACGTCTACCGGGCGGCAGTCGAATTTTTTAGCCTTACTGACGATCAACAGATGTTGTTGATGGGCCCACCGGTGGCATAGGGGACTGAGACCGACACGCAGACCGGTGCTGAGACCGACACGCAGACCGGTGCTGAGACTGAGACCGGCGCTGAGATTCAGACCGTCATCGAGACCGGCGCTGAGACCGGTGCTGCCTCGAGGAGCGGAGCCGGTGTAGAACCGAAAGCAAAGAGGCAACGGGTACCTAACAAACTCAGGACTACTAGACTGGTGGTCACGGAGGTGGACGACGGCAATTTTGAGCCAAAGGCGCCCGAGGAAGCGCGCGCGTGCTATGACAATCAAATAGGCTGCATCATACGGACAACCGCCACCATCAACGATGAGAATCTAAAGAAGATAGAAAATATGAGGAGCTCCCTCCTAAAGAAGTTTCACCAGATATTCTTGTTCCCGGGCCGGAATGAGAAGGATTATGAAGATCCAGACAAGGACACGGCAATGAATAAGATAAACAAACACGCCATGACCAAGTTTAGCAACGCGTTGGCCGCCTGGAAAAATTGATTGAAAGCAAAGATCAACGACGGGGAACCCTACTCCGAGATTGTAAAGGATAGTCCGACAATCACGGAAGAGCAGTTTCAAATATTCAAGGAGGCTTGCAAGGCCGAAGCTGCCAAAAAAAAGTCTAAGTACACGAAGGGGCTTCAAAAGAGGAACATTGGGACCCACCACCTCGGAAGTCGTGGTTATGGCGGAAAGAGGTCCAAATGGGCCAAGGAGGACGCGAAGCCATGAGTCCGGGCATCCTGCACCTTTGGCGGATTTCACCGTCCCGCAGAGCGTGACGCCCCGAGGGCCCAGCACCGTTGGGACCCGGTGAAGAAGGTTTCTGAGACAACACGGTCATTACGGAGTTCATGAGACTGCTGGTAATTTTAGTTTCTGATCAATTCGACTGCACACGTTAGTCATATTTGTAAATGATCCTTGTGCCTTTTGCAGAGAGAGCAGCACCGGATTGCGGCCGAAAGCGACTCGCCGTCTGAGGCATTGGCTAGGCCCAAGTGGGACACTCCATTCAACCGGGCGTTGAACATATTGAAACAACAGCCGGTGGATACTCGACCGTCATATGGACGCGTGCACGGTGTCGGAGACGGCGCCACGTGGAAGAAGTACTACCATGAGACCACGGAGGAGAGAAAGGAAAGACGGAGGTTAACTGAAGAAAGCATCGACAAGAAGGTTGAGGTTGCGGTTGAGAAGAAATCATCTCGCACGACAAGAATAGCGGTAGCTGCCGCAAAACAAAGCGATTGCAGATATATCTACTTCCTTGGTGACGGGCGTTTACACTTGGACAAGGCAAAATCCAGAAAAAATGCAGAGGACTTTCCCTTGTCGACTTCTTGGGAGCACTGCTGCACCCCTCACCGACTGCTCCCCGCGACCGGCTCCCACACCGGACGTGCTTGGTGGTGCCTCCTCTTTGGCTGAGCTCGACGCCCTCACGGTATCTGCCACACCGGCCCCCTTCAATATAAATGTATAATCTCCCGTTTTTGTTGCCTTTCGGATGTCTCACGTCGCAGACTTTTCTTTGCAGGCCGACGAAACCCCGTTCACCATATTGTACACCATCGGCGAACAGAAGGTGGACGTGGGGAAGGGGACGATAATGGAGCCGAAGGAACCATTGTTCCACAGCCGGTCGATCCCCCCGAACGTCTTCAAGGTTTCCGTGGCCAGTGTCAAACCGGGCCACGAGAATTTGCCTCCTCTAATACTAGTGGGGGATGACAATGAGACCGCGCGGCGGCTTGGTGATTGTTGCAATGGGTGGGTCCTGTTGTGGCCAAAGAGTCTGCTTTGTCTGGAGGCGGCCGGGAGCACACCCACGAGCACGCAGGCTTAGCAAGGTATGAACATCAACACCCCACCTACACAATTAGCATCGGGTTTCGGGTTGGGTGATAGCGGATGGGGTAAGCAGGTGGCTCCATTAGTCGCTGATGACGTCGCTATGGATGAGGATGAGGATGACGATGGCGCTGAACAGTATGTCTATACTGGCGCCTCCTCAGGGTTTGAGCATCATGAGTCGGTGCCTGAATTACCGCCTCAACGATATTGACGACCATCCGTGGTAAAGAAGTCTAGGAAGAGAGCGAGGAAAGGCAAAAAGCTGATTCTATGATCCAGCCGCCTCAAGAGCCTCGGCCAGACCGTGTAGATATCCCCGATGCGGATAAATGGCATATCGGTCGGTCAATCCTACCAAACAGCGCTACGGGCCAGATTCGGCGATCTAAGGAGACTTCATGACGATGTGCTGCGGGTAGAGAAAGGCTTCATCGCCTCGAAAGATCCAGGATACCCACTCTACGTGGTTAACGTTCCGCGGCAAATGTCGTACGTCGACGGCTTCCCCGCGAATAAGTTCTTCCTCCGATTCGATTACATATTCGACATGTTTCACGTGAAGAAGCTGGATTTTACGTTTGTCCGCCTTTATGCCTTGCACATGAACTACATCATTGGGGTTGAGCAGATACGTTTTATCTGTGTCACTGACCCGTACTACATGCACGAGGCCTTCTTGGGAGTCTGTGCACAGCATCGTGAATACGCGAGGGATTACATCGTCAGTTTCATGCTCGCCAATAAGGACAAGGAGGCGATTCTCGTGCCTTATCATCCCGTGTAAGTCATCCGCGCTGCTATCCTTCCTTCGATTTCAATAATTCATTTGCACGGTGGAGGCTAATTAATTTGAGGTGTACTTATTTTGCGCAGTGGCGGGCGCGCCGTCCTCATCATCCTCTACCCCCGATTCTCCCACGCTCTTTACTTGGACTCGTCGAAGAACATTCACAAAAAGGATTACACCCACATCAAAGATGTTCTCGACAATGCTATGTTTTACTACCAAGCAAGGTGGAGAGGTTAGGGACAAGAAGAGAAGGGCGGCAGGCCGCCTTCAGCCATAAGACCGACTTCGCTGCATCCAAAGAACCGAACGATTCTCTTAATGATGGATTCTATGTCCTACACCACATGCTGGAGTACCGACGGGATCACCGTAACCTTCACATGGCACCTAGATCTAGCGATGCCCATATTCGCAATGGGCAAAGGACATAGGAGATATCGAGGATCATCGACTTGAGCTGAGTTCTATAACATCCAGCGAACTTGCCCAAATCATCATGAATGAGGTCGTCGGAAAACAGGGATGTTCCATGCGAAGGACAAATGTCGCGGGAAGACGTCCAACATGGATAGCCTCTCAGCGTCTCGACATGAAGCCTTTCACTAAGCTCGATGACTATCTCCCGACATGGATGGATGGCACGACATGATGGAGTGATTGTCGATATATGACAATGTGTCCGCTTAGTCCATACTTTCTTTTATGACAAAACTTTGACTTATGCACGGTGAAACTTTATTTGTGATGTAATTAAACCGTCCTCCTCCTCGACTAGCTTAAAATCACTCTAGTTAGGTCATTTCTCCCTTTGTACCGTGGGGGCCTTGACCCCGGGTTCCCTCCTCTTAGCCCTAGGGGAGTGAGACCGGGCCCTCCTCGACCTGCACCTCCAAGGTGGTCATTTTGGTCATTTTGGACCTTGTATTTTCTATTTCGTCCCTGACTATAAGTGCTCCCACCAGCTCATTTAGAGGATAGAAAGTATATAATATTAGTGGCTTTCCCCTTGTACCCCTCCTTAGGAGATTAAGTTAGGAGAAATCCCAGGGGATACAACCCCATCGGGAAGCATCCCCTCGGATATCAAATTTTTAGGATTGGGATGAACTTTATTGTATTTTTCTTTATTGTCCTTGGAATTGTGGCCCCTTTGTGTTTTGGATTATAATTTGAGTCTTTTTCTTTGTGTTTTCATGTTCTTTGTTTTGGGGATTTATTGTAAAGATTATTGGGTTACCCACAACATCTTGGTATCATGAGAGGTTTTAAGAAATTAGCCCCCTTCGCCGCCAATTTTTGGGCTTCCCTTTTTTAAAATTTCCCCACCAAAATAGCCCCAAAATTTTGTATTTGTTGTTTGTAGGTTTTGTAGACCGGATTTCTTGGTTTAATTGGAAGCACCCCCATCCCTACCTTTCCCTAGAAATCCCAATTTCTTCCACTTTCCCCGACTTAAAAACTGGGACCCCCACCCGGCCCCAAAGATCTCCTGAACCCTGTGGCCCGATAGCCCCCGCAAGACCCCGGGTTGTTTGCCCGACCCCGGGGTGCCCCCACCTCTTGCCCCCGGCTCTTTTCAGTCCAACTCGTGACCACCCCGGTCCCGCACTCAACCCCGGCCCCAAAACCCCAAAAAGCCCAAACCATTCAGCTTCCCTAATTTATCCCATATTGTTCTTAGTCCTGAGTAGCATTGACATCCCTTATCTAGATGGTTCCAACCCATTTGACCCTTCCAATTTTCACTTTTGGCACTTTGATAGGCCACCACCCTTCTCCGAAGCCCCTGTTCCGCCCATCCCATTTAGTTCCAATGCTTTGGTTGCTTGATGGGCAGCCCAGGTGGGACAATGGTTGCTTATCAACCCCACCACCCTTCCCTTGCTAACCCAACCACCTACCCACCGTCCCCTTTGACATTTTCCTTAGATTTTGATTCGGGTTTTTACCATTTCCTAATGTTTAGGCTATTAGGGAGGGTCACATCATTTGGTGTTAATAAGAACACGCCCCTTTACCCACCCAGGTGCCTCGAAGACCATTCGCCAATTTGACACCCAACCGAAGAAGAACATAACCTCCTTCCCTTGGATGGGATCCCATATTGTACTTTTCCTTTTATTCCCCTTGCCCATTTTGGTCCTTGCCTTGGACTAGCCTTTGAGTTTTTCCCTTTTTGTGCCTTATGTCCGTTTCCTTGATTTCCATTCTAGGTTCATCTGGTCCATCAACATCCCTTGGTACAAGATTGTTTCCCAATTAAAAATTGCTTCTTGGTTTTTACCTAAGTGGCCATTAAAAAAAAAATAAGCCCAAAAGGAAAAGAGAGAAAGAGCTTGGAAGACCATCATCTTCCACTTCACGAAATTTCATTCCATCATCTTGGCCACTTCGAAGAACATCAAAATCATACACTGCTACTTGGGGAAACCAACTTTTGCCTTAAGGTTGGCCAATTCGCCCCCTTTAGCAACTGCTGCCCCGGTGGAACACCCCCGGGACCACAGTGCTCACCTTTCACGCCCCATTTATCCATCCGTGTGTTTTCCTGTGAATATTATTATTGGTCACTTGTTTCACTTTTAATTTTGAATCTTTTCCAACTTTACCGACTCTTGCTAACATTTTGCATAAATTTTGTGCCAGAACCGAGCTCCAATAAGTTACTTAGGATGGTTAACAAACCACCAATTTGGCTATTTCCGACATTATTGAACATTGACCATTTCCTTGGATGGTCGGTTTTCTTTCCTTTTTCTACTTAATTTCTCATCTTGTGTATAGGAAGGCATTTCATCCCGGTCCCACACAACAACAACGCAAACAACTACCCACCAAAAGTCCTCTTCGGATTTACAACAGAATGCAACATTAAACCGCCATGCATTGCCAAAACGAAGCAAGGATAAGGGACTATTTGCACCAAGTTGGCCCAACAAAATCAAGACACTGGTCCAACTACAATTTTCTTCCCTTCACATCTTCGGGGCACGATGGCCAATCCAAAATAGCTCGCAAAAGAAAGAGAAGAGCTAAGAGTACACCCACAATCCCAAAAAGTCTACATCAACCCGCCAAACTTCTAGACAAGGAAACCCAACAAGCAACCAAGAAAGCTCCACCATGCCTCTTATTTTGCCAAGTGTTATCAAGGAATCTCCGCCGGATGTAAACACTTCCCATTCCCAAAGGCCTTCTTCAACACTAATAAAATATCCCACCGGGGCCATTCCACTTTAAGCCCCAAGGATGTGATCCTTTTTCCTTACCATGGAAAGCATATGGCCACTTCCCTTCATCCACCGGCTTACATGAGAATTACAGGGATTTTCCTTACCAGGCAATTTGTACTTGAGGACTTGTCCACCATATAGAATGGAGTCTTCCCACTAGCCCCATTTGATGGTTACAACCCCATTGGGGGCCCCACCACCACCACGAAATACTCCACCAATGTCATTGGGCCCTACCTTTAGGGATGAGGAGCCACCACCCAAAGAGGGAAGGTAGGATATCTTGACCATTTTGATTTTAACAATTAACCTTACTCATCTTCTTCTCATTTGGGCGGCCCTATTGCCAATTTCTAACTTCGCCCTTCCGCAAACATGGCCATGGTGGAGATGTGCTTTGGGGAAAAATTTAAAATTTTCCAAACCAAGACAGGGAGCAAGCAACAAGGGGAAGGTTGCCACGCACTTGAGCCAAGGAACAAGAAACCGTTGATGTAGTTTCCCCTCACGATCCGCCTCCAATACCAAGTGGTACCTTTGAGCAGCACACCTCAGCTCGATGAGCCCCATGAACTCCATAGAGAGCTTATGGGAATTCCCTACACGGGCGGATATTTTGATGATGAGCATGGGTTTTCCTTCACCACCAATATTCCCGAGGTGGAATATGGGGAGGGGACCACACGCTAAGAGATCAATGACAAATTTGTGTTGAGGTGGCCCCTCAATATAAAGGACAAGGGGGAGGGGCCCCCCAGAGGAGGGGAGGAGGAGTCCTACCCCACCATAACCTCCTTCCAGTCCAATGGGAGGGAAAAGAAAGGAAGGAAACCCGTCCTTTCCTTTGACAGAGGGGAGGGGCGGGCCTGGGGGCCCCTTTTCCCACTTACCCAGACCCATTAACCCCCCGAGGGGTTGTCCCCGATGTAATACAAACCACCCAAATTTCCGGTTCCAACATAGCACCAAATACTTTTACGCCCGCCATTTCGAACCCCCCATGTCCGATCAACCGGATAATCCTTGACATCAAAACACAAAACTCATAATACATTTCCCGAATTTGTTGAGGGACTAGGTTCAGAACATTTGGCTGAGGCCGCCCTAAAACCAAAGCGGCCCCGGAGCCTAGGTCCTACTACTAGAAGATCTTTATCAATAAAGAAAAAAAGGGAAAGAGTTCTTGCCCAATTCGACTGAAAACCGCTCCGCCCAGCTCTTTTCTCATTAAGCATACCCAATAACCATTGTACCCAAGACTTATATCATTAAACCACCCAATACCTTCCAAATAGGCAAATCCAATTCAAAATACGCCCAACAATTTCGAGACCCCAAGGCCCTTTATAATACCCGTTTTACCTTGGTACACAAAACCCCAAAAATTCATAATTATGTCAAGGAACTGTTAAGTCATGAAGAAACAATGAACATACAAACGCAATTAACAACGGAAGGGTCAATCTCACATATTCTCTAAAGATTATCCCGTTAACAAATACCTTGTTTTGGCAGGAAACTTCCATCTTTGATTCAAACTAGTCAATGACAAAGTCTTATGTTTGTTATGATTCCCATTACTAAGTTTGTTAAACTTTAGCATGTAATAAACTTTATCTGAAATAAGGAAATAATAATAACTTTATTATTGCCCTAGGCAATTTTTTCACCCCACTTGCACAAGTCAATAATCTATTCAATCACCATGTATTTAAACCAATACACATCTCATGTGTTAAAATGTTCAATCTCAATCAATCCCAAATGGGTTCTAATCAATAACTAGTTATTTGCTAGGAAACACCCAAAGAGTACTAAGGTATGATATGTTTTTCTTGTAAAAGTTTAGTCCGGTTTACATTCTGCTGATTATTTTCAAAATTTAGTAAATCTAAGCCTCTAGCTAATTTCTCCCACTTTCAATATGTATCCAGATTAACAATCATCTCGATGGTGTAAAAAGTTAACCTAGGGTTCCCCAAGGGAAAGTATATCTTTTTGGGGTATTAACAGGAAAGGAGGAACCATGGGGATTTATCACGTTGGCTCCCTTCCTGATGAAGGGCAAATCCCATGCCACCAATCTCCACCTCCACTTTTCCCCACAATAAGGGGAATCGATTGAGACCTTAGGAAGGGAATTCTCGAGGTGAAAGTTTGAACGGGGAGGTCCCCGATGGAGGAAGCTTTTTCTTTCCCATAGGACCGCGGATTTCCAACGCCTTATCCTTCCCCCCATTGAGACCCAAAACCGCCCATTGCCCACCACATCCCTCCCCCCAATCCGCGGCGTTAAGGGCGGAATCCCGATGATTAGACCATTATGGAGGGGATTTCGGTCAGTTGAAAGGAAATTTCCACCAAACAACCCACTCCCTTTTCCCACCACAATAACTTTGCCAAAGCCCAAAATCTTTCCCCCCTTGGCACCCAAACTAAGCTTATGGAATTTGGTTACCCCACACATCCTCCTTGTCCCCGCTTGCCCTGAATCGATGTTTTCTCACCGGGGGCTATACGGCCAGCTGAAGTTCCACCTCACCACTCCCCCATACCAACCCGCCCAGGCCCCAAATTCTTTCGCCCGATGCCTCGTTTACTCAAACTCCCCGATGATTTTTTCCACCTAACAACAATGGGCGGTTGGGAAGATGGCGTCAGGGACTTCCGTATGCAGGACCCAAATTTCCCCCACCGCCTCCCCAACCGACGAGGGGCTGATACCAGATCCAACCCCGTGGTCCCGATGGGAACCACAAGACTAGTTTGCGGGGGCCACTCCCGCGGAAATTGGGAGGCAAGCTCTTCAAGGGGCTATGACGGCCCCTGGCAAGAATGGCGAGCGCACTTATCGATCCCCATGAGCCCGAGGAGATCACCTGCTGATCGCCGCCAACCTGCGCCTGCTCCATCGGCTTCCTCGACAGGGTGGCTATGGTCACCCTTCCCACGCCTTCATCGACGCCGAGGTGATCGCAGCGATTTGGTCGCCTTTCACCCCGGTTGTGACGGCGAGGAAGAGGTCATGCGGCTGCGAGCGCTTCGACGGGACTTCCTCGATCCCGGTCCGCAGCCCTTGCAAATCGCCATCGACGCACGAAGATCTCCCCCGCAGAATCCCTCCGCCTCCTCACGCTGGGCCCCCCCCACGCGGCATCCCCAACCATCTTTCGGGTGCCGCATTGCATCGGGAGGGGAGGCACCCAACCACATGACGATGTTGGAGAAGGCCACCTCGTGAAGGAGATGAAGCTAGAGGGCAAGAAGAGGGCGGCCCCAGCCCGAACTGCCCCGGAAGAGCCCCGAGCTTGTCGCCGAGGGCGCCCCACCGCTTCCACGCAAGGATGCTTCCACCGGCTGGGTGGGCTTCCAGATCGATCTCAACATGGTGCCTCCTGTGATGTGTGACGACTTTTCGCTATGGCCCCCAGGACGCAATCTCGCCGCTCTTGGCCCAGCTCCACCCGCCATTTTAGGAGCTCGTTATGGGACGCCGATGCATGCTCTTTTGAGACCCCAACTCCTAGTATTTTCTTTTTATGTGTTTCTTTACTTTTCAAAGGAAATGTACCACCTTTCCAATGTATCCGACTGCTCCATCATATCTCTGGGCTTGCTTTGCCTGCCACACACTGTTGCTTCCAAGGTTACCCATGATTAGAGAAATTTCTATCATCTCATGGAACGGCGCTCCCGAAGGCACAAAAATGCATCGACGTTAAAGCAACCCCTCGACCACTTGCCCGGATCTGCCGCAAGAGTCAAAACTTCGATATCTCCAACTTCAAAGCTGTCTGCTTTTACCTCCAAACCTCATAACCTTTCACCCATTCCAGCCAATGGATCTGTATGGATTGTTACCGCACGAAGTTCTCTTTGCACCAAAGTGTTTGTGGCACTTTTGCCTTAACATGTTGGTTTGAATCGCGGTCGAAACCTATTTTTGTGGTCACAAACGCTATGGTCCCCGCATTATGCTTTAAACCCATCTTCTTGCAATCGATTAATCGGCCGCAAATCTCCGCCGGGACTGTCATTGGTGACTTTAACATCACCCTTAGACCTTCCGATAAATCAACGCCTCATTTCAACATGCATGAATCAAACATTTTCCCTTCCGCCATCAATACGCTTCAGCCCAGGATCTCCTCTTTAGATAGGCTACACCTCAAACCAAACAGATGTGCCTATTCTCGTGGCTAGATCGAGGACGGCAAATGGGCTTGTGCATCAAAATTTCCAGATACCTACTCTCCCACGGACAACCTTTGATCACGCTCCTATTCGCTTGATAGTAGCAACTACTATCCCCAAAGCTTCGGCCGCCTTTGATCGCCCTTCTCAATATCCCCTTTAGGAAAGGGTTGCAAATTGGGGAAGCATGGGCCCCCCATGCCCACCCCCGCCGGGTTCTTTCCTTGAAGCTAAAGCCACCAAAAATATGGCCGAAAGTGGATGTCCAATCGACGGTCACCTAGGAGCATGGCTATAAACCCCATACCACTATCAATTTCCCGATAAGCTTGAGGAGGCCAGCCGTTTCCCAACTCGAATCGGACCTTAGGATTGGGAACGGTCCTTCACCGCCACAATGCTGCTATTGGCCAATGGTCTTGATCGCCTGCGCATTTTACGGCCAAAGGGTTTCTCCGCTTGGTGCCGGGTGGAAAGCTTCAATTTCGCCACGTTTTTAAACGGAAGCCGGACCTTGGTTTCAGTGTCTCGGTTCGAGACAAGGGGACCCATACTCCCCTACCTTTTCATTCTAGTCGCTGGGTGCTAAAACGCCTAATTATTCAAGCCTTGCAAATGGCCTCTCCCCACCCAATTGATGCCAATATGCCCCGCACCCCCCGCAATATGCCGATGATACGCCATTGTCCTTCCCCGACGAACTCAACTACGCCCTCAAGAATATTTAGAGTTCTTTGAGGCCACCGCCTCACCATTAATTTCCAAAAGCACCTTCGCCCCAATCCATGTCGACCACACTTTGAAGCCTTGCGAATCCCGGCTGCCCGGTTCCTCCTTTCCCCGCCTTACCTAGGTTTGCCTTATCCACCACAAGCTAAACCTTTTCGATTTTTTCTTCATCATTGACAAGGTTGCTTAGGGGGAGGGGACCCTTCGTTTTTGGCGGAGGGAAATTTTAGTCCCTTGTTCTTCGCCCTTCCAATCTATGCTATGAGTGTTCTTTTCCCCGCCGAACCGGCAAGAAATCAAATGTTGTAGGGCCTTTTCCGACAGGTCAAGAGAAGGTTACGGGGCAATTGCAAAGTTGCTCGATATGTGTGCCCCTTTGCCAATGGGGGCCCGGTTTCGCCCACAAATGAACCTTTGCTTGCTTCTCAAACACATCTCTAAACTTCATTGGAGACACGAAGTGACACCCCTACCTTGTCTCAAAATACCTGGTCTAGCACCGGACGGATGTCTGATAACCATCATACTCCTATCCGCAGACATCCGGGGTCAATTAAAGATCACGCCATGGTGCACCCAAATGGAGTCACTACCTTGTTCCTAGATCTTTGGCTCCTCCCACCCAAACCCTAGCGAACAATTCCCGCAGTTTTCCACCCAAGAATTCACACTTTGTGGCTCGGCTGACTCAACGACCCAACCTTGGACCAACCCCAAGACTGTCTCACCCAAGATGCGAAGCTAATTGAACTGAATATGTTGGCTACGATAAACTTGAATCAGGTCCGAGAAGAACCTCGAGGGAAGGGGCCGCTAACCACTAAGCCGCATATCCGGGTTGGAAGAAAACCACGAACTTGTTCGCAACTGGAGAAACTAACGCCAAATAAATGCGGATTTCCTCCCCGCTCAAAACCCCGCTCACAAACGAGACGCTCAAACGGGATTGCCACATCCGCCACCGCCCTTTCCTGTGGAGTCCATCGAGCACCTCGTTAGCCGGTATCTATCCGCATGTGTTACGAGTTCTAACAATCGGTGTGTAGCCCCTGACGGTGGACCTGAATGAATTGTATCCGCTTTCACGCCATCGGGGGGCTCCCATCACAATCCGCATGAGTTCCGGTGGTGAACGCCTTCACGAAGCGCCATCGCGCGCCCATCTCGCGGTTACATGGCCTTCGGGTGTTTCCCGTTCGCCATGCTCTCCCCAAGCCTTCCCATGCGCACTACGAGTCCAAAAGAAAAAAAGGAAAAAAATTAACAAAGTTCAGAGTTCTTTGGCATCTCAGAGATCGATGTTTGCATGACACCCAAGGTCAAGAGAGCATTTTCATCAACACTTTATGAGGTTTTGGGGTGAGAGAGGCTCAACTCGACCTCGGATCACTTACGTTTAGCTATGAGACCCACGCCTAACCAACCGCGCCACCACCCCAATGTTGTTTTCTTCGAATGACAGCCTTACTAAGACTTGCTTATTTGATAGTGCTTGAAACCCCGAACTACATGCTAAGATTGGATAGTTATGAAATTCATGTTGGAGAAAAGGTGCAAGCAAATATATTCTTCTTAATGTTTTTTTTTACTTGGACAAGAATATGGAAGAGATGTAACAACCCTTGATGGGTTCCCACCCTTCCGCACTGCCGCCGGTCCGTCTTGCCTCCGTGGCCTTAGGCCACTGGCGCCGGATCCCGGCCCATCGGGAGGGCTCAGATATTCCTTCGATTTTGTTAGGGTTTGTGTCCACTCAAAAGACGAGATGACGACGCCCCTCAAGATGGAATAATGTTCTCCCGCCTAGTCCTGCCCCTGGAGGCCTAGCATCATCGGTGGGTGTGGAGGCGGCCCCAGATCGCCCTTGGTGGATTTGCTCGATCTGATCATAGTTCGCTCACCCGGTGTCTTCGGTTAAATCCTTCCGATCTATTCTTCAATGATGGCGGTGCTAGTCCGGCGCTTAGTCCTATGGGGCATTAGCACAAACTTCCCGATTGTCCACTACAACAACTATTGCTCGACGCAGGGAGAGACAATGACAACAACCGCTTTGGGCTCGCTTCGGCTTGTAGTGCGCTTGTGGTTTATGAACAGATGTAATTTTTATTATTTCATGTTCGTACTTTCATAATTGAAGATGAATAGGTCATAAGTTTCCCCAAAAAAGATTTACACAACCCTAGGTAAGGGCATCTCCAGCATATCTATGTCCATGCCCAAAAACATTTACCAAATATTTGAACTAAAAATAGAGGATTCTAGCCTATTCAACCGAATCTATACCCCGGCCGGGGTTTCCCACCCCATATCATGTCCCGAGGACAAAACCGGGCCCGAGAATATCTTCGCGGGGGAAAATAACGCCCCCATGAAGGGCACGTTTTTAGAACAGGAAGCATGCGGTGTACTAGCCCGAAACAGGAAAGTCCCGCTTGGAGGCCGGGCCACGTGGTGGTTCCTTTTGGGCCAGCGGCTCCCCGGTCTCTTTCGCTGCCCGGGCCCAGGTAATTTGCTAGAAACCAGCCGAATGGGTACAAGCCCCGCGCTGTAAATTGTTAGCCAAAGGGAAGAGCAAAGCCTGCTAAGAGCCCACGCCCAATATAGTTTATATTTCCTCTGTGCCACGGGCCAACCACTGCTTGTCCCTCCCGGGCCCATGGTATGCCGCCCGAACCAGGATGGGGTGGGTTTCCCCCTGGTTGTCTTGTCGACCATCCCAAGAGAGGGAGGATGAAGGAAAATCCCTACTGCAATAATAAAGTTATTATTTTATTTTCCTTATTCATATAAATTTTTTTTCATGAGAATTGTTTAACCGAAATTATCTGTGTGGATCAAGACAAAAATCGGTCCCTATAAGCCTCTACTAGTGCTGTTAATCAAAGATGGTTAAGTTTCCTCCAATACATGAGTTGTCATTTGATAAAGGTCAATATTAGGAGAAGAGATGGCAAGAACCATCCGTTATTTACATATTGATCGCTTACTTTATTACTATTGCTTTCCAGCATAAAATTTTTATAGAATTTGAACTTGACACCAGGTTTTTGTGGTATCAAAGTCACAATGTCCCTGTTCTTAAAGAGTCGGATCTTAAGGTGTTTTGGGTTTTAATGAGTTAGGATTTGTACCCGAATGGGTTCTTTGGGCCCTTGAATGACATCGAGGAAGCCTTCAAAATGTGATAAGATTGGGAGATGTATTAAACAAGGGTTCCGGGATGAACTATGAAGTACCGATGAGAATCTGGCAAGAACAACCGTAAAAGGGAATAAGAATTGTCTTCCCCCTTCTTCAAGAAAGGGGCCGATTGAATTAGGCCGTTGTTTTATAGCCGGGAAGGTTCTCCCTTTCACTATTTTAACCAGAGGGCCCCAGCAACCCATGACCGATTTTGTATTTAGGTTATTATTTTGTGACCGAAGTTGTTGAACCCCATAATCACACATGGAGGAACTCAAAATTTGAGATAAAGAGTTTAAGGACGATAGTACGGCACCGGAAGGTTCCGGATCGTCTATCGGTAGGGGTTACACTCAGGGTAAAGCCTTTGGGCCAAGGAGGGGACAACACCCCCCTGGAAGGACCTAGGAAAGGAATTCCCCCTTTCCCCTCCCCTCTTCCTTTTTTTTCCAAAAGGAAAGGGGGGAAAATAGGCCCCCAATAATTCCTCCTCTTGGGGGCCCAAAGGTTCCCCCCACCTTTTAATGGGGAGGGGGGAACACAAAAAAGAGCCGGTGTGCCCTCCACAATTTACGCCTTTCATTTCCAAGCAAACCCCAAAGGGATCACTTCAATAATACCACACCGAGGTTAAGGAATTTTCCTAAACTTTGCTAATAAGGTTAAATCATAACTGCAACTCATCCGCGCCGTCTTATGGCAAGAAAGAAGTTCATACATCAACCGTGGTTGTCAAAGCCCGTTTGGTCCACAGGGACGGGACACACTTCCGCCCCCAGACTCCTAGATAATCTTTTGGACGAGGGAATTTTCTAAATTGCATGCTACGTTCCCAAACCAGATGTATCCGGCGCTCGCGGCCAACCTCCCAGAATCCAGAGCCCCGCTTGCCGTGATTCGCCCCCGGGCTTGAGCTCAGGCCAGGCGGATTTGGCATGAGGGAGGGGTGGGGGTGGGCGCTTGCCCCGAGCCTGCCTGATTAAATACCCAATTACTCGGGGAGCGGAAATTTCGCCACAACCGGTTTGTAGGAAGGGGGGCGACACTAATGAAGGAAACGGAGTTCCATCCATCTAATGGGCTGAAGACCCCCGTATTTCCTCTTCAATATTTTTTTCACTTTCGATTGATCCACGAGGAAAGTTGCATAAGTGCATGTTTTCATGGGCAAAAAACATTGCTAATTAGGAATATACTTTCATTGTGATTTTCAAATCCTTGCCCCAAAGTCATGGTGCAATTGTTTTCATCAAGAGCCTGAAAAATATCTTTTCTTTTGCTGTTAGCTTAGCGGTTAAATTGGGGCAACGCCCTACCAAACAAGGAGCACGGAAAAATTTGCGGAGAAATCCCAAGGTTTACACAGGCGTCCGGCCTGGAACCTCCAAATAACTGAGGTCCAGGCGTCCGGAGGAACCCGAAAGAAAAAAGGGGTAATGCATAAACCCCTTCACTTACCAAAATTCCCTACCCCCCTTTCCCGATTCATGCCGGATTAAAGACCTCGGAAGGCCCTTCATCCGATTGAACGGGCAAATTGACCCCTAAAGTTCATTAAGCCCATTAATTTGGGAAGAAAATTACCCACATTCCCTATGACCCAAAAAATGCAAAAGTTATCCACCCATTTAAAATGGGCACGGGCAAAAAATGGTATTTTTCATATTTTTATATTTCAATGGGGAAAAAGTTTCCGATAAAAGCGATCAACCCATAGGAAACGAAGGCGGGAGCTGTGCTTCCCCAGGTGAAAAGGCCAATTGATGGTTCAGCAATGCGAAGCCAGCCAATAGTGGAGGCCCATCCCAAATGATGGAACAATGGTGCCTCCGCCATTTTCCAAAGGTTTACGACGGCTTATCCTGGGAACCGGCCAACCATGCAGAGAAAAAGGTTAAAACCTCTCCAACAAGGCCCACGCCCTAGAACTTTAGGAAAGTAAAAATGGGGGTCTTATGTCGGTGGCGCTGACGGATGTCCGGACTGGCAAGGATGATGCGGGTCTCTCTTGTGAAGACGGGTTAGTGGTCCGATGATGATGGCGGCTTCTAAAATGTGTGCATGTGGTGTGCGCTTTAGGTAGGCTACACCGGCTGTTGGTCCCGATACGTTATGTGGATGGATCGGCGACGGCATCGGTTTTAGATATAGGGAGTGAGAGCACTCCGTATTATCGAGTTTGTAGGTGTGAGTGGTGGCTTCGGGTGGATTGATGTATGTTCTTGTCGGACCTTTGTGGAATAACTAATAAAGATGGTTGCATGCATCGATTGATGCAGAAGCCGGGAGTTTAACCTCCTTTAAAAAATACTTTAGGATGATACATAAGTAACTAAGATCAAACCTTCAACTTATACCATCGAAAGCTCGGGCGGGGGAGGCTAGTATAGGATCTCACATTAGGTGAGATCAATGAGATCAACTATAAAAATTATATTTAGACATTTCAAAAGTTTCTGAAATTATTTGACAACATATCTATGGGGTGTGTCCGCAGCCCTGAAGAAAACAGCTCAAAAATCTATGCATAGTTAGAGAATCAAATAAGACATTCAACAGTGACACCTTTGGGTGAACAGTATTTTGAAACTATTCAAATCCAATTTCTCTTTTTGTTTTTGTTAGTGTAGGATGAATTAGGAGCTAAAACGTTTTGAGATTGTACATCAAACACTATTGTGTGTCTACAATACATAAGCCCAGATGCCGCAAGTGCATGCCGCAGCCTCTTCCTTGTGTGGGTTTTAACGATTCATGGTGATTTTTACTATGGATTTTTTTGGCAATATACATGTGCATATGATTGCAATTAATGTGTTCATCCCTGACAATTACATATATCATGGCAAAAAGTATTTGTATATATCATGTGAAACCTATGTCTTTGTATGTAGCATAGTTTTTGGACATTTTTGCCTTGCTTACTCTCAAAGTAAACGTGAGGAAGGGTGGCGGTGGGGTTGGTTGCAATTTTTCTCGAGAGTCCATTTTACGTTTTTCAACACCGACCGGGGGGGTTGGGGGTGGATCTCCGTGTGAATGAGCGTGCTCTCTTGTTCCCCCCTAGCTGAGGGAACAATAATTCACTCTGGACACACCCCGGGAGGAATGTCATATGTGTATTGGCGTCGTTATTTTAAAGATTAGAAGTTCGTAGTTGCTAAAACCCTGATGCCCAATTAGTTTTAATGGATCCTTTAAAATCTTCATGTCCTTTCCAAATCTTCTCTCACCAGGAATCTTATGGTGTCAATATGTTTTTCTTCATGATGTCCTTGAGAATATTATCACATAATTTTTGTTCGTCTTTAGCTGTACTCTATGGAAATCGTAGGAAAAGTCGTGAGGTCCCTAGACAACAGTGAGCGAGTATATTGCAGTTCAATTTTTTTGTAACCTATACTTGGTGGCAAATAACTTGAAACATCTCATGAATCGTGTATATCTTCTGAAATCGAAAAAAAAAGCTCAGGCACTCCATGTCGGAGTGGTATGTGGCATGTCAAGTTTTTCAATCAGGGTTCATAGACGCATGAGAGCCGCTTGCATAGCAAGACGCAAGTTGTACTACAATCATGTCGTCAGACCCTGAGAGGTGCTCGCATGCCTATAACCGATTAATCTGCTGGTTGTTGTTTTTTGAGATAGCTTACCAGACTTGCTGCCTGGTGAACTCCACGTCACGAAACGTGCATATAAACAGCTACCATCTCTTCTCTATAAGCGATGTGGTAATATCAACAGCACAACCTTACGTACGTGCCTTTATATGGCCCAAACGGAAAGCCCAGTGCAATAAAACCGGGTGACCCACGGGCCGTCTGCCCGGCTCGTAAAGGACGTTCGATTTGGATGAAGCTCGGTGGAGACCTGACCGCCAATTCATCGTGAAACCAATACAAGCATGGCTCGTGCTGCGCGCCGGTGCCGCGCTGCTGGCTTTCATGGCCATGGCGCTCGTCGCTTCCACTCGCCACGGAGACTGGATGGACTTACTCGTGCGTGTCATCTCTCTATAGCTTATTGCTCGATCGGTCATGTGCATGCATGGTGTGTTGAACCGTTGATCATGGGCTGGGTGCTGGGTTTGCGATTTGCACGCTCAATTTGCTAGGTATCTTCTCTGACGCCTGAACCTCTGGCAGCAATGGGGGCGTCAGTTTCTTCACAATGTTAGAGCATCTCTATTAGACCTCTTAAAAATGGTAAAACCCGTATTTTTTTTGCATTTACAGTTTCGGTCGAAAAAACGGTCCCTAGCACCTGTAAAATTCGACCGACCCTTTAATTTTTTATGAGGCGCCGAGAACCCATCTGCGAGAACCTCAAAGGTACAGTTTGAAGGCACTATACAGTTCAACCCGAACGGTCAAACCTTATCGGGCAGATGCGCCGCCCTGAACTAGTCGAATCAACCCAAACTCGCCAATCCATCGCCGCGACATCGAAAAGGTCGCCAGACGCCGGAATTTGTCGCTATCGGTCCAAATTGTGGTCGGCTCGACCTTCACCTCTAAGCTCGAGGCCGCCACGGCAGGTGCAGTGACGCCGGGCGTCCAATCAAGGCGTAGGCGGCGCTGGAGAAGGGCGGAGAGGCACGGCCGGGGGGAGGCGCGATCGCGACGGGCATGGCCGGGCGGAGCGTGGCGGGTGGGCGTGGCCGGGTGGGCATGGCTGGACGGCGCGCTGGGACGGGCGGCATGGCTGGGGCTGGACGGCGGGGCGGTGGCGCACCGAGGCGGTATGGTCAAAGCGCGTGCAGCCGGAGCGGGACGATTGCGTGCTGTATCATTTCGGATACAGTTTGTAATACAATATCTTTTTTCTAGGCCTACTTTCGCACCGTAAAAATGGTTTAAAGGACCTTTTGAAATGTGTTTTTATGGATCGCGGTTTTTAAATGGTCTGATGGAGATGCTCTTAGCATAGAAGGTCTTGAGTCTTGTTGGGGAACGTAGTAATTTCAAAAAATTTCCTACGCACACGCAAGATCATGGTGATGATATAGCAACGAGAGGGGAGAGTGTTCGCCCACGCACTGCAGAGACCGTAAGCGGAAGCGCTAGCACAACGCGGTTGATGTAGTCGTACGTCTTCACGATTCGACCGATCCAAGCACCGATCGTACGGAGCCTCCGAGTTCAGCACACGTTCAGCTCGATGATGATCTCCGGCCCTCCGATCCAGCAAAGGCTCCGGAGATGAGTTCCGTCAACACGACGGCGTGGTAACGATGATGATGTTCTACCGGCGCAAGGCTTCTCCTAAACTCCGCGGCGATATGACCGAGGTGGAATATGGTGGAAGGGGGCACCGCACACGGCTAAGGAACGATCCATCGATCAACTTGTGTGTCTTTGGGGTGCCCCCCCCACCCCCGTATATAAAGGAGCCAGGGGAGGAGGCGGCCGCCCAGAGGGCGCGCCAGGGGGGGAGTCCTACTCCCACCGGGAGTAGGACTCCTCTTCCAAGTAGGAGTAGGAGAAGGGGGAAAGAGGAGGAAGAGGGAAGGAAAGGGGGCGCCGCCTCTTCCCTTGTCCTATTCGGACTAGGAGGGGAGGCGCGCCCCCTCTTGGCTCCTTCCTCTTCTCCTCTTGGCCCATGTAGGCCCATTAACTTCCGGGGTTCCGTAACCTCCCTGCATCTAAGAAATGCCGATTTCACCCGAACTATTTCGATGTCCAAACATAGGCTTCCAATATATCAATCTTTATGTCTCGACCATTCCGAGACTCTCGCCATGTCCGTGATCACATCCGGACTCCAACAAACTTCGTACATCAAAACTTATAAACTCATAATAAAACCGCCATCAAACGTTGCGCGGCGGATTCTACGGTTCGAGAACTATGTAGACATGACCTAAAACCATTTCGGTCAATAACCAATAGCGGACCTGGATGCCCATATTGGTTCCTACATATTCTACTTAAGATCTTTATTGGTCAAACCGCATAACAACATACGTTGTTCCCTTTGTCATCGGTATAGTTACTTTCCGAGATTTGATCGTCGGTATCCAATACCTAGTTCAATCTCGCTATCGCAAGTCTCTTTACTCGCTCAGAATACGCCATCTCATAACTAACTCATTAGTTATAATGCTTGCAAGGCTTAAGTGATGAGTATTACCGAGAGGGCCCAGAGATACCTCTCCCACAATCGGAGTGACAAAACCTAATCTTGAAATACGCCAACTCAACATGTACCTTCGAGACACCTGTAGTACTCCTTTATAATCACCCAGTTACGCTAGGACGCTTGGTAGTACCCAAAGTGTTCCTCCGTAAACGGAGTTTCATAATTCTCATAGTTACAGGTGAACATGTATAAGTCATGAAGAAAGCAATAGCAGAATACTAAACGATCATGTGCTAAGCTAACGGGATGGGTCATGTCAATCACATCATTCTCCTAATGATGTGATCCCATTAATCAAATGACAACACATGTCTATAGTTAGGAAACATAACCATCTTGGATTAATGAGCTAGTCAAGTAGAGGCATACTAGTGACTATATGTTTGTCTATGTATTCACACATGTATCATGTTTCCGGTTAATACAATTCTAGCATGAATAATAAACATTTATCATGATATGAGGAAATAAATAATAACTTTATTATTGCCTCTAGGGCATATTTCCTTCAGTCTCCCACTTGCACTAGAGTCAATAATCTAGATTACATAGTAATGATTCTAACACCCATGGAGTCTTGGTGCTGATCATGGTTTGCTCGTGAGAGAGGCTTAGTCAACGGGTCTGCAACATTCAGATCCGTATGTATCTTGCAAATCTCTATGTCTCCCACTTGGACTTGGTCCCGAATGGAATTGAAGCGTCTCTTGATGTGCTTGGTCCTCTTGTGAAATCTGGATTCCTTTGCCAAGGCAATTGCACCAGTATTGTCACAGAAGATCTTCATTGGTCCCGATGTACTAGGTGTTGGGGAACGTAGTAATTTCAAAAAATTTCCTACGCACACGCAAGATCATGGTGATGCATAGCAACGAGAGGGGAGAGTGTTGTCTACGCACTCTGAGACCGGGCGAAGCGATCACAACGTAGAGGAAGTAGTCGACGCTCTCCTCGCGATCCGACCGATCCCGGCGCCACATCTTCGCGCCGAAGTTCTTGACACACGACAGCTCGATGACGCCCTCGGCTCCAATCCAAGAGAGCTGGGAGGGAGAGTTTCACAAGACGACGGCGCAGGACGATCTTGATGTACTATCGCAGCAGGCTTCGCTTAAGCTTCATGACGATATGACCGAGGTGGAATATGGTGGAGGGGGCACCGACACGGCTAAGGAACGATCCGAGATCAAACTTGTGTGTTCTAGGGTGCCCCTGCCCCAGATATAAAGGAGCAAGGGGGGAGGTGCGGTCGCCCAAGGAGGAGACGCCGAGGAGTCCTACTCCCACCGGAGTAGGACTCCCCTTCCTAGTTGGAGAGGATTGGGGAGGGAAGAGGGAAGGGGGCGCCGCTTCTCCTTGTCCTATTCGGACTAGGGGAGGGGGCGGCCTGCCCCCTGGCCGGCCCTTCCTCTTCTCCCTCGTGGCCCACTAAGGCCCAATAGCCTCCGGAGGGTTCCGAATCTCCTGTTCCTAAAAATCCCGATTTCACCCGAACCATTCCAACTCCAAATATAGGCTTCCAATATATCAATCTTTATGTCTCGACCATTTCGAGACTCCTCGTCATGTCCGTGATCACATCCGGACTCCAACTTCTTCGTACATCAAAATACATAAACTCATAATATAACCGCCATCGAAACCTTGCTGCATGGACCTACGGTTCGAGAACAATGTAGACATGACCGAGACACGCCTCCGTCAATAACCAATAGCGGACCTGGATGCCCATATTGGTTCCTACATATTCTACGTAAGATCTTTATCGGTCGATCAAGATAACAACATACGTTGTTCCTTTGTCATCGGTATGTTACTTGCCCGAGATTCGATCGTTGTATCCAATACCTAGTTCAATCTCGCTACCAGCAAGTCTCTTTACTCGCTCCGTAATACATCATCTCACAGCTAACTCATTAGTTGTAATGCTTGCAAGGCTTCAGTGATGTGTATTACCGAGAGGGCCCAGAGATACCTCTCCCGACAATCGGAGTGACAAAACCTAATCTCAAATACGCCAACCCAACATCTGCCTTTGGAGACACCTATAGTACTCTTTATAATCACCCAGCATTACGCCAGACGCTTGGTAGCACCCAAAGTGTTCCTCCGTAAACGGAGTTGCATAATCTCATAGTTACAGGAACATGTATATGTCATGGATAAAAGCAGAGCAACATACTAAACGATCGTGCTAAGCTAATGGAATGGGTCATGTCAATCGATCATTCAACTAATGATGTGACCTTGTTAATCAAATAACAACTCTTTGTTCATGGTTAGGAAACATAACCATCTTTGATTAACAAGCTAGTCTAGTAGAGGCATACTAGTGACATTGTTTGTCTATGCATTCACACATGTATCATGTTTCCGTTAATACAATTCTAGCATGAATGATAAACATTTATCATGAAATAAGGAAATAAATAATAACTTTATTATTGCCTCTAGGGCATATTTCCTTCAGCCTCCCACTTGCACTAGAGTCAATAATCTAGATTACATAGTAATGATTCTAACACCCATGGAGTCTTGGTGTTGATCATGTTTTGCTCGTGGAAGAGGCTTAGTCAACGGTCCGCTACATTCAGATCCGTATGTATCTTGCAAATCTCTATGTCTCCCACCGACTAAATCCCTGATGGAATTGAAGCGCCTTTTGATGTGCTTGGTCCTCTTGTGAAATCTGGATTCCTTTGCTAAGGCAATTGCTCCAAGATTGTCACGAAGATTTTCATTGACCCGATGCACTAGGTATGACACCTAGATCGGATATGAACTCCTTCATCCGCACTCTTCATTAGCTGCCCGGCTGCTATGTACTCCGCTTCACATGTAGATCCCGCCACGACGCTTTGTTTAGAATCGCACCAACCGACAGCTCCTCCGCTTAGTGTAAATACGATCCGTCGCGATTTAGAATCGTCTCGATCGTGTCAAAGCTTGCATCAACGTAACTGCCATTTATGAGCTCTTTGTCACCTCCATATACGAGAAACATATCCTTAGTCCTTTTCGTATTTCAGATGTTCTTGACCGCTGTCCAAAGGATCCACTCGATTACTTTGGTACCTTCCTCGCTGCTTATAGCAAGGCACACATCAGTCGGGTACACAAGATTGCATACATGATAGAGCCTATGGTCAAGCATAGGAACATCTTTCATTTTCTCTATCTTCTCGCAGTGGTCGGGCATTGAGTCTTACTCAACTTCACACCTTGTAACACGTGCAAGAACCCTTTCTTTGCTTGATCCATTTTGAACTTCTTCAAAATTTTGTCAAGGTATGTGCTTTGTGAAAGTCCAATTAAGCCGCCTTGATCTATCTCTATAGATCTTAATGCCCAATATGTAAGCAGCTTCACCGAGGTCTTTCATTGAAAAACTCTTATTCAAGTATCCCTTTATGCTATCCAGAATTCTATATCATTTCCGATCAGCAATATGTCATCTACATATAATATCGTAAATGCTACAGAGCTCCCACTCACTTTCTTGTAAATACAAAGCTTCTCCAAAAGTCTCAGATGAACCCAAATGCTTTGATCACACTATCAAAGCGCTTATTCCAACTCCGAGATGCTTGCACCAGTCCATAAATGGATCGCTGAGCTTGCACACTTTGTTAGCTCCCTTTGATCGATAAAACCTTCTCGTTGCATCATATACAACTCTTCTTCCGTAAATCCATTCAGAATGCGCTTTACATCCATTTGCCAAATTTCATAATCATAAAATGCGCAATTGCTAACATGATTCGACAGACTTAAGCATCGCTACGGTGAGAAGGTCTCATCGTAGTCAACCCTTGAACTTGTCGAAACCCTTTGCATAAGTCGAGCTTTGTAGACAAGAATATTACCGCCGCCGCCTTCTTCTTGAAGATCCACTTGTTTTCTATTGCTTGCCTACCTCGCAAGTCAACCAAAGTCCATACTTTGTTTTCATACATGGATCCCATCTCGATTTCATGGCCTCAAGCCATTTTATGAATCTGGGCTCACCATCGCTTCTTCATAGTTCGAGGTTCATCATGATCTAGTAGCATGATTTCCGTAACAGGATTACCGCATCACTCGTGCGGATCTTACTCGTTGATCTACGAGGTTCAGAGTAACTTGATCTCAAGTTTCATGATCAACATCATCAACTTCCTCACTACTTGGTGTAGATGTCTCGTAAACCGGTTTCGCGACAAACTACTTTCAAGTAAGGGAGAAGGTACAATTACCTCATCAAGTTCTACTTTCCTCCCACTCACTTCTTTCGAGAGAAACTCCTTCTAGAAAGGATCCATTCTTAGCAACAAATGTCTTGCCTTCGGATCTGTGATAGAAGGTGTACCCAACTGCTCCTTTGGGTATCCTATGAAGACACATTCGATTTGGGTTCGAGCTATCAGTTGAAGCTTTTTCACATAAGCATCGCGATCCCCAAACTTTAAGAAACGACAACTTTGGTTTCTTGCTAAACCATAGTTCATAAGGTGTCGCCTCAACGGATTTTGACGGTGTTCTATTCAAGGTGAATGCGGCCGCCTCTAGAGCATAACCCCAAAACGATAGCGGTAAATCAGAAGAGACATCATAGATCGCACCATATCTAGTAAAGTGCGACACGACGCTCGACACACCATTACGCTGTGGTGTTCCGGTATGGAGTTGCTAAACTATTCCGCATTGTTTCAAATGTAGACCAAACTCAGAACTCAAATATTCACCTCCACGATCGATCGTAGAAATTTAATTTTCTTATTACGATGATTTTCAACTTCACTCAAATTCTTTGAACTTTTCAAATGTTTCAGACTTATGTTTCATTAAGTAGATATACCCATATCCGCTTAAATCATCTGTGAAGGTGAGAAAATAACGATATCCGCCACGAGCCTCAACATTCATCGGACCACATACATCTCAGATGTATGATTTCCAACAAATCTGTTGCTCTTCCATAGTACCGAGAACGGGTTCTAGTCATCTTGCCCATGAGGCACGGTTCGAAGTGCCAAGTGATTCATAATCAAGTGACTCCAAAAGTCCATCAAGATGGAGTTTCTTCATGCGCTTTATAATCGATATGACCTAAACGGCAAGGCCACAAATAAGTTGCACTATCATTATCAACTCTGATCTTTTGGTTTCAACATTATGAATATGTGTATCACTACTATCGAGATTCATCAAAATAGACCACTCTTCAAGGGTGCATGACCATAAAAGATATTACTCATATAAATAGAACAACCATTATTCTCTCGATTTAAATGAATAACCGCCTCGCATCAAACAAGATCCAGATATAATGTTCATGCTCAACGCAGCACCAAATAACAATTATTTAGGTCTAAAACTAATCCCAAGGTAGATGTAGAGGTAGCGTGTCGATCGCGATCACATCGACTTTGGAACCATTTCCCACGCCAGATCGCCACCTCTTCCTTTGCCGTTGTTCGCTAATCCGTAGTCCCCTGCTTCGAGTTGCAAATATTAGCAATGTAACCAGATCAAATACCTGTGTGCTATCATGAGCTCTAGTAAGGTACACATCAATAACATGTATATCACATATACCTTTGTTCACCTTGCCATCCTTCTTATCCGCCAAATACTTGGGGCAGTTCCGCTCCAAAGGACTAGTCCGCTTGCAAGAGAAGCACTCGGCTGTGTTTAGGTCCAGACTTGGGTTTTTCTCCGAGCAAAGAACTTGCTTGCTGTTCTTCTTGAAGTTTCCTTCTTCTTCCCTTTGCCTTTCTTCTTGAAACTAGTGGTCTTATTGACCATCAACACTTGATGCTCCTTCTGATTTCTACCTCCGCAGCCTTTAGCATTGTAAGAGCTCTGTATAGTCTTTACTAACCCTTGCATATTATAGTTCATCACGAAGCCTTTGTAGCTTGGTGGCGTGATTGAAGAATTCTGTCAATGACACAATCATCCGGAAGATTAACTCCCAATTGAGTCAAGTGATTGTAATACCTGCACATTTTGAGTATGTGCTCACCGATGTAACTATTCTCTCCATCTTGCAGCTATAGAACTTATTGGAGACTTCATATCTCTCAATCCGCATTCTGTTGAATATTAACTTCAACTCCCCGAACATCTCATATGCTCCATGACGCTCAAAACGCCGTTGAAGTCCCGTTCTAAGCCGAAGCATGGCACATCGAACTATAGAGTAGTCATCAGCTTTGCTCGCCAGACGCTTTAACGCCGCCGTGTTGCATCAAGAAGAGTCTGCACCTAGCGGTGCATCCAGACGAACTCTTCAGGCAGCAATGAGGATAATCCTCAGTTATGGACCCAATTCCGTAATTGCTACCATCATCTTTCAACTTTGCTTTCAAGGAACGATTAAAATTCAACGGAACAACAAAGACGAGCCATCTATCTACAATCAAACATAGACAAGCAAGATACTATCAGTACTAAGTTCATGATAAATTTAAGTTCAATTAATCATATTACTTAAGAACTCCCACTTAGATGACATCTCTAGTCATCTAAGTGATCACGTGATCCAAATCAACTAAACCATAACCCATCATCACGTGAGATGGAGTAGTTTTCAATGGTGAACATCTTATGTTGATCATATCTACTATATGATTCACGCCGACCTTTCGGTCTCCGTGTTCGAGGCCATATCTCGCATATGCTAGGCTCGCCAAGTATAACTCGAGTATTCTCAGGTGCAAAACTGGCTTGCACCCGCTGTAGATGGACGAGAGCTTATCACACCCGATCATCACGTGGTGTCCGGGCACGATTAACTTTGGCAACGGTGCATACTGTGGAGAACACTTGATAATTTAGTGAGAGATCATCTTAAAATGCTACCGCCAATCAAAGCAAGATAAGATGCATAAAGGATAAACATCACATGCAATCAATATAAGTGATATGATATGGCCATCATCATCTTGTGCTTGTGATTCCATCTCCAAGCACCACCATGATCACCATCGCCACCGGCGCCGACACCTTGATCTCCATCGTAGCATCGTTGTCGCTCACGCCCATCTTTTGCTTCTACGACTATCGCTACCGCTTAGTGATAAAGTAAAGCATTACAGGTATGCATTGCATTTCATACAATAAAGCGACAACCATATGGCTCCCGCCATTGCCGATAACTTCGTTACAAAACATGATCATCTCATACAATAAAATATAGCATCACGCCTTGACCATATCACATCACAACATGCCCTGCAAAAACAAGTTAGACGCCCTCTACTTTGTTGTTGCAAATTTTACGTGGCTGCTACGGGCTTAAGCAAGAACCAATCTCACCCACGATCAAAACCACAACGATATTTCACAAATAGACTCCGCTTTAACCTTCTCAAGGACCGGCATAGCCACACTCGGTTCAACTAAAGTGAGAGAGATAGACACCCGCCACCACCTTTAAGCAACGAAAGTGCTCAGAGCGGTGAAACCAGTCTCGCAGAAGCGCACGCTGTAATGTCGGTCCGGCCGCTTCATCTCACAATACCGCTGAACCAAAGTATGACATGCTGGTAGGTAGTATGACTTGTATCGCCCACAACTCACTTGTGTTCTACTCTGCAAAACATCAAACCATAAAAACTAGGCTCGATGCCACTGTTGGGGAACGAGTAATTTCAAAAATTTTCCCACGCACACGCAAGATCATGGTGATGCATAGCAACGAGAGGGGAGAGTGTTGTCTACGCACTCAGAGACCAAGCGAAGCGATCACAACGTAGAGGAAGTAGTCGACGCTCTCCTCGCGATCCGACCGATCCCGGGCGCCACATTCGGCGCCCGAAGTTCTTGACACACGACAGCTCGATGACGCCCTCGGCTCCAATCCAGAGAGTGTCGAGGGAGAGTTTCACAAGACGACGGCGCAGGACGATCTTGATGTTCTATCGCGCAGGTTTCGCCTTAAGCTTCATGACGATATGACCGAGGTGGAATATGGTGGAGGGGGCACCGACACGGCTAAGGAACGATCCGAGATCAAACTTGTGTGTTCTAGGGTGCCCCTGCCTCAGATATAAAGGAGCAGGGGGGAGGTGCGGCCGGCCCAAGGAGGCGCTGGCTGAGGAGTCCTACTCCCACCGAGTAGGACTCCCCTTCCTAGTTGGAGGATTGGGGAGGGAAGAGGGAAGGGGGGCGCCGCCTCTCCTTGTCCTATTTGGACTAGGGGGGGGGGCGGCCTGCCCCGGCCGGCCCTTCCTCTTCTCCCTCGTGGCCCACTAAGGCCCAATAGCCTCCGGAGGGTTCCAGAATTCCCTGTTCCTAAGAAAATCCCGATTTCACCCGAACCATTCCAACTCCAAATATAGGCTTCCAATATATCAATCTTTATGTCTCGACCATTTCGAGACTCTCGTCATGTCCGTGATCACATCCGGACTCAACTTCTTCGTACATCAAAATACATAAACTCATAATATAACCGCCATCGAAACCTTGCTGCATGGACCCTACGGTTCGAGAACATGTAGACATGACCGAGACACGCTTTCGTCAATAACCAATAGCGGACCTGGATGCCCATATTGGTTCCTACATATTCTACGAAGATCTTTATCGGTCAGACCGCATAACAACATACGTTGTTCCCTTTGTCATCGGTATGTTACTTGCCCGAGATTCGATCGTCAGTATCCAATACCTAGTTCAATCTCGCTATCGCAAGTCTCTTTACTCGCTCCGTAATACATCATCTCACAGCTAACTCATTAGTTGTAATGCTTGCAAGGCTTCAAGTGATGTGTATTACCGAGAGGGCCCAGAGATACCTCTCCGACAATCGGAGTGACAAAACCTAATCTCAAATACGCCAACCCAACATCCGCCTTTGGAGACACCGTAGTACTTCTTTATAATCACCCAGTTATGCCAGACGCTTGGTAGCACCCAAAGTGTTCCTCCGTAAACGGAGTTGCATAATCTCATAGTTACAGGAACATGTATATGTCATGGATAAAAGCAAGAGCAACATACTAAACGATCGTGCTAAGCTAATGGAATGGGTCATGTCAATCGATCATTCAACTAATGATGTGACCTTGTTAATCAAATAACAACTCTTTGTTCATGGTTAGGAAACATAACCATCTTTGATTAACAAGCTAGTCTAGTAGAGGCATACTAGTGACATATTGTTTGTCTATGCATTCACACATGTATCATGTTTCCTGTTAATACAATTCTAGCATGAATGATAAACATTTATCATGAAATAAGGAAATAAATAATAACTTTATTATTGCCTCTAGGGCATATTTCCTTCACTAGGTATGACACCTAGATCGAAATGAACTCCTTCATCCGCACTCCTTCATTCACGCTTCAAGTAGCTATGTAATCCGCTTCACATGTAGATCCCGCCACGACGCTTTGTTTAGAATGCACCAACTTACAGCTCCACTGCTTAATATAAACACGATCCGTTTATGTATTTAGAATCGTCCGGATCAAAGTGTCAAATCTTGCATCGACGTAACCTTTACGACTCAGCTCTTTCTCACCTCCATATACGAGAAACATATCCTTAGTCCTTTTCGTATTTCAGGATGTTCTTGACCGCTGTCCAAAGGATCCACTCGATTACTTTGGTACCTTCCCGCCAAGCTTATTGCTAACATACGCCAGTCCGTACACATCATTGCATACATGATAGAGCCTATGGCTGAAGCATAGGAACATCTTTCATTTTCTCTATCTTCTGTGGTCGGGCATTGAGTTTGACTCAACTTCACACCTTTGTAGCATGTGCAAGAATCCTTTCTTTTGCTCGATCCATTTTGAACTTTTTCAAAAGAATTCAAGGTAAGTGCTTTGTGAAAGTCCTATTAAGCCGCCTTGATCTATCTCTATAGATCTTGATGCCCAATATGTAAGCAGCTTCACCGAGGTCTTTCATTGAAAAAACTTTATTCAAGTATCCCTTTATGCTATCCAGAAATTCTATATCATTTCCAATTAACAATATGTCATCTACATATAAACTAGAAATGCTACAGAGCTCCCACTCACTTTCTTGTAAATGCAAAGCTTCTCCAAAAGTCTCAGATAAAACCATATGCTTTGATCACACTATCAAAGCGCTTATTCCAACTCCGAGATGCTTGCACCAGTCCATAAATGGAACGCTGAGCTTGCACACTTTGTTAGCACCTTTTGATCAACAAAACCTTCCGCTGCATCATATACAACTCTTCTTCTAGAAATCCATTCAAGAATGCAGTCTTGACATCCATTTGCCAAATTTCATAATTATGAAATGCAGCAATAGCTAACATGATTCGACAGACTTAAGCATCGCTATATGTGAGAAAGTCTCATCGTAGTCAACCCTTGAACTTGTCGAAAACCTTTCGCAACAAGTCGAGCTTTATAGACAGCTACATTACCATCACGCCACGCCTTCTTCTTAAAATCCATTTATTCTCAATAGCTTGCCGATCATCGGGCAAGCCAACAAAAGTCCATTCTTTGTTTTCATACATGGATCCTGCCGTGGATTTGTCACGCAGATGTCCTAGCATAAGGACTTAGTCGTGGAGCCATCGCTACGGTTTACTTGTAGGGGTTAAAGCGACACAAAGACACGAGAGTTTTATACTAGTTCGCCCTTCGATGAAGGTAAAAGCCTACGCCTAGTTGTGATGGAATTGATGTAGTCTCGATGGCTAGGAGCAAATAAGCTTTTGCCTAGGCTCGAGTTGTGGTTGTTCTGCTCTAACCGCCGGTCGCCCCTTTATATACACGAAAGTGACGCCTGCCGGTTCAGAGAGTCCCAACCGTTCATACTGTATCCCTGTTGGTATCTCTATTCCTAACTTACAATACAAGTCATACATCAGGCCGGTTTACTGCACAAGCTCTAAACCGACCATAGGCCTTGGGCCTCTCTCGATTACACCACTAATGGAGCTAACCCGCCCAAGCTGGCCGGTTTACACCTAGTGGTAATATCCCCAACATTAGGCCCTGATTGATTTGAACTCGTTCATGTCAATCCTTCACAAGCCTCGCATCTTGACATCTTCTTTACTTAGCAAACCGCCACGCCGCCAAGCTTCGATCATCAGAACCGCATGACATCGTTGCTTCGTCATCGCAAACCGCATGACGCTATCTTGAAGTTTATCCTTTATAACGCCTTCCTTAATGACACCCTCGATTCACGCGCTTGACCTAGCTTTATCGCTTTATAAATAGGACCGAAGGGTCATTCTGCTTTCCCTTCGCTTCTCTTCTTCTTCTTCTTCCTCGCCGCTGCCTTTTGAGCTCCGGCCGTCGCCATCAACTTCGCTTCGCCCTAGGTCACAGATCAACTCAGACGGACCGTAACATCGCGGCCTTTCTCCGTGATTCCTCCGCTTCCTGAAGCTTTTGCCCTTCTTCACTGCTTCTCATTTTAGATCTGTTTTAGGGTTCGAGCTTCATACCATGTTCTTCGCTTGTTTTCATCTTTCTAGCCTTGAGCCATGCTATGAATCCTGCTCGTACTAAACGACGATTCTCGCAGATCCGCTGCACTTTTCATCTTAAAACCATAGATCTTCCGTGATATATACATACACCTTATAGTGCACTTCCTGCTTTTCTTTACTCGCGATGCATTTCTGTTTTCTCAAAACCCGCTTGATCCGTAGTAAACATGAATTTTGTGAAACCTGTTTCGCTCATGACTTCAATTACCTTCGGCCAAGATTAGCCGGTTTAACTCACCATAGTAAAAGTTGCTAAACCGCATCGTACACCATTAGTCCCCTTGTTGAACCGCCGTAACGTAGTCGACATCATCTCATAACGAATCGATGATAGGAACCGCCCGTTTATCATAACTTAGATCAATCACTCTGTAATAAGCACTTTCTTAAACCGGATCCTTCTCCTTGTAGATCTTATGATGGCCAAACAGTGTATGAATGTAATCGAGTTCTTCCTCGCCTCCGAGACACGCTTGAAAGAGCTGGTATCGACGGGCGCTTTAGATGATCAAAATACAATCCATTGAGGGTTCCCGAGAGGAATGTCCTCCCACACCTCGTGAAGGAGAAGTTGTAGTTTTCATGATCACCCGCCCGGTTTCAAACCGCCTGGTCAAAATTTTACCGGACGTGATGGCCAATTTTCAGCTCCGGCCCCAAGACATCGCCCCAACTCATACTAACCTTGCCATTTTCAAGCATCGTCCAAGCATATCTGCAAGAGGAACCTTCCGCTGAACTGTTCAGGATCTTTTCCACCTAAACCGTCGAACTGAATTCACCGACGGCCCTAATACGAATTGGGCGGTATGGCTATCCGTAAGAGGAAGGAGATCACTTATCCCCATGTCAAACTCCATACTCACCCCAAAGAGTGGAATGCGACTTGGTTCTATTGCAAAGATACTTCTCCAAGGTGAAAATCCTTTACCGCTTCCGCCCAGAGCGGTTACAATACTCATCCTTTTCTCAAAGATCGATCGCCAAAGAGAGAAGCAAATATGCCCCACAACTATCCAAACTCCGCTTTCATGGCCAACGGTTTGATCGAATCGATCTTGCACGCCGCTGGCTATCTTGGGGCATACCGCTTTTGAGCCGGGCGTTCGCTTTATGTGCTAATATACCGCAAAGTGTCGACGACTCCACTCCGACACACCAAATCGAACTGTCTCGACGATGAAGTTACAGATTCAAGAAGGAAAATGCTGAATGAACCGGAGCATCTCTCGGCTCAAACCGCTTGGCTCTCATCGCACTATCAACGCACTCACCTGCGTAAGTCTCGACGTCGGTCATTATAAAACCCGCTGTTACTTATATGTCCAACTCTCAATTATTTCGATCCAGTATGCATAACCGCTTTGGAGCAAAAAACTCTCAAGACAAAGCATAAAGTCGGGCGCCAATTCGCCCAAAACAAAAGTTGTCAAGAACTACCACAAGAGGAAGACTATCGCTTCATTCGATCCGCCATTGATGATGATGTGGGTAATCCGAACTTGATTCTCTTGGCTTGTTTTTAACACGCCTTATTGATGACGATGCTTGTCGATGACGCTCAAGCCAAAGAACGCAGGATTTGCCGAGGTAACTATTCTCTTCCGATTCAACAAATTTGCCTTCACTAAAATTTCGCCGCAAACCGAAAGTTAACTTTTTCACCCTCTTGCTTACTTGGATCCCAAACTTTATGAAGACACAAGAACATGAAGCTCGTCGCACAACCCAAGACAATGGATGTAGTTACTCTCCGGTTTACTAAACAGCCCGCTCGAAGCGCCGCACCGAGGTTTCCAACCTTTTATTGCCTTAAATTCCAAAGCGGTTTGTTCCACAACCTCTTAACCGTCCGACTTCGATTATCGTGTCACCTCCCATTCATCCTCCTCCGCGAATCGTCACCACTCAGCCTACCACCGCTGAAGATAGCCGCCGGTAAGTCCATACAGCCATACGCTTTTCGATTTTTTCAGACGATATGCCTTGTTCCTGAATCTTTGTTTCTTCGTAACTAAACCGAAACCCAGCAAGAAGGCTCGCTGGACAAAATAGTTGAAGAGGCTGCCGCCAGATCATGAGCGGGCGCCAGATCTCGCAACGCTGTTCTCAAGATATTCCAAATGACCTCCGATTCAAGAGGAGGTTATTCCGAAGAAATTTCGTCAACCCTTCAATCTTCGCCGATCCACCGCCAAAGACTCGTCCGGTTTGAAAAGCCTCGCAGCCCCATCAAGCAGCCGTGTTAATTCGATCCGTCGAGTCGAAAAGACGATGACGCTAGGATTATCGCATGGGCCGCTCAACCGGGAATCCTACAACCTTAACTCGCATACCGTGGAAGGAGGATTCTTCAACTTTGAACAGAGGAAAGTGGGCTGCCGAGCTGGAAACATATGCCGCTTAAGCGCCCAAGACCTTCATTCTCGATACCTGAACCGCTTTACAAAGAGCCGTGATTATGAAGCTGGCTTGGTGAAACTAATGAGAGACAAGTTCGAGGTAACACTTTCCTTATTACCAAGATAGTAGTCCTTGTAGCCCCAAGGGCCGGTTTGCAATCTTTGATCAAACCGACTTGATAATTTTCTTTGATAGATTTTGCAATCTTCCCTCATATTCACCAGGCCGGTTTAACGATGCACACTTAAACCGTACTCCAAAAATTTCCCGACAACACCGTAATAGAATCAAACAGCCATTAGCCCTCATGCCGAGTTGAATACTCAGATTCAACTTGGGACTTTGCCATGTATTAGCAGTAGAAAGATTGAAGGTACATTAGCCCCCATGTGGCAAGCATATAACTGTGTTGTATGGTTGAGACTTTAACTTGAATTGTTGGCTGATCATACTATCAATGCGCAGGCGGAAGTGAAAATCAAGGATGATCGGATTGCCAATTTACAAAGCGGCGTTGAAAACCCAAAGCAGCCGAGACGTAAAAAGCCAAGAAGGAGCTAACCAAAGGCCTTTGACCGCCAACTGAACAGGTGAAGGAAAACATGAAGAAGGAACAAGCGGTCTGGGCCACCAAAAAGGCCAACTTGCTCAAACGGGCCGAGAATGCTGAAGCTGCCCTTAAACCGGTGGTGGATGATCTGACAGCCGTGAAGCGGCAAGTACATTCTATGACGGCAGCCATCTTCGTAAGTTCCTCGTGAACAAGTGTAATATGCCTCTCTCGCTGCACCATTATTCCGTTTAAAACTATCCGTTATCATATGCGTGCACACGCGCTGGGCACTTGGGAAATGATGTACGGAAGAAATCAAGGTTGTCTACACTTTAGTGGAGCAGTTATATACCGAGCCCAGCCGTTATTACCACAATGTCACATAACAATCCAGCACCGCCTCTCGATCCAAGATACTCGAACCGCTATCCATCCTTCCTTCCCGGATTGAAGAGGTGAAGAAATCTGCTGCATGAACCGGAGCCATCAACGCCTTGATCCGAGCCAAAGCCTGGGTACCGGATTTTGATCCCGTGGAAGCAGCTCAAGGCTATCCCAAAGGTGAAGGAAGACGGCTCGGACTTCGTTGAAGAGGACTTATGGGCGATAAACCGTGGCGGTACGCCTACCGGCTTGTCAATTGGTCAAGAAGCCGATTTGGAGCACTATCAAGCCCAATACAATGAGCGAACAAGCGTGTGTCCGCCTAACTTTTGAACCGAAAACTTGATCCTCCAATCCGTAAGCATACTTACGCACCGACATTGAACCGCTGCCTTTTGATTCACGAAGAGGCTGTTTTCCAAGGGCTAATGGGAATCGATCGACTATCAGGATTTCAAAGCCGATGGCTAGAGATGAAGATGTCAAGCGGGCGGAGGATGAAGAATAGTCGTGAACCGTAGCCGTTTAGACAACTGTCGTGGGCTGTTTACCCAAAAACAATGATCTCATTTGGGCACCGTGGTTGCCTTTGTAATAGCCTTTAGTCAAAACTTGTTGCTCGGAGATGCCTTCGCATCGATGAAACTTTTGTTTGATTCATACCCCGCAACCAAAAATTGAACTCGGCGGCGGTGACACCGCCACCGGTTTATGGTATCCAATATATTTGTGTACCAAAATCAATGAGTATGCGATACAAATACCGCCAGATCTGGCATCAAGTCGGGCGAGCTAATCTTGAAGCGAGGCCTTTAAAAACCAATGACCGCTGGGAGACAATAACTCCACATAGGCGTTGAAACAAAGACAAGCCCCCGTGTTACTCCATAAAGATGAACCGAAGAAGGTAAACCGGCAGATAAAACTTCGTGCAATACTAATCGTGTCCCGTCGCTTTGTTATCGATACTAAACCGATAAAAATATTCGCCGGGTTAAAAACACAACAAAAATCGAATACCAACTATGTGGAAATACGGCAACAAAGGCAATAACTCTTGCAAAAGTAAAGCTTCATGGAGCTGGTCGATGGCATTACCATGGTCGACGCAACCAAGCCTCAAGGCGAAGCGATGGTGCTAGTCGGCCAGTCCCCAAAAGACTTTTACAGTACGCCGCCAAGTGGCGGACATTGGTCGGGTTCACCAAGCCTCTAAGTGACGCTGGCCCTATTGGTCACCAAGAGGCGTGATAGTTCAGACGTGACCGTGTCCCCAATGATCCGTGGCTTTCGCTTATCAAGAGGTGTTGCATTGGTTCGACACCACCAAGCCCCCAAGTGATAAATATAATCACAAGGGGTAAACCGGAGGCCGCTTTTAAAAATGTAAACACTCCATGTAACCACACATGAGAAGAAAGACAGAGACCCCGCTTTAGCTGAGGTTCTGATTTTATTATATCAAGATAATATATACATTGTCATGCTATGTACATAAACCGAGCCGATGACTCAAGTGTAGTAAGGTCAAGATGAGCTATATTCCACGGCCTATTGGTCTCCTCGCCTCGATGTACGTGAGTCTTTACGCCTCGAATATCAACCAGATAGTAGGAACCGCTGTGTAGATTCTGTCGACCACAAAGGGTCCTTCCCAAGGCGGGATAACTTGTGCATATCTGTCTGGTCTTGATGAGACGGCACCAAATCTCCTTCCCGAAGGCTCGTCTTAACCCGCGGCTGTGATAACGACGAAGATCTTGCCGGTAAATCGCCGAACGAGCGGCTGCCATATCACGCCCTCATCCAATAGGTCCAAAGCGCCCCGTCTGGCCACTCGTTGTCCGCTTCAACATAAGCCGCCACACGGCGCTAATCGCGCTCGATTTCACCGGGAGAACTCGCTTCGCCCATAAACCATGAAGAAAGGTGTGTAGCCAGAGACCGTTTGGCGAGTATTGATACTCCATAGTACCGATGGGAGCTCTTCAACCCAGCACCCCGGTGTTCTCTCGTAATGGAACCGAAGTCGGGTTTGATGCCTCGCAAGATTTCGATTAGCACGCTCGCCCGCCCATTGATGGGGTGCGCCATCGACGATACGCTGCCGGATATGCTCACGCTCACGTAATTCTTTCATAGCTCCCTTGGACAGATTAGTGCCATTGTCAAGAATGATACCGTGGAAAGCCAAACCGAAAATCACCTTTTTGATGAATCGCACCGCTGCCGCATCACACTTATCGATGTGTTCCGCTTCAACCCACTTGGTGAACTTGTCCACCGCCACCAACAGTGGGTCTTCTTATCTTTGGATCGCTTAAAGGGTCCAACCATATCCAGCCCCTGTGTCGCAAACGCCACGTTATTGGGATCATCCGCACCTCGTGCCGGTACATGAGCACGCCTCGAGAATTTCTCGACATCCATCGCACCGCTCAACCAAGTCCTCCGTGACGCGATGAGCAGTTAACCAAGAAATCCATGACGGAATGCCTTCGCCACTGTGGACTTTGAACCGCGTGATGCCCGCAATCCCTTCATGGATTTCTTTTAAAATTTCACAGCCTTCCTCGTGGAAAACACAGCGCTGAAACGCCTCAAACACCGCAATGATGCAACTCACCATTAAGAATCGCCATAGATTTGGAGCGCCGGATTATCTTTTCCGCCAGACCTCATCGTCCGCAGGTCCCTCGAGTCATATACGCAAGGTAAGGAATCGCCCAATCCCGAATAGCATGTAATGTTGCCACCAATCGAGCCTCCGGATCGAATAGCCAAACCGCTTCACTAGGAGCTGAACCGACGGGTTGTGCAAGACGCCCAGAAGACATTAGGTGGAACCGTTTACGCCGAGAACCCAAACGGCTTAAAGCGCTCGCCGCTTCGTTTCTTCCGGCGATCCACATGATCCACTTGATAGCCTTTGAAGCAGCCTGCAATATTATCCACTTCGACGATATGCAGCCATGAGGGGGTCCTTAGAATCCCAAGTGCCGATACTTGCCGAGCCACCAGTGTCCGAGTCACCAAAGCACTTAACCCGCTTAAGTTCATCTCCTTAGCCATCCGGAGACCATGGAGCAAGGCTTCAGACTCAGCTGCATTATTAGTACAAGGAACATTAAACGGAGAACGAATAAAACTTATCACCCGTGGGGAAGTTAAACGACTCAAATTTCGAGCCTTCCAACCGCCTCGATCCGCCAAGTGGATAGTCCAAGATGTGTGATCCGCTTCTCGGTGCTTGTAACTCCGCCCACCATTAATGAAATCAACAAGTGCTTGTGACTTCACCGCTGCGGCGCTGTGTATACTTTAGCCCATGCGCCCAAGCTCGATGGCCCATTTTGTAATCCGCCACCACCTCCCTTGCTTCAGATGATGTCACCCAAGGAGCTGAACTAACCATCGTAATAGGATGTCCTTGGAAATATTGTTTCAGCTTCCGCTGGCCATAAAAACACCATAGACCAGCTTCGCCAATGCGGATATCTTTGCTTGGACTCAATAAGCACCTCATCGATATAATAAACCGCCGCTGAACCGGATATTCCTTTCCCGCCTCCTTATGCGCTTACCACAATGGCTACGCCATCGCCGAGCATTGGCTGCCACTGTTGGAAATATGCCCTAGAGGCAATAATAAAAGTATTATTATATTTCAATGTTCATGATAATTGTCTTTGTTCATGCTATAACCGTGTTATCCGAAATCGTAATACACGGTGAACACTTAGACCCCAATATGTCCCTAGTGAGCCTCTAGTCGACTAGCCCACAGATCAATAGATGGTCATGGTTTCGACTATGGACATTGGATGTCGTTGATAACGGATCACATCATTAGAGAATGATGTGATGGACAAGACCCAATCATAAGCATAGCATAAAAGATCGATAGTTCGCTTGCTAGAAGCTTTGCCAATGTCAAGTATCTATTCCTTCGACCATGAGATCGTAACTCCCGTTACCGAGGAGTGCCTTGGTGTATCAAACGTCACAACGAATCGGGTGACTATAAAGGTGCATTATGTATCTCCGAAAGTATCTCGCGGTTGACATGGATCGAGATCGATTTGTCACCCGTATGACGGAGAGGTATCTCTCGCCCACTCGTAATGCATCATCATAATGAGCTCAATGTGACCAAGGTGTTGGTCAGGATCATGCATTACGGACGAGTAAAGTGATTTGCCGGTAACGAGACCGAACGAGGTATTGGGATACCGACGATCGAAGTCTCGCAAGTAACGCATCGATTGACAAAGGGAATTGCATAAGGTTTGATAGAATCTCGACATCGTGGTTCAACCGATGAAATCATCGAGAGCATGTGGGAGCCAACATGGGTATCCAGATCCTCTGTTGGTTATTGCCCGAGAGTCGCCTCGTCATGTTCAAGGTCTCCCAACCCGTAGGGTCTACACACTTAAGGTTCGTGACGCTTAGGTTAGTAGGAAGACTAGTATGTGAATACCGAATGTTGTTCGAGTCCCTGATGAGATCCCTGACGTCACGAGGAGTTCCTAAGGGTCCGGAGGTAAAGAATAATATATAGGAAGTGGTGTTTCGCCATCGGGAAAGTTTCGGGGTTTCAGTAGCACGGACCACCGGAAGGGTCCCGGGTCCACCGGTGGGGCCACCCATCCCTGAGGGCCCCATGGGCCATAGGGGAAGGAACCAGCCCACAGGGGCTGGTGCGCCTCAGGCCCACCCCGCGCCTAGGGTTGAAACCCTAGGGGGGGGGCGCCCACCGGCTTGGGGGCACTCCACCCCTTGTCGCCGCCCGGAGATTGGATCTCCAGGGCCGCCACCCCCTGGGGCCTATATAAAGGGGGGGGGGCTGCTGTACCAACTTCCAAGGCGCAGCCCTCTCCTCCCCAACACATCTCCTCCTCCAGAGCTCGGGCGGGCCTCGCCGGAGTATCGCTTCACCACCATCACCACGCCGCCGGCCGCCGGTGGTGTTGTCTTCTCAACCTCTCCTTCCCCTTGCTGGATCAAGAAGGAGGAGACGCCGCCGTCTCCGCACGTGTTGAACGCGGAGGTGCTGTCCGCTCAAGACTTGGCATCGGTGATCTGAATCACGCTCGAGTACGACTCCATCATCACCTTGCAAGCTTCCGCACGCGATCTACAAGTGGTATGTAGATGCAAACTCTCTCCCGTTACTCGTTGCTTAGATGAACTCATAGATGGATCTTGGTGAAACCGTAGGAAAAATTTTAATTTTCTCGCAACGCTCCCCAACAAAGGGCATCATGAGCTAGGTCTATGCGTAGTTCTCTAATGCACGAGTAGAACACAAATTTGTTGTGGGCATTGATCTTGTCATCTTACTTGCCCCTACTAGTCTTTTCTTGCTCAACGGTATTGTGGGATGAAGCGCCCGACCAACCTTACACGACGCTTACGTGAGACCGGTTCCACCGATCGACATGCACTAGTTGCATAAGGTGGCTGGCGGGTGTCCGCTCTCCCACTTTAGTTGGAGCGGATTCGATGAACAGGGCCCTTATGAAGGGTAAATAGAAGTTGACAAAATCACGCTGTGGTGATTCGAGGTAAGAAAACGTTTGCTAGAACCCAATCGCAGCTATCGTAAAAGATGCAACAACAACTAGAGGACGCCTAACTTGTTTTTGCAGCGATTGATCATGTGATGTGATATGGCCGTAAGTTGTGATGAATGATGAATTGTGATGTATGAGATCATGTTCTTGTAATAGGATTCACGACTTGCATGTCGATGAGTATGACAACCGCAGGAGCCATAGGAGTTGTCTTTATTTTTTTGTATGACCTGCGTGTCATTGAAGAACGCCATGTAAACTACTTTACTTCATTACTAAACGCGTTAGTCATAGAAGTAGAAGTAGTCGCTGGCGTGACAACTTCATGAAGACACGATGATGGAGATCATGATGATGGAGATCATGGTGTCAAGCCGGTGACAAGATGATCATGGAGCCCCAAGATGGAGATCAATGGAGCTTGATGATATTGGCCATATCATGTCACAACTATATAATTGCATGTGATGTTTATTATGTTTTACATCTTGTTTACTTAGGACGACGGTAGTAAATAAGATGATCCCTTATAAAATTTCAAGAAGTGTTCTCCCTAACTGTGCACCGCTGCTACAGTTCGTCGCTTCTAAGCACCACGTGATGATCGGTGTGATGGATCCTTACGCTCACATACAACGGTGTAAGACAGTTTTACACAGCGAAAACACTTAGGGTTAACTTGACGAGCCTAGCATGTGCGACATGGCCTCGAACACGGAGACCGAAGGTCGAACACGAGTCGTATGGAAGATACGATCAACATGAAGATGTTCACCGATGATGACTAGTCCGTCTCACGTGATGATCGGACACGGCTAGTCGACTGGATCGTAACACTTAGATGACTAGAGGGATGTCTAATCTAAGTGGGAGTTCATAATTTTGATTAGAACTTTATTATCATGAACTTAGTCTAAAACCTTGCAAATATGTCTTGTAGATCAATGGCCAACGCTAATGTCAACATGAACTTCAACGCGCTCCTAGAGAAAACCAAGCTGAAAGATGATGGCAGAACTATACGGATCGGGTCCGAACCCGAGGATCATCCTCATAGCTGCCAAGAAACAAGATGTCCTAGAAGCACCGCTAGGTGACCCACTGCTCTCCCAGAACCGCAAGACGATTTGAACGTCTGCGACTCGCTCGATGATTACCCTCGCTCAAGGCGGCATGCTCTACAGCTTAGAACCGGGCTCCAAAAGCGCTTTTGAGCATCACGGAGCATATGAGATGTTCAAGAGCTGAAACTAGTTTTCCAAGCTCATGCCCGGTCGAGAGATATGATGTCTCCGACAAGTTCTACAGCTTGTAAGATGGAGGAAAACAGTTCTCACAAGGAGCACATCCTCAAGATGTCCGGGTTGCACGCCAGATGACCCAGCTTGAACATTAACCTCCCTGATGAGGCGGTCATTGACAGAATCCTCCAGCCGCCCCACCAAGCTACAAGAGCTTTGTGATGAACTACAACATGCAGGGATGGTAAAGACCATTCCTCAAGTGTTCTCGATGTCAAGTCAGCAGAGGCTGAAATCAAGAAAGAACATCAAGTGTTGATGGTCAATAAGACCACTAAGTTCAAGAAGGGCAAGGGTAAGAAGAACTTCAAGAAGGACGGCAAGGATGTTGCCGCCCGCAAGCCTGCTGCCGGAAGAAGTCAAAGAATGGACCCAAGCCCGAGACCGAGTGCTTTTATTGCAAGGAAGGGTCACCGAAGCGGAACTGCCCCAAATACTTAGCGGATAAGAAGGCCGCAACACCAAAGGTATATTTGATATACATGTAATTGATGTGTACCTTACAAGATCTGTAGTAACTCCCGGTATTTGATACCGTGCCGCTGTTCATATTTGTAACTCACAGCAGAGCTGCGGAATAAACGGAGACCGGCGGCGACGAGGTGACGGCGCGCTGCCGAATGGTTCCAGAGTCGATGTGATCGCCATCGCACGCTGCCTCTACATTTACCTACGGATTAGTTTTAAACCTCAATAATTGTTATTTAGTGCCAAGTTTGAGCATGAACATTGTATCTGGATCTCGCTTGATACGAGATGGCTACTCATTTAAGTCCGAGAATAATGGTTGTTCGATTTATATGAGAGATATGTTTTATGGTCATGTCCGATGGTCAATGGTTTATTCTTAATGAATCTCGAGCGTAATATTACACATGTTCATAGTGTGGATGCAAAAGATGTAAAGTTGATAACGATAGTCCCACATACTTGTGGCATCGCCGCCTTTGGTCACATTGGTGTCAAGCGCATGAAGAAGCTCCATGCCGATGGACTTTAGAGTCTCTTGATTATGAATCGCTTGACACATGTGAACCATGCCTCTTAGGCAAATGACCAAGACTCCGCTTCTCCGAACAATGGAGCGAGCAACCAACTTGTTGGAAATCATACATACCGATGTGTGCGGTCCAATGAGCGTTGAGGCTCATGGAGGATATCGTTATGTTCTCACTCCACCGATGACTTGAGTAGATATGGGTATGTCTACTTAATGAAACACAAGTCCGAGACCTTGAAAAGTTCAAGGAATTTCAGAATGAGGTGGAGAATCAACGTGACCGAAAGATAAAGTTCCTACGATCGATCGTGGAGGAGAATACTTAAGTCACGAATTTGGTACACACTTAAGGAAATGTGGAATCGTTTCACAACTCACGCTACCGAACACCTCGTAAACGGTGTGTCCGAACGTCGAATCGCACTCTATTGGATATGGTGCGGTCTATGATGTCTCTTACCGATTTACCATCGCTCATTTTGGGGATACGCCTAGAGACAGCTACATTCACTTTAAATAGGGCACCGCCTAAACCGCTGAGACGACACCGTATGAATTATGGTTTGGGAAGAAACCTAAGTCTGTCGCTTCTAAAAGTTTGGGGATGCGATGCTTATGTCAAGAAACTTCAACCCGAAAAGCTCGAACCCAAGTCGGAAAAATGCGTATTCATAGGATACCCTAAGGAAACCGTCGGTATACCTTCTACTTAAGATCCAAGGCAAGATCTTTGTTGCTAAGAACGGATGCTTTCGAGAAAGAGTTTTCTCTAAAGAAGTAAGTGGAGGAAAGTAGAACTCGGCGAAGTACTACCTCTCGAACGGGAAAGTGGTGCGCGCAGAAACCGCCTCGTAATGCCCACACCAATCAAGAGGAAATCATTGATGATGATCAAGATACTTCGGATCAAGTTACTATCGAACTTCAAGGTCCACAGGACACGCCCGCACTGCAGTGGTACGGCAACCCCGTTATGGAAATCATGTTGCTAGACAACAATGAACCTTCGAACTATGAAGAAGCAATGGCGGCCCAGATTCCAACAAATGGCTTGAGGCCATGAAACCGAGATAGAATCCATGTATGAAAACAAAGTATGGACTTTGACAGATTTGCCCGATGATCGGCAAGCAATAGAAAATAAATGGATTTTTAAGAAGAAGACGGACGCGATGGTAATGTTACCATCTATAAAGCTCGACTTGTCGCTAAGGGTTATCGACAAGTTCAAGGGATTGACTACGACGAGACATTCTTCCCGTAGCTAAGCTTAAGTCCGTCTCAATCATGTTAGCAATTGCCGATACTATGATTATGAGATATGGCGATGGACGCCAAAACGGCATTTCTTAATGGACATCTTAAGGAAGAGCTGATATGATGCAGCCGAAGGTTTTGTCGATCCTCGTAACGCTAACAAAGTATGCAAGCTCCAGCGATCCATTTATGGACTGGTGCAAGCATCTCGAGTTAGAACATTCGCTTGATGAGATGATCAAAGCGTTAGTTTACGCAGACTTATGGAGAAGCCTCGCTATAAGAAAGTGAGTGGGAGCTCAGAGCATTTCTCCTATTATATGTAGATGACATACTCTTGATGGGAAATGATACAAAACTTCAGACAGCATTAAGGCCTACTTGAACAAGTGTTTTCAATGAAGGACCTTGGAGAAGTTGTTATATATTAGGCATCAAGATCTATAGGATAGATCGAGACGCCTCATAGGTCTTTCACAAAGCACATACCTTGATAAGATTTTGAAGAGGTTCAAATGGATCAGTCCAAGAAGGGTTCTTGCCTATGTTACAAGGTGTGAAATTGAGCTCACTCACCACCCACCACGGCAAAAGATAAAGAAGAGATGAGTGTCATCCCTATGCTTCAGCCATAGGATCTATTATGTATGCCATGTGTACTGCACTGATGTAAACCTTGCCGTAAGTTTGGTTGCAAGATACCAAAGTAATCCCGCAAGGAACACCGACAGCGGTCAAGAATATCCTGGCACCGAAAAGGACAAAGGACATGTTTCGCTTATGGAGGAGACGAAGAGCTCGTCAGAAGGGTTACGCCGACGCTTAGCTTCGACTCAGATCCGATGACTCTAAGTCACAAACCGGATACGGTATATGTTGAATGGTGGAGCAAGAAGCTGGTGCAGCCGCAAGCAGAGAGCGCCGTGGCGGATCTACGTGAAGCGGAGTACATGGCAGCCTCGAGGCAGCGATGAAGCAATTTGGGTGAAGGAGTTCATCACCGACCTAGGAGTCATACCCAATGCGTCGGGCCGATCAAACTCTTCTCGGACAACACCGAGCTATTGCCTTGCCAAGGAGCCTGTGTTTCACAAGAAGACCAGCACATCAAGTTGCCGCTTCAACTCCATCCGTGAAAATGTTCAAGATGGAGACATAGAGATTTGCAAAGTGCACACGGATCCAATGTCGCAGATCCGCTGACTAAACCTCTCAAGGCAAAACATGATCAACACCGTAACTCTATGGGTGTTCGATTCATCACAATGTAACTAGATTAGTGACTCTAGTGCAAGTGGGAGACTGTTGGAAATATGCCCTAGAGGCAATAATAAAAGTATTATTATATTTCAATGTTCATGATAATTGTCTTTGTTCATGCTATAACCGTGTTATCCGGAAATCGTAATACACGTGAACACTTAGACCCCAATATGTCCCTAGTGAGCCTCTAGTTGACTAGCCCACAGATCAATAGATGGTCATGGTTTCGACTATGGACATTGGATGTCGTTGATAACGGATCACATCATTAGGAGAATGATGTGATGGACAAGACCCAATCATAAGCATAGCATAAAAGATCGATAGTTCGCTTGCTAGAAGCTTTGCCAATGTCAAGTATCTATTCCTTCGACCATGAGATCGTAACTCCCTGTTACCGAGGAGTGCCTTGGTGTATCAAACGTCACAACGAATCGGGTGACTATAAAGGTGCATTACAGGTATCTCCGAAAGTATCTCGCGGTTGACATGGATCGAGATCGATTTGTCATCCGCATGACGGAGAGGTATCTCTCGCCCACTCGTAATGCATCATCATAATGAGCTCAATGTGACCAAGGTGTTGGTCACGGATCATGCATTACGGTATAGTAAAGTGACTTGCCGGTAACGAGACCGAACGAGGTATTGGGATACCGACGATCGAAGTCTCGCAAGTAACGCATCGATTGACAAAGGGAATTGCATATGTGGTTTGATAGAATCTCGACATCGTGGTTCAACCGATGAAATCATCGAGGAGCATGTGGAGCCAACATGGGTATCCAGATCCTCTGTTGGTTATTGCCCGAGAGTCGCCTCGGTCATGTTCAGGTCTCCCAACCCGTAGGGTCTACACACTTAAGGTTCGGTGACGCTTAGGGTTAGTAGGAAGACTAGTATGTGAATACCGAATGTTGTTCGAGTCCCTGATGAGATCCCTGACGTCACGAGGAGTTCCTAAGGGTCCGGAGGTAAAGAATAATATATAGGAAGTGGTGTTTCGCCATCGGAAAGTTTCGGGTTTCAGAAAGCACGGACCACGGAAGGGTCCCGGGTCCACCGGTGGGGCCACCCATCCCTGAGGGCCCCATGGGCCATAGGGGAAGGGAACCAGCCCACAGGGGCTGGTGCGCCTCAGGCCCACCCCGCGCCTAGGGTTGAAACCCTAGGGGGGGGCGCCCACCGCTTGGGGGCACTCCACCCCTTGTCGCCGCCTCGGAGATTGGATCTCCAGGGCCGCCACTCTGGGGCCTATATAAAGGGGGGGGGCTGTACCAACTCCCAAGGCGCAGCCCTCCTCCCCAACACATCTCCTCCTCCGAAGAGCTCGGCGGCCTCGCTTGAGTATCGCTTCACCACCATCACCACGCCGTGCAGGCCGCCGGTGGAGCTGTTTTCTCAACCTCTCCTTCCCTTGCTGGATCAAGAAGGAGGAGACGCCGCCGTCTCCGCACGTGTTGAACGCGGAGGTGCTGTCCGCTCAGCACTTGGCATCGGTGATCTGAATCACGCTCGAGTACGACTTCATCATCACCTTGCAAGCTTCGCACGCGATCTACAAGTGGTATGTAGATGCAAACTCTCTCCTGCTACTCGCTGCTTAGATGAACTCATAGATGGATCTTGGTGAAACCGAGGAAAAATTTTAATTTTTCGCAACGCTCCCCAACAGCCACATATAACAACAGCGTTCCTTGTCAACCGGAGCCGCAAGAACAAAGCGGGTTGGCCAATTGCCGCTTTTAGATCCTCAAAGCTTCACAAGAACTGGACTCTGCATAAAATTATCTCGCCTTCCTCAAAGATCTCGGTATAAAGGAATGGCCTTCTCCGAGACGGCCGATAAACCGCTCAACGCAGCAATCCGCCCGCCAGACGTTGAACATCGCTGATACACTTCGTTTAGCCAAGGAAGTGATAGCTTTAATTTTCTCCAGATTAGCCTCGATTCCTCCGTTAGACACCAGAACCCCAATAACTTGCCACCGAACACCAAAAACACACTTGGCCGGATTAACATCATCTTATAAATGCGCAGTTGTCGGTTGTCTCCTTCAAATCTTCCACCGTTGTCTCCTTTTGTCTTGATTTCACCACAATGTCATCTACATAAGCATGCACATTGCGCCAATTCATGATGCAAGCAATTTCAGACACACCGCCGATAAGTAGCTCGGCACTCTTGAGCCCAAAAGGCATAGATACATAGCGTAAGGCTCCAAAGGGAGTTATAAACGCCGCCTTTCTCCTGGTCCTTAACCGCCATTTTGATCTCGATGATATCCAGAGTATGCGCCCAAAAACTTAGACGCCACATCTCCGCCGTGGCATCAATAATCTGATCGATGCGGGGAGAGCAAAAGGATCTGGCCTGGCAAGCCTTGTTGAGATCTGTAGTCCACACACATACGCCAAAGCCGCTTTTTATGACCAGCACCGGATTAGCAAGCCACCCGGATTAAACACCTCAATGATAAAGCCAGCCGCCGTAAGCCTGGCTACTTCTTCCCAATGGCCTTTGCGCTTTTCTTCATTAAACCGCGGAGAAACTGCTTTCACCGGTTTATACTTAGGATCCACATTAAGTGTGTGTCACGAGTTCCTCAGACACCGGCATGTCGATGGCTTCCATGCAAAGATGTCCCTGCTCACGGATGAACTCGATGAGCGCGCCTTCCTATTTGGGGTCCAGTTGGCACCGACCGTGAACTGCTTGGACGAATCGCCTGCACAAAGTCAACAAGCTTGGTCTCACCGCCGATTTAAACTTCAGATCCGATTCATGCTCAGAGTGGGTTTCTTCAAAGGGTCATATCTGCCGGATCAACATTGTCCTTATAGAATTTTAACTCCTCCATGGCATGCATCATCCGATAAGCTGCATCTCCTTCCTCACATTCCAAAGCGACTCGGCGGCTTCCATGCACCGTTATCGCCTTTGTAACCCGCATTTTGAGCTGCAAGTAAATATAACAAGGCCGTGCCATGAACTTAGCATAAGCTGGCCATCCAAACAAGGCATGATATGGACTCGGATTTTCACCACTTCAAAAGTTAGCTTTTCGCATCGAATCATGCTCATCTCCAAAAGCCACATCCAGTGGCTATCTTACCAACAGATAAGCAGATTTTCCGGTACTACACCGTGGAACACAAGATTGGACGGTTCGAGATCTTTGTCTCGTGAGACCCATGCGACGGAAAGTTTCATAGTATAATATATTGATGCTGCTTCCTCCATCCATAAGCACCTTAGTAAATTTATAGCCCCCAACCCGAGGATCTACCACTAATGCCACCGACCCGGATTATCAACCCGGGGATGGTCCTCTCGCTTCCATACGATAGGCTGCTCGACCAGCAAGAAATACCGCGGCAAAGCCGGTTCAACAGAATTTATCGCCTGCCAGAAGCTTCCGATCCCGCTTTGTCCAAACTGGTTGTGAAAACATGATATCGCCCGCCATTCAACCGCTGGTTGGCTCGATAGCTCGATCGTTGTCCGCTTGCTGCCACCCCGATTTCTCGATTATTGAGATTGCCCTCGTTATGCCCTCGACCAAGTCTGGCCCCGACCCGCCCATGGAAACCGGAACCTGAACCACCACCGTCCCCTCGGTCATATCGAAAGCATCGGAGTTTTTGAACTCCCGATAATATAACAGTCTTTCCAAAGATGATTCGATGGGGATTCCTTCGCCCCATGCTTGGGACAAGGCTGATTCAACAAGTAATTCAGACGGCTTGCACCTGCATTTGGACCCCGGTTCACCTTTTGCCTCTACGCCGGGCCTCTATCCTCGCAGATTAGTGTTGGCTACGAACCGGATTGCCATCAGCCTTTGCGCTTGCCCTCGCTTCCATGACTCGCCGGTTTGAAATGCTGCTGCTTGAGGTGCCGTTCTTCTTTCCCTTCCTCGCTTCATCATCGCCCGCTTCAGATCCTTGGTACCGCTCAATCGGCATATTTTACCAAAGCGCCATGAGGGTTCCTATATCATTGCGTAACCGCTTCATACGACCCATTTTAAATTTCAAAGGCTCAAACCGCAGCTTGCTTTCAAGGTTATGATCGCCGAGTCAAGATTGATCCGGCCGAGGAGTGCAAAATCTCGCACACACGGCGCATCCAACGGGTTGTTGACTTCTTCTTCCCCGAACGCAAGCCGCCAGTGTCTACTATGGACTTGGGCTGCTTACACGGTCCGTGAAATTCGGATAAACCGGCTCAGAATCGCCCCCACGAACCGATAGAATTGGGCGGCAAGCTTTTTAACCAAGCACGGCCGTGCCTCCATCATCACGGTGAAGTATTTTGCACATGCGCTTCATCGACGCCTAGCATCTCCATGGCCATCTCATAACTTTCAACCCACGCCTGTGGGACAGATCTGCGCAGTAATTCGCACCTTGCGCTGGCCCTTAAAATCTTTTAGGCGACGACATTGCGAGGGCGGAGTTAAACAGGCACCCTAAAGCGGATGTGACTCGCCCGTGAAAGTGGTAGGCGAACCGTGTGTTGATCCGCACCATCCTGCGGCCGCTAACTCGCCTCCCTACGCGTTCGGCCCGATCCACTACCTCCCGAAGGCCACGAATAACTCCCGTCCGGTGATTGCCTCGGCCGCTTTCACGGTCACGCTGCTGTTTGATATGGCCGTTCATCCATGCGCTTGCTCAGTAGCTCCGCCTTGGGGCGAGTGAATCCGATCACGGCCGTATGAATACGCCTCGCCAGACGCGCCGTCCGAGAAGCTCCTTAACCCGGCGTGTCTCAACCGCCAGGGGAATCTTCTTCGATCGATCGCTTCCAATCGCAGCAGCGCCGCAACAAGGTTGTCCATAGGGTTAGAATAATGGCTCGGGGCGCTCAGACCGGGCGGAGGAATCACCGTGTTCTGCCATGGAGGCTCCATCAGCGCGTTGGACCGCCGCTTCCCGCTCCCCGCACCTCAATCCGTTTACCTCCCCGGCCGGGCGGTTATCGGGTCCGCCCGGGTCCGAAGAGGTTTCTAGGGTCAAACTCGACGGCAGCGCGATCCAGATTTCCACTTTAACACCTCTCGCGACGCGCCTCGTCAAGCATGAGTTTGTAAGCTTGTGCATCTAAAGCGCCCGCCTGAGCCATACGCCTTCTTCGCCGCTAGATCCGCTGGCTCGCGTGATCAGCTCTTTCACCTTCGCAACTTCTTCGCTATGAGCCTCCCGACCGCTGGATTGTCCTCCGCCATGAGCGCCGCTAGTGCATCAAATAGATCTCGACAAAACTTGAACCGGCGACGACCGGCCTCCTCGCCTCGCTGCCGCCGCTGAACCGAAAGCATTGTCGCCGCGGTTGAAGAGAGGTTTGCTGCTATGCATCGCCATGAACATCCGACCCGGTTTAGCTGGCTCGGGGTCCGGAATATCACACCGCCGGAACAGCCCCGATCATATCATCCGCAATCGGTATAACGACTCGTTTCTCCTGTTGAAGATTCATCGCCGAATAAACGACGGTCTCGCCATGTGTTCAACCGCGCCATACTCCTCCATGGGTGACTCCAACGAAGACATGCTTCACGGCCGGTTTAACTCGGCAGGTCGCAAGGCCGAGCCGCCTCGATGAGGTCGGTGCAGATGTCCGGCCAGCCCAGTGCCTCCGATCTTGCCGATGAAAACGCAGTATGCCGCCAAGGGGACCCGCATCCATACTCGATTGAATCGCCTCGACCCCATCCGCATCGCCGACGAGATCCGCCGCGACGATTCTTGGTCATCCGCCCACGACGTAGCCCTCGAGTCCTTTGAGCTTGCTTGCCTCCAAGGTCGCCAAACCATCGTGGCGATAGCCCCACGGTGGGCGCCAACCGCAGGATTTGTCACGCAGATGTCCTAGCATAAGGACTTAGTCGTGGAGCCATCGCCACGGATTTACTTGTAGGGGTTAAAGCGGACACAAAGACACGAGAGTTTTATACTAGTTCGGCCTTTCGATGAAGGTAAAAGCCTACATCTAGTTGTGATGGAATTGATGTAGTCTCGATGGCTAGGGAGCAAATAAGCTTTGCCTAGGCTCGAGTTGTGGTTGTTCGTCTTGAACCGCCGCTGGTCGCCCCTTATATACACGAAAGTGACGCCTGTCGGTTCAGAGAGTCCCAACCGTTCATACTGTATCCCGTTGGTATCTCTATTCCTAACTTACAATACAAGTCATACATCAGGCCGGTTTACGGCTACAAGCTCTAAACCGACCATAGGCCTTGGGCCTCTTCTCGACACACCACTAATGGAGCTAACCTGCCCAAGCTGGCCGGTTTACACCTAGTGGTAATATCCCCGACAGATCCTATCTCGATTTCATGGCCTCTAGCCATTTTATGGAATCTAGGCTCATCATCGCTTCCTAATAGTTCGAGGTTCATCATGGTCAAGTAATATGACTTCTAGAATAGGATTACCGCACTCACTTTGGTGCGGATCTTACTCGTAGACCCACGAGGTTCTCAGAGAAACTTGATCTCAAGTTTCATGATCAATATCATTAGCTTCCTCACCGATTGGTGTAGTTGTCACAGAACCGGTTCTTGTGATGAAATATTTTCCAATAAGGAGTAAATACAGTTATCTCATCAAGTTCTACTTTCTCCCACTCACTTCTTTCGAGAGAAACTCCTTCTAGAAAGGATCCAATTTAGCAACGAAAAATCTTGCCTCAGATCTCGTGATAGAAGGTGTACCCAATAGTCTCCTTTGGGTATCCTATGAAGACACATTCGATTTGGGTTCGAGCTTATCCGTTGAAGTTTTTCACATAAGCATCGCAACCCCAAACTTTATGAAACGACAACTTTGGTTTCTTGCCAAACCACAGTTCATAAGGCGCCGCCTCAACGGATTTTGATGGTGCCCTATTTAACGTGAATGCGCCGCCTCTAAAGCATAACCCCAAAACGATAGCGGTAAATCAAGAAGAGACATCATAGATCGTACTCATATCAAGTAAAGTACGACACGACGCTCGACACACCATTTCATTGTGGTGTTCCTGTGGCGGAGTTGTAGACTATCCCGCATTGTTTCAAGTGTAGACCAAACTCATAACTCAAATATTCTCTCCACGATCGATCGAGAAACTTTATTTTCTTGTTACGATGATTTTCCTCTTCACTCAAATTCTTTGAACTTTTCAAATGTTTCGACTTGTGTTTCATTAAGTAGATATACCCATATCTCGCTTAGATCATCTGTGAAGGTGAGAAAATAACGATATCCGCCACGAGCCTCAACATTCATTGACCACATACATCTCAGTATGTATGATTTCCAACAAATCTGTTGTCTTTCCATAGTACCGAGAACGGCGTTTTAGTCATCTTGCCCATAAGGCACGGTTCACAAGTACCAAGTGATTCATAATCAAGTGATTCCAAAAGCCCATCAAGATGGAGTTTCTACATGCGCTTTAATCGATATGACCTAAACGGCAAGGCCACAAATAAGTTGCACTTTCATTATCAACTCGCATCTTTTGGTTTCAACACTATGAATATGTGTATCACTACTATCGAGATCCAATAAAAAAAGACCACTCTTCAAAGGTGCATGACCATAAAAGATATTACTCATATAAATACAACAACCATTATTCTCTGATTTAATGAATAACCGCCTCGCATCAAACAATATCCAGATATAATGTTCATGCTCAACGCCGCACCAAATAACAATTATTTAGGTCTAATACTAATCCGATGGTAGATGTAGAGGTAGCGGTCGATCGCGATCACATCGACTTTGGAACCATTTCCCACGCCAAGATCGTCACCTCGCCCTTAGCTAATCTTCGCTAATCCGTAGTCCCTGCTTCGAAGTTGCAAATATTAGCAATAGAACCAAAGATTAAATACCAAAAGCTATCATGAAAGCATTAGTAAGGTACACATCAATAACATGTATATCACATATACCTTGTTCACTTTGCCATCCTTCTTATCCGCCAAATACTTGGGGCAGTTCCGCTCAAAGGTCCAAACCGCTTGCAAGAGAAGCACTCGGGCTTCGTGCTTAGGTCCGACTTGGGTTTCTTCTCTTGAGCAGCAACTTGCTTGCCGCTCTTTTGAAGTTCCCATTCTTCTTCCCTTTGCCCTTCTTCTTGAAACTAGTGGTCTTGTTAACCATCAACACTTGATGCTCCTTCTGATTTCTACCTCCGCTGCTTTCAAAGATTATGTAAGAGCTCGAATAGTCTTGTTCATCCCTTGCCATGCTCTTGTAGCTTGGTGGCAGTGATTGGAGAATTTGTCAATGACACTATCATCGTGAAGATTAACTCCCAGCTTGAATCAAGTGATTATTATACCCGCACATCTTGAGTATGTGTTCACCGACGTAACTTATTGGAGACTTCATATCTCTCAATCCGCATTTGCTTGAAAAATTAACTTCAACTCCCGGAACATCTCATATGCTCCATGACGCTCAAAACGCCGCTGAAGGCCCGGTTCTAAGCCGTAGCATGGCACATCGAACTATAGAGTAGTCATCAGCTTTATATGCCGACGTTTAACGCCGCCGGGCCAGTATCAGCAAAGAGTTCGCACCAAGCGGTGCTTCCAGACATAACTTTTCTATGCAGCAATGAGGATAATCTCGTGTTATGGACCCAGTCCGTAATTGCTACCACCATCTTTCAACTTTGCTTTCAAGGAATGCATTAAAATTCAACGGAATAATCAGTAGGGGAACGAGTAATTTCAAAAATTTCCTACGCACACGCAAGATCATGATGATGTATAGCAACGAGAGGGGAGAGTGTTGTCTACACGCACTGTGAGACCGGGCGAAGCGATCACAACGAGAGGAAGTAGTCGACGCTCTCTTCGCGATCCGACCGATCCCGCACTGGCATTCGCGCCTGAAGTTCTTGACACACGACAGCTCGATGACGCCCTCGGCTCCAATCCAAGAGAGCTCGGGAGGGAGAGTTTCACAAGACGACGGCGTGGTGACGATCTTGATGTACTATCAAGCAGGCTTCGCTTAAGCTTTTATGACGATATGATCGAGGTGGAATATGGTGGAAGGGGCACCGACACGGCTAAGGAACGATCCGTAGATCAAACTTGTGTGTTCTAGGGTGCCCCCTGCCTCAGATATAAAGGAGCAAGGGGGAGGTGCGGCGGCTTGAGGAGGCGCGGAGGAGTCTTACTCCCACCGAGTAGGACTCCCTTCCTAGTTGAGAGGATTGGGGAGGGAAGAGGAAGGGGGTGCCGCCTCTCCTTGTCCTATTCGACTAGGGGGGGGGCGGCCTGCCCTGGCCGGCCCTTCCTCTTCTCCCTCATGGCCCACTAAGGCCCAATAACCCCGGAGGGTTCCGTAATCTCCCTGTTCCCAGAAATCCCGATTTCACCCTAACCATTCCAACTCCAAATATAGGCTTCCAATATATCAATCTTTATGTCTCGACCATTTCGAGACTCCTCGTCATGTCCGTGATCACATCCGGACCAACTTCTTCGTACATCAAAATACATAAACTCATATTATAACCGCCATCGAAACCTTAAGCGCAAGGACCCTACGGTTCGAGAACATGTAGACATGACCGAGACACGCCTCCGTCAATAACCAACAGCGGGACCTGGATGCCCATATTGGTCTTTACATATTCTACGAAGATCTTTATCGGTCAGATCGCATAACAACATACGTTGTTCCCTTTGTCATCGGTATGTTACTTGCCCGAGATTCGATCGCTTCAGTATCCAATACCTAGTTCAATCTCGCTACGCAAGTCTCTTTACTCATTCCGTAATACATCATCTCACAGCTAACTCATTAGTTGTAATGCTTGCAAGGCTTCAGTGATGTGTATTACCGAGAGGGCCCAGAGATACCTCTCCGACAATCGGAGTGACAAAACCTAATCTCAAATACGCCAACCCAACATATGCCTTTGGAGACACCTGTAGTACTCTTTATAATCACCCAGCTACGCCGGACGCTTGGTAGCACCCAAAGTGTTCCTCCGAAAACGGAGTTGCATAATCTCATAGTTACAGAACATGTATATGTCATGGATAAAAGCAGAGCATCATACTAAACGATCGGTGCTAAGCTAATGGAATGGGTCATGTCAATCGATCATTCAACTAATGATGTGACCTTGTTAATCAAATAACAACTCTTTGTTCATGGTTAGGAAACATAACCATCTTTGATTAACAAGCTAGTCTAGTAGAGGCATACTAGTGACACTGCTTGTCTATGCATTCACACATGTATCATGTTTCCGTTAATACAATTCTAGCATGAATGATAAACATTTATCATGAAATAAGGAAATAAATAATAACTTTATTATTGCCTCTAGGGCATATTTCCTTCAGCCTCCCACTTGCACTAGAGTCAATAATCTAGATTACATAGTAATGATTCTAACACCCATGGATTCTTGGTGTTGATCATGTTTTGCTCGTGGAAGAGGCTTAGTCAACGGTCTGCTACATTCAGATCCGTGTATCTTGCAAATCTCTATGTCTCCCACCGACTAAATCCCGGATGGAATTGAAGCGCCTTTTGATGTGCTTGGTCCTCTTGTGAAATCTGGATTCCTTTGCTAAGGCAATTGCTCCAAAGATTGTCACGTAAGATTTTCATTGACCCGATGCACTAGGTATGACACCTAGATCGGATATGAACTCCTTTATCCGCACTTCTTCATTAGCTGCTTCCGGCTGCTATGTACTCCGCTTCACATGTAGATCCCGCCACGACGCTTTGTTTAGAATCGCACAAACCGACAGCTCCTCCGCTTAGTGTAAATACGATCCGTCTGCGATTTAGAATCGTCCGATCGTGTCAAAGCTTGCATCAACGTAACTGCCATTTATGAGCTCTTTGTCACCTCCATATACGAGAAACATATCCTTAGTCCTTTTCGTATTTCAGATGTTCTTGACCGCTGTCCAAAGGATCCACTCGATTACTTTGGTACCTCCTCGCTAAGCTTATAGCAAGGCACACATCAGGTCCGTACACAAGATTGCATACATGATAGAGCCTATGGCTGAAGCATAGGAACATCTTTCATTTTCTCTCTCGCAGTTGGTCGGGCATTGAGTCTTACTCAACTTCACACCTTGTAACACGTAACTTCTTCAAAATTTTGTCAAGGTATGTGCTTTGTGAAAGTCCAATTAAGCGCCTTGATCTATCTCTATAGATCTTAATGCCTAATATGTAAGCAGCTTCACCGAGGTCTTTCATTGAAAAACTCTTATTCAAGTATCCCTTTATGCTATCCAGAATTCTATATCATTTCCGATCAGCAATATGTCATCTACATATAATATCGTAAATGCTACAGAGCTCCCACTCACTTTCTTGTAAATAAAGCTTCTCCAAAAGTCTCAGATAAACCCAAATGCTTTGATCACACTATCAAAGCGCTTATTCCAACTCCGAGATGCTTGCACCAGTCCATAAATGGATCGCTGAGCTTGCACACTTTGTTAGCTCCCTTGGATCGATAAAACCTTCTCGTTGCATCATATACAACTCTTCTTCCGTAAATCCATTCAGAATGCGCTTTACATCCATTTGCCAAATTTCATAATCATAAAATGCGCAATTGCTAACATGATTCGGACAGACTTAAGCATCGCTACGGGTGAGAAGGTCTCATCGTAGTCAATCCCTTGAACTTGTCGAAACCTTTGCATAAGTCGAGCTTTGTAGACAAGAATATTACCGCCAACGCCGCCTTCTTCTTGAAGATCCACTTGTTTTCTATTGCTTGCCGACCTCGGCAAGTCAACCAAAGTCCATACTTTGTTTTCATACATGGATCCCATCTCGATTTCATGGCCTCAAGCCATTTTATGGAATCTGGCTCACCATCGCTTCTTCATAGTTCGAGGTTCATCATGATCTAGTAGCATGATTTTAACAGGATTACCGCATCACTCGTGCGGATCTTACTCGCTGATCTACGAGGTTCTCAGAGTAACTTGATCTCAAGTTTCATGATCAACATCATCAACTTCCTCACTACTTGGTGTAGATGTCTCGTAAACCGTTTCGCGACAAACTACTTTCAAGTAAGGAGAAGGTACAATTACCTCATCAAGTTCTACTTTCCTCCCACTCACTTCTTTCGAGAGAAACTCCTTCTAGAAAGGATCCATTCTTGGCAACAAATGTCTTGCCTTCGGATCTGTGATAGAAGGTGTACCCAACTGTCTCCTTTGGGTATCCTATGAAGACACATTCGATTTGGGTTCGAGCTTATCGTGTTGAAGCTTTTTCACATAAGCATCGTGATCCCCAAACTTTAAGAAACGATAACTTTGGTTTCTTGCTAAACCACAGTTCATAAGGTGTCGCCTCAACGGATTTTGACGGTGTTCTATTCAGGTGAATGCGGCCGCCTCTAGAGCATAACCCCAAAACGATAGCGTAAATCAGAAGAGACATCATAGATCGCACCATATCTAGTAAAGTGCGACATGACGCTCGACACACCATTTCGCTGTGGTGTTCCGGTATGGAGTTGCTAAACTATTCCGCATTGTTTTAAATGTAGACCAAACTCAGAACTCAAATATTCACCTCCACGATCGATCGAGAAATTTAATTTTCTTATTACGATGATTTTCAACTTCACTCAAATTCTTTGAACTTTTCAAATGTTTCAGACTTATGTTTCATTAAGTAGATATACCCATATCTCGCTTAAGTCATCCGTGAAGGTGAGAAAATAACGATATCCGCCACGAGCCTCAACATTCATCGGACCACATACATCCGTATGTATGATTTCCAACAAATCTGTTGTCTCTCCATAGTACCGAGAACGGGTTCTAGTCATCTTGCCCATGAGGCACGGTTCGAAGTGCCAAGTGATTCATAATCAAGTGACTCCAAAAGTCCATCAAGATGGAGTTTCTTCATGCGCTTTACAACCGATATGACCTAAACGGCAAGTGCCACAAATAAGTTGCACTATCATTATCAACTCTGATCTTTTGGTTTCAACATTATGAATATGTGTATCACTACTATCGAGATTCATCAAAATAGACCACTCTTCAAGGGTGCATGACCATAAAAGATATTACTCATATAAATAGAACAACCATTATTCTCTCGATTTAAATGAATAACCGCCTCGCATCAAACAAGATCCAGATATAATGTTCATGCTCAACGCAGCACCAAATAACAATTATTTAGGTCTAAAACTAATCCCAAGGTAGATGTAGAGGTAGCGTCGACCGCGATCACATCGACTTTGGAACCATTTCCCACGCCGATCGTCACCTCGCCCTTTGCCGTTGTTCGCTTAATCCGTAGTCCCTGCTTCGAAGTTGCAAATATTAGCAATGTAACCAGATCAAATACCCAGTGCTATCGCGAGCTCTAGTAAGGTACACATCAATAACATGTATATCACATATACCTTTGTTCACCTTGCCATCCTTCTTATCCGCCAAATACTTGGGGCAGTTCCGCCCAAAGGACTACCGCTTGCAAGAGAAGCACTCTGGCTTGTGTTTAGGTCCAGACTTGGGTTTTTCTCCCGAGCAGAACTTGCTTGCTGTTCTTCTTGAAGTTCCCTTCTTCTTCCCTTTGCCTTTCTTTTTGAAACTAGTGGTCTTATCGACCATCAACACTTGATGCTCCTTCTGATTTCTACCTCCGCAGCCTTTAGCATCATGTAAGAGCTCTGTATAGTCTTTACTAACCCTTGCATATTATAGTTCATCACGAAGCCTTTGTAGCTTGGTGGCAGTGATTGAAGAATTTCACAATGACACAATCATCCGAAGATTAACTCCCAATTGAGTCAAGTGATTGTAATACCCGACATTTTGAGTATGTGCTCACCGATGTAACTATTCTCCTCCATCTTGCAGCTATAGAACTTATTGAGACTTCATATCTCTCAATCCGGCATTCTGTTGAATATCAACTTCAACTCCCGAACATCTCATATGCTCCATGACGCTCAAAACGCCGCTGAAGTCCCGTTCTAAGCCGAAGCATGGCACATCGAACTATAGAGTAGTCATCAGCTTTGCTCGCCAGACGCTCTAACATCGCTGGCCAGCATCAAGAAGAGTCTCGCACCTAGCGTGCATCCAGACGAACTCTCTCAGGCAGCAATGAGGATAATCCTCAAGTTACGGACCCAGTCCGTAATTGCTACCATCATCTTTCAACTTTGCTTTCAAGGAATGCATTAAAATTCAACGGAACAACAAAGACGAGCCATCTATCTACAATCAAACATAGACAAGCAAGATACTATCAGTACTAAGTTCATGATAAATTTAAGTTCAATTAATCATATTACTTAAGAACTCCCACTTAGATGACATCTCTAGTCATCTAAGTGATCACGTGATCCAAATCAACTAAACCATAACCGATCATCACGTGAGATGGAGTAGTTTTCAATGGTGAACATCTTATGTTGATCATATCTACTATATGATTCACGCCGACCTTTCGGTCTCCGTGTTCCGAGGCCATATCTCGCATATGCTAGGCTCGCAAGTATAACCCGAGTATTTATGCGGTGCAAAACTGGCTTGCACCCGCTGTAGATGGACGAGAGCTTATCACACCCGATCATCACGTGGTGTCCGGGCACGCATTTAACTTTGGCAACGGTGCATACTGTGGAGAACACTTCTTGATAATTTTAGTGAGAGATCATCTTAAAATGCTACCGCCAATCAAAGCAAGATAAGATGCATAAAGGATAAACATCACATGCAATCAATATAAGTGATATGATATGGCCATCATCATCTTGTGCTTGTGATTCCATCTCAAGCACCGCCATGATCACCATCGTCACCGGCGCGACACCTTGATCTCCATCGTAGCATCGTTGTCGTCTACGCCACCTTTTGCTTCTACGACTATCGCTACCGCTTAGTGATAAAGTAAAGCAATTACAGGGCATTTGCACATCATACAATAAAGCGACAACCATATGGCTCCTGCCAGTTGCCGATAACTTCGGTTACAAAACATGATCATCTCATACAATAAAATATAGCATCACGTCTTGACCATATCACATCACAACATGCCCTGCAAAAACAAGTTAGACGTCCTCTACTTTGTTGTTGCAAATTTTACGTGGCTGCTACGGGCTTAAGCAAGAACCAATCTCACCCACGCATCAAAACCACAACGATATTTCACAAATAGACTCCGCTTTAACCTTCTCAAGGACCGGGCGAGCCACACTCGGTTCAACTAAAGTGAGAGAGACAGACACCGCCACCACCTTTAAGCAACGAGTGCTCGAAGCGGTGAAACCAGTCTCAGAAGCGCACGCTGTAATGTCGGTCCGGCCGCTTCATCTAAAAAATACCGCTGAACCAAAGTATGACATGCCGGTAGGTAGTATGACTTGTATCGCCCACAACTCACTTGTGTTCTACTCTGCAAAACATCAAACCATAAAACCTAGGCTCGATGCCATCAGAGGGGAACGAGTAATTTCAAAAATTTCCTACGCACACGCAAGATCATGATGATGTATAGCAACGAGAGGGGAGAGTGTTGTTCACGCACTCAGAGACCGAAGCGAAGCGATCACAACGTAGAGGAAGTAGTCGACGCTCTCTTCGCGATCCGACCGATCCCGCACAAGCATCGGCGCCCGAGTTCTTGACACACGACAGCTCGATGACGCCTCGGCTCCAATCCAGAGAGCTCGAGGAGAGTTTCACAAGACGACGGCGCAGGACGATCTTGATGTTCTATCGCGCAGGCTTCGCTTAAGCTTTATGCACGATATGATCGAGGTGGAATATGGTGGAAGGGGCACCGACACGGCTAAGGAACGATCCGAGATCAAACTTGTGTGTTCTAGGGTGCCCCTGCCCCGTGATATAAAGGAGCAAGGGGGAGGTGCTGCTGCTTGGAGGAGGCAGGCTGAGGAGTCCTACTCCCACCGAGTAGGACTCCCCCTTCCTAGTTGGAGTAGGATTGGGGAGGGAAGAGGGAAGGGGGGCGCCGCCTCTCCTTGTCCTATTCGGACTAGGGGAGGGGGGCGCGCCTGCCCTGGCCGGCCCTTCTCTTCTCTCTCATGGCCCACTAAGGCCCAATAACCCCGGAGGGTTCCGTAATTTCTGTTCCAGAAAATCCTCGATTTCACCCGAACCATTCCAACTCCAAATATAGGCTTCCAATATATCAATCTTTATATCTCGACCATTTCGAGACTCCTCATCATGTCCGTGATCACATCCGGACTCAACTTCTTCGTACATCAAAATACATAAACTCATATTATAACCGCCATCGAAACCTTGCGCATGGACCCTACGGTTCGAGAACATGTAGACATGACCGAGACACGCCTCCGTCAATAACCAACAGCGGACCTGGATGCCCATATTGGTCTTTACATATTCTACGAAGATCTTTATCGTCGACCGCATAACAACATACGTTGTTCCCTTTGTCATCGGTATGTTACTTGCCCGAGATTCGATCGCCGGTATCCAATACCTAGTTCAATCTCGCTACCGCAAGTCTCTTTACTCGCTCCGTAATACATCATCTCACAGCTAACTCATTAGTTGTAATGCTTGCAAGGCTTCAAGTGATGTGTATTACCGAGAGGGCCCAGAGATACCTCTCCGACAATCGGAGTGACAAAACCTAATCTCAAATACGCCAACCCAACATCTGCCTTTGGAGCCACCCGTAGTACTCCTTTATAATCACCCAGCTATATTGTGACGCTTGGTAGCACCCAAAGTGTTCCTCCGAAATGGGAGTTGCATAATCTCATAGTTACAGGAACATGTATATGTCATGGATAAAAGCAAGAGCAACATACTAAACGATCGTGGTGCTAAGCTAATGGAATGGGTCATGTCAATCGATCATTCAACTAATGATGTGACCTTGTTAATCAAATAACAACTCTTTGTTCATGGTTAGGAAACATAACCATCTTTGATTAACAAGCTAGTCTAGTAGAGGCATACTAGTGACACTGTTTGTCTATGCATTCACACATGTATCATGTTTCCGGTTAATACAATTCTAGCATGAATGATAAACATTTATCATGAAATAAGGAAATAAATAATAACTTTATGCCTCTAGGGCATATTTCCTTCAACAACAACACGAGCCATCTATCTACAAACAAAACATAGACAAGCAAGATACTATCAGGTACTAAGTTCATGATAAATTTAAGTTCAATTAATCATATTACTTAAGAACTCCCACTTAGACAGTACATCTCTAGTCATCTAAGTGATCACGTGATCCAAATCAACCAAACCATGTCCGATCATCACGCGTGAGATGGAGTAGTTTCAATGGTGAACATCGCTATGTTGATCATATCTACTATATGATTCACGCTTGACCTTCGGTCTTCGTGTTCCGAGGCCATATCTCAGATATGCTAGGCTCATCAAGCATAACCTGAGTATTCCGCAGCAACTATTTTGCACTCTGCTTGTATTTGAACGTAGAGCCTATCACACCCGATCATCACGTGGTGTCTCAGACAAAGAACTTTCGTGAACGGTGCATACTCGTAGAACACTTTTGATAATTAGTGAGAGATCATCTTAAATGCTATCATCAATCAAAGCAAGATAAGATGCATAAAGGATAAACATCACATGCAATCAATATAAGTGATATGATATGGCCATCATCATCTTGTGCTTGTGATTCCATCTTCAAGCACCGCCATGATCACCATCATCACTGGCGCGACACCTTGATCTCCATCGTAGCATCCTTGTCGTTATGCCATCTATTGCTTTTACGACTATCGCTACCGCTTAGTGATAAAGTAAAGCAATTACATGTATGCTTGCTTTCATACAATAAAGCGACAACCATATGGCTTCGCCATTGTCGATAACTTCGTTACAAAACATGATCATCTCATACAATAAAATAAAGCATCACGCCTTGACCATATCACATCATAACATGACCTGCAAAAACAAGTTAGACGCCCTCTACTTTGTTGTTGCAAATTTTACGTGGCTGCTACGGGCTTAGCAAGAACCGTTTACCTACGCATCAAAAACCACAACGATTGTTCATCAAGTTGGTGCTGTTTTAACCTTCGCAAGGACCGGGCGAGCCACACTCGGTTCAGCTAAAGTGAGAGAGACGGACACCCGCCAGCCACCTTTTAAGCACGAAAGTGCTCGTGAACGGTGAAACCAGTCTCGTAAGAAGCTGATAACGCAGTAATGTCGGTCCGGGCCGCTTCATCTCACAATACCGCCAACCAAAGTATGACATGCTGGTAAGCAGATGACTTGTATCGCCCACAACTCACTTGTGTTCTACTCGTGCATATAACATCAACGCATAAAACCTAGGCTCTGATGCCATCGTTGGGGAACGAGTAATTTCAAAAAATTCCTACGCACACGCAAGATCATGGTGATGATATAGCAACGAGGGGAGAGTGTTCGCCCACGCACTCGTGAGACCGTGAAGCGAAGTGTTAGCACAACGCTGTTGATGTAGTCGACGCCTTCACGATTCGACCGATCCAAGCACCGAACGACGGAGCCTCCGAGTTCAGCACACGCTCAGCTCGGGATGATAATCTCCGCCCTCCGATCCAGCAAAGGCCCGGAGATGAGTTCCACAAGACGACGGGCGCAGGACGATCATGATGTTCTACTAAAGGCAGGCTTCGCCTAAACTCCGCGATGATATGACCGAGGTGGAATATGGTGGAAGGGGGCACCGCACACAACTAAGGAACGATCCGTAGATCAACTTGTGAGACTTTGGGGTGCCCTCCCGCCTGTGATATAAAGGATCCAGGGGAGGAGGTGGCCTGCCCAGAGGGCGCCAGGGGGGAGTCCTACCCCACCGGGAGTAGGACTCTCTTCCAAGTAGGAGTAGGAGAAGGGGAAAGAGGAGGAAGAGGGTAAGGAAAGGGGGCGCCGCCTCTTCCCTTGTCCTATTCTGGACTAGGAGGGGAGGGGCTGCATGCCCCTCCTCGGCTCCTTCCTCTTCTCCTCTTGGCCCATGTAGGCCCATTAACCCCTGTGGGGTTCCGTAACCTCCCTGCATTTCGGTAAATGCCGATTTCACCCGAACTATTCCGATGTCCAAACATAGGCTTCCAATATATCAATCTTTATATCTCGACCATTCCGAGATCCTCGTCATGTCCGTGATCACATCCGGACTCCAACAAACTTCGCACATCAAAACTTATAAACTCATAATAAAACTGCCATCGAACGTTGAGCGTATGGATTCTACGGTTCGAGAACTATGTAGACATAACCTAAAACCATTCTCGTTCAAGAACCAATAGCGGACCTGATGCCCATATTGGTTCCTACATATTCTACGTAAGATCTTTATCACTCAAACCGCATAACAACATACGTTGTTCCTTTGTCATCGGTATGTTTTGGCCGAGATTTGATCGCTTCAGATCCAATACCTAGTTCAATCTCGCTACTGCAAGTCTCTTTACTCGCTCAGAATACGCCAACTCATAACTAACTCATTAGTTATAATGCTTGCAAGGCTTAAGTGATGAGTATTACCGAGAGGGCCTGAGATACCTCTCCACAATCGGAGTGACAAAACCTAATTCGAAATACGCTAACTCAACATGTACCTTCGGAGACACCTGTAGTACTCCTTTATAATCACCCAGTTACGCCAGACGCTTGGTAGTACCCAAAGTGTTCCTCCGTAAACGGAGTTGCATAATTTCATAGTTACAGAACATGTATAAGTCATGAAGAAAGTAATAGCAGAATACTAAACGATCATGTGCTAAGCTAACAGGATGGGTCATGTCAATCACATCATTCTCCTAATGATGTGATCCCATTAATCAAATTACAACACATGTCTATAGTTAGGAAACATAACCATCTTTGATTAATGAGCTAGTCAAGTAGAGGCATACTAGTGACTATATGTTTGTCTATGTATTCACACATGTATCATGTTTCCGGTTAATACAATTCTAGCATTAATAATAAACATTTATCATGATATGAGGAAATAAATAATAACTTTATTATTGCCTCTATGGCATATTTCCTTCAAGTCAGTCAAAGGGAAAGAGGCGAAGTGGACATCGAGATGAGCTCCACTTCCTCGCAGGTATCGACACACTGAGACTGGAGTTTGCTGGCCGGGCTTCGACATGAGGCGCCGCTAGGCGGCAACAAGGAAGGAGGGCAGAGGAGGGAGGGTAAGCAATGGGGTAGGGCCTGAAGGAAATATGCCCTAGAGGCAATAATAAAGTTATTATTTATTTCCTTATTTCATGATAAATGTTTATTATTCATGCTAGAATTGTATTAACTGGAAACATAATACATGTGTGAATACATAGACAAACAGAGTGTCACTAGTATGCCTCTACTAGACTAGCTTGTTAATCAAAGATGGTTAAGTTTCCTAACCATAGACAAAGGAGTTGTTATTTGATTAACAAGGTCACATCATTAGTTGAATGATCTGATTGACATGACCCATTCCATTAGCTTAGCACACGATCGTTTAGTATGTTGCTACTGCTTTTATCCATGACTTATACATGTTCCTATAACTATGAGATTATGCAACTCCTGCTACCGGAGGAATACTTTGGTACTACCAAACGTCACAACGAATCGGGTGATTATAAAGGAGTACTATAGTTGTCTCCAAAGGCGATGTTGGGTTGGCGATTTCGAGATTAGGTTTTGTCACTCCGATTGTCGGAGAGGTATCTCTGTTCTCTCTGTAATACACATCACTTAAGCCTTGCAAGCATTACAACTAATGAGTTAGCTGTGAGATGATGTATTACGAATCTAGTAAAGAGACTTGCCGGTAACGAGATTGAACTAGGTATTGATACCGACGATCGAATCTCTCGCAAGTAACATACCGATGACAAAGGAACAACGATGTTGTTATGCGGTCCGACCGATAAAGATCTTCATAGAATATGTAGGAGCCAATATGGGCATCCAGGTCCCGCTTATTGGTTATTGACCGAGACGGTCTCGGTCATGTCTACATTGTTCTCGAACCGTAGGGTTCGCACGCTAAGGTTTCATGACTGTTATATTATGAGTTTGTGTATTTTGATGTACCAAGAAGTTTGGAGTCCCGGATGTGATCACGACATGACGAGGAGTCTCAAATGGTCGAGACATAAAGATTGATATATTGAAGCCTATATTTGGAGTTCGAATGATTCCGGTGAAATCGGATTTTACCGAACACCGGGGTTACCGAACCCTTCCGGGGTTATTGGGCCTTAGTGGGCCATGAGGAAAAGAGGAAGGCCAGTTAGGCAGGCCGCGCCTCCCCTAGTCCGAATAGGACAAGGAGAGGGGGGCGGCCCCCCTTCCCTCTTTCCTCCCCCAATCCTAATCCAACTAGGGGGGAGTCCCACTCCCTGGGAGAGACTCCTCCCAAGGCCTCCAAGGGCCGGCCGCACCCCCTTGCTCCTTTATATACGGGCAGGGGCACCCTAGAACACACAAGTTGATCTACGGATCGCTCTTAGCTGCAGTGCGGTGCCCCTCCACCATATTCCACTCGGTCATATCGCCGCAAAGCTTAGGCGAAGCCCCGCGCCGTAGAACATCAAGATCGCCACCACGCCGCCGCGGTGAAGGAATTCTCCTCCCCGGCTTCACCGGATTGGAGCCCGAGGAGCGCCATCGAGCTGTACGGTGTCAAGAACTCGGGGCGCCGGAGTAACGGCGCTTAGGATCGGTTGGATCGCGAGAGATCGACGACTACTTCCTCTACGCCAGATCGCTCGCTTCGGGTTCACGAGGGTACGAGACAACACTCTCCTCTCGCTGCTATGCATCACCATGATCTTGCGCAGCGAGAGGAATTTTTTGAAATTACTACGCTCCCCAACAAAGGGCATCCGAGCCTAGGTTTTATGGTTTGATGTTTTGCACGAGTAGAACACAAGTGAGTTGTGGACGATACAAGTCATACTACCTACCAGCATGTCATACTTTGTTCAGCGGTATTGTGAGATGAAGCGCCCGACCGACATTACGCCAGACGCTTACGCGAGACGGGTTTCACTGCTACGCAGCACTCGTGCTTAAAGGTGATCTGGCGGTGTCTGCTTCTCTCACTTTAGTTGAACTGAAAGGCTACGCCCGTCCTTGAGAAGGTTCAAACGAGTCTATTTGACGAAGTATCGCTGTGGTTTTGATGCGAGGTGAGATTGGTTCTTGCTTAAGCCCGTAGCAGCCACGTAAAATTTGCAACAACAAAGTAGAGGACGCCTAACTTGTTTTTGCAGGCATGTTGTGATGTGATATGGTCAAGACGTGATGCCATATTTTATTGTATGAGATGATCATGTTTTGTAACCGGTTATCGGCAATCGGCAGGAGCCATATGGTTGTCGCTTATTGTATGAAATGCAACGCTTCAGAATTGCTTTACTTTATCACTAAGCGTAGCGATAGTCGAGAAGCAATAGGTGGCGAGACGACAACGATGCTACGATGGAGATCAAGGTGTCGCTACCGGTGATTTATGGTGATCACGACGGTGCTTCGAGATGGAGATCACAAGCACAAAATGATGATGGCCATATCATATCACTTATATTGATTGCATGTGATGTTTATCCTTTATGCATCTTATCTTGCTTTGATTGACGGTAGCATTTTAAGATGATCTCTCACTAAAATTATCAAGTAGTGTTCTCCCGAGTATGCACCGCTACAAAGTTCGTCGTGCCGAGACACCACGTGATGATCGGGTGATAAGCTCTACGTCCATCTACAACGGGTGCAAGCCAGTTTTGCACACGCAGAATACTCAGTTATACTTGACGAGCCTAGCATATGCAGATATGGCCTCGAACACGGAGACCGAAAGGTCGAGCGTGAATCATATAGTAGATATGATCAACATAAGATGTTCACCATTGAAAACTACTCCATCTCACGTGATGATCGGTTATGGTTTAGTTGATTTGGATCACGTGATCACTTAGATGACTAGAGAGATGTCTGCCTAAGTGGGAGTTCTTAAGTAATATGATTAATTGAACTTAAATTTATCATGAACTTAGTCCGATAGTATTTTGCAAATTATGTTGTAGATCAATAGCTTGCGCTTGTTGCTTTATATGTTTATTTTGATATGTTCCTAGAGAAAATGTATTGAAAGATGTTAGTAGCAATGATGCGGATTGGATCCGTGATCCGAGGTTTATCCTCATTGCTGCACGTAAGAATTATGTCCTTGATGCACCGCTAGG
>CM038142.1:41613811-41871311 GCA_021437245.1 Aegilops speltoides
CCACACCAAGGAAAGTCCCATCCGGACACGGGGCCGAAGTCTTCAATCTTGTATCTACATAGTCTTGGAGTCGGTGGCGATGATAGTCCGGCTGTCCGGACAGCCCCTAGTCGAGGACTCCCTCGGTAGCCCACGAACCAGGCTTCAATGATGATGAGTTAGGCGCACATATTGTTCGGCATTGCAAAGCGGGTTCCTCCTCGAATAATTCATAGAAGATTGTGAACACCGAGGATAGTGTCGGCTCTGCAAAATAAATTCCACATTCCACCTTAGAGAGAATAATATGTACACAAGTTCAATCTGCTGACGTATCTTGTAGCATGACGTCACGCCACTACCAAGCCTTTACTTGAATCATTTTTTATTATACCACCTCAGCGCGTTTAGCGGCGGTTTCCTTAGCGCGTCTTGTCGAGCGAGATCGTGTTCCCCTTATTCCGGGATTCTCATCAATACGGACGTGGGTAACCCAACCGCGCCATTGATGGTGGCGCTTGGGTAATAAGTGAGTTTTACCAGGCCGGTGGGGACGCATAGTTTCCGTCCGCCCATATATAAGGGGATAAGGATCCACCCTTTTTACCTACGCCTTCTTCCTCCTTTGCTTATCCATCTCCGCGCACTCTCGAGCTCCAGCTCCCAAGTCCGCGCATCTCGTCTCGACCTTCTCCGACCATATCCGGAGTGGGAGGCAAATGGCTGGCCTCCTCCGTGGCGGAGGAGCACATCATAAAACTTCGCAGCGCGGATACCTTTCGGCGACATCGCACCGGCTGCCCGACAAGGGAAGCTCATCCCCACCCGAGGCCTTATGAGAGGTTGTATTCCTTCCCCACTTCCTCCGCGGACTGGGCTTCCCGTTGCATCCCTTTGTCCGGGGGCTCATGTACTATTACGGCCTGGATTTCAATGATCTGGCATCCAGCCCCACTTCGGCCTGTGGCGTTTATCGTCTCGGCGTTTATCGTCGTGTGCGAGGCCTTCCTCTGCATCCAGCCCCACTTCGGCCTGTGGCGCAACACCTTCAACGTCAAGCCGAAGGTGGTGAAGGGCACTCAAGCGGAGTGTGGAGGCACCATGTTGGGCAAGATACCCAGCGTCATCTGGCTCGAAGGGGCCTTCGTGGTGTCCGTCAAGGGGTGGCAATCGGGGTGGTTCTACATCACCGAGCCGCGCGACGCTAAGTGGGCGGCGGCCCCCGAGTTCAGATCTGGTATCCCTGTGCAGCTCACCTCTTGGAAAGAGAAGGGCTTGCTATGGGGTAGTTCGGAGGAGCTGACAGGACTCCAAGCCTGTATCCAGAAGCTGGCGAACAAAAAGCTCAGGCTTGTCAATGTGGTCCAAGTCATGCTCATCCGCCGGATTCTCCCTTGCCAACAACGGGCATTTAAATTGTGGGAGTTCAATCCGGCACAACACGGGCATTAGCGAGGCTCTTGACATGAGCGTCTGAAGGCGCTGGAGGTGCTGTTCAAGGGCGCCAGCTCCGCATCCGCCCTTGAAGATCGCGGATTTACGCTCGCGGCGTCCAGCTAACGAGGTAAGTGATTCTACCCCTTACGGGACACTTGTTTTTAATAGTTTGACTCTCGCGGGTTTCAATCTCCCTTTTCCTTTGACATATTTGGATGAGGAAGGCCGAGCAGATCATCGCCCAGCTCCATGCGGAAAACCGGTAGGCGCCCGTCTAAGCGGGGCTGCTGGTTCCGGCACCGCATGTGGTGCGAGAAGAAGAGCCAGAAGGAGGCCACGGGTACTCGAAAGAGTTCCGTTTTCGAGTGTCCGGCGATTCGGCGGACTCCTCCCGAAGGAGGAGGAGGAAAGACCCTCTCGGAGGAAGAGAGAGGAAGAGGAAGGCTTCCCCGGCGGAGGCGAAGGTCAGAGGAAGGACTATTCCCGGACAGCCCGCCAACACCAATGTTGGCGGCGAAGAATAGCCCTCAAGGGCCGGGCCTCCAACAAGATCGTAAGTATCCAGTTCTGAATGATTTATAATTTCTCTTTTGTGTCACATAGTGTCCTTCTAATGCCGCTGCACTGCGGTCCGGCCGATGATGATCTCCCCCGCCGTCGGCGGGTCGTTGGCTCCGTCGGATGTAGATTCCATCCCGACTGCCTCCACCCCTCGTCTTCTTGAGGGCGCCGAGGTGGGATCGAGGAAGGACCCATCGGGAGGAGGCTCGGGCGCCGCAAGGCAACCTCGAGACTTTCGCCGGACTCACGCGGAACCGCGATGGTTCGAGTCCGGCAGCGCCCTTCGCCAAGAAGGGCAAGACCGTAACGCCGGCGGCCCCGTCCAACGAAGGTGCGGACAACTTCTTTGGGCGCTCAAATCGCTTCCATCGAGGAAGAACACCGCACCATTATGAGTGCGGTGATTGAAAAGTTCAGCTTCGCCAAGGCGGGCTGACCGAAGCTTCTGATAGCCTTCTAACGGGCTTTGAGGTAAGAAGTTAAAAATATGCAATGTAATACCACATAGACGGTAGCCCCGATGCTCGGTTCGGTGTTGGTAGGAAAAGCGGATGAGGATCTAAAAAGATATCTGTGAGGTTGCTAAAAGTATGTCAATATGGGTTTGCAGGCTCTTGCTGCTTGACCTTTGCCGCCTTGACTGCGAGGGCGATGCTTTGAAGCGGGACCTCGGCGGTCGAGCAAGAGCTCGGCCGTGCCAAGCAGCTCGAGGACAAAGAAGGTGAGTAACACCACTTTGAATAGTTACCTTCTGAGAAAAGGATTTAGGTTGCAATAAAAATAACAAGGATAACATGGAGTGCTGCGGGGCCACGAGCGAGGTGGCAACCACGAAGGAAGGCTGTGTCATGACGAGCATAATCGGTCCACAGGCAGGCGAGGCGAGAGAAGCGGGGAGCGCGGGTGGCGGAGGTGCGACCACGAGCTCCGAGGCTCTCATGAAAAAACATGAGAGTTTGGGCAGCGACTCAAAGACTTCGAGTCGAGCTTGCCTCGGCTCTCGAAAGTCTAAAACCACCAAGGCCGAGGCCCATAAGGCCCTTCAGGAGGTTGAGGATGTGAAGAAAATAGCGGCGGGTAAGGCATTTTTCATGCAAAGCAAGCATGTTAATGTAAGTTACATTACTTACCCGGATTCGGAGCTCTCGGGGGCATTTGCAGATCTGCCTCATGATGTGCCGGATCCGCCGCATTATACCATGGCGAGGAGGGCTCAGCGGAAAAGGTTTTCTGGTCTTAATGCGCTGAGTCCGGACATCCGGTGCCCCTAGCGACCAGCTGAAGCGGCTGGTCGAACTCCTAAGGTAGTGAGCAGGCCATGAAGGGCCTCATAGTCGGCTTTGGCACGGAGAGGCCATGCACAGGAGCTACCGGCCTCGTCTGGCGGCTGGTGGATCGTGCCCTGGGTGGAGGTCATCAAGCGCTCCACCTGTATTGAAGGTGCTCGTCGGGCCCTTGCTGCGCAAAGGTGCATTAGGGCAGGCTGGATCTGGAGAAGGCTTATCAGCAGCCAGCGCCGCCCGGTAGCAAGGAGTATCGTCGCTGAGATGTACTATAAGACTGTCTGAAGGGTGCCATAAGATTGCGGATGAGTGCCCGAGATGCAATTATTGAGTAAACTTCGCTATGTGTTATCATGTGCGCTGAAAACTTTGTTCATATCGCTAAACAAGCGCTGTTTGATTTAAAATATTACCTTACATGCGGCCGTTTATAAAATCGAGAGATGGCAAGTCGTCGGCTTCAGCCCCCATGCCACTAGTCTTTGGGGTGTTGGGATAAACTTGAGCACTCTTGTTCCCATTTTGGGTCCATCTAGGGCGCTCAACACAACGAACAAGGCAACGGACTTATAATGCTTGAACACTCTCCTTAGCCATAGAATTCTATAATTTTAAATTTGGTGAAGCCCCTAGTATTCGGAAGACCGAGTTGAGGCGCTATCACGCCTTGGCGGACATTATCCGGTTCTTCGCTCGAAGCGGCATAAGTCTTTAGGGACTCGAAAAGACCTCTCGAACAGCGACCATCTCTCGCCTTATCATGCCGGTCAGTTTAGCTTTCTCCTTTGAGGCGCTTGCCCAGCTCAGCAGGCGCAATCGCGGTGGTTCTCCCGTCTACCTTAATATGAGCGGGCGTAAGGTACCAAAACATGGGGCGGGCAAACCCAACTATTGACCCAAGACATGATTCGGAGCCGATTCATATAATGCTATAAGTTCGGGGTGCCGCACTTGTTGAAGTGTTCGGACTTATCACAAAATAATGCGGGGAACATAAGCCCCTGGTGTATTCGGCCGTACCAAAATATACTGGTGCAAGATGTCATTAATGAACATATATGTAAAGTAATGCAATTATAAGCAAAAAGTGCTGCATTATTTATTCAAGGAATTCTGCTATGAGTGCGTAATGATACAAATAGTGCGGTAAGCAAGGGATTGGACTAATTAAACATGTCCCCCTCCAGGGGTGGGCTCTTGGTGGTGTATATAATCAAATTTAATGCTCGTAATGGAGACCACGAGTATTAAATGCAGCCTCTTTCCCTCCTGGCTGTTGCATCGAGAGTTGGCGGGTCGCGCCGCGGATAGGGCCTCTGGTGAGCGAGTCCTGTGTATAAAAAGGAGGAAAATTAAAATAAAAAGCGACACACTTAGGAGCCCTGGTGTGGTCGAGCCGCACTCTAGGTCTGTTGTGGTGTGCCTCCCCTATGCCCATGGTATCTCGGCGTAATGATGTCTGCGGAGGCTGGTCTTACAATCATGTGAGGGCTGGGGTTGGGGCCGCATTACTCTGGCGATGCTCGGAGCGTGCGGGTGGTCTTGATTGATGTTACTCCGGCGCGTTTGGCTGTGTCCGGTTGTTTAGCGGTCGGACTCGAAATTGCCTTAGAAGGCTGCTCTGTACTTACGCGAGAGCGTGTATGTTCCTCCGTTCGGAGGGCGTTGATATTTCCGTTGACCGTGATGACTCCACGAGGGCTGGCATCTTGAGCTTGAGGTATGCATAATGCGGCACGCGTTGAACTTCTTGACGCAGATTCGTCCAAGCGAGCGTGATAGCCCGCTTGAGCGGAACTATGTCGAAGATTAACTCCTCGCCCGGAAATTATCCGGGATCCGAAGACCACTTCGGTGTGGTGAGCACTGTACAATTGGCCTCAACACCTGGTATGATGCCTTTGAAGGTCGTCTTTGTAGGTTTAATCCTTGAGGGTCTATGCCCATCTTGCGCCTTTGTATCTGATAAAGCGAGGTTAGAGCTCTGCCACCGTCCATTAGGACTCTCGTGAGTGAAATCCATCAGCGATTGGGTCTAAAACCAATGCGGTGAATCCCCATAGCGGATCTTGGTCGGATGGTCTCTTGATCGAAAGTGATTGGGCAAGAGGACCATGGATTGAACTTTGGGGTGGTGGCTCCATCGCATATCGTCCCTTCTTGCGCTTCCGCTCCCTCTTGGGTATATGGGTTGCGTATATCATATTTACCGTCCGCACTTGTGAAACCCTTGATCCTCTCTGTTCGGCGGCGGGTCTCTTCCTCGTCATCGCTATGCAGCCCCTTGTCATTGTTTTGGCAATTAACGCCTACCTTGAATACCCAACAATCTCTGTTGGTGTGGTTAGCTAGCTTTTGAAGTGCCATGTATCGGCAAAGCGGTCGAGTATTCGGTCCAAATTGGACGGACCCGGGGTGGTTCTTTTGAATGGCTTCTTCCGCTGACCAGGTTAAGAGCCTCGGAATCCGGCGTTGACTGCCGTATCCTCCTTGTCGTCGCTGTTAATGCAGCGTTTATTTTTGCTTCGACGCGACCTGCCATTGTGGTCCTTAGTATCCGGACTGCCGGCATTTTTCTCTGTGGTTGTTGCTGCGAGCTAGCCAGCTATCCTCTCCCGCCTGAAGCGGGTCATTAATGATGTGAGGGCTGCCATGGATTTGGCTTTTCTGTCCTAGGTGCGGGCTAGCCACTCGTCGCGGATGTTATGTTTTAAGGCTGCGAGGGCCTCGCATCCGGACGGTCGATGATTTGATTTTTCTTTGTTAGAACCGTGTCGAATTGCACGGCGATTAAATCAGCTGCTGAATTATGTGGCTTAGGTCATCGGCGTCTGGTGGCGCACATATGTGCCTGGAAGTTGTCGAGAATCGGCTTCGAGGTCCTCCCACGCAATTGACTCTCTGGGCAATTTGTTAAGCCAATGCGAGCTGGTCCTTTAAGCTTGAGTGGGAGATATTTGATGGCGTGGAGATCGTCTCCGCGGGCCATATGGATATGAAGGAGATAATCTTCGATCCAAACCGCGGGGTCTATTGTGCCATCGTAGGATTCAATATTTATGGGTTTAAACCCTTTAGGGATTTGAGGATCCATTACTTCGTCAGTGAAGCATAGCGGGTGTGCGGCGCCTCTGTATTAAGCAATATCATGACGTAGCTCAAGGGAGCGTTATCGGTGTGTTGACCCGGCGGAGTTGTTTGTATCCTTGGCGGCGGTATTAAATGCGTGGGTCATAGAAGCGCCCTCGTGATCCATAGATAGATCTGGATTGTCTTGCCTTGTCCTCCAATATATCCCATAAGTCTGGCGCGTTCCCCCGTGGCTTCGTACTTTTCGAGCGATGTCGGGGTACGGTCTTGGTGAAGGGCCTAGGTGCCTCTCTATCCCGACCACGGGGTGGTCGGTCTGCCGTATTGTGCGCTGGTGATGAAGGTATGTATGCTTCCTCCTCTAATCGGGGGAGCAACTTGCGTTTTGGGTAACTCTTGGAGGGGCGTTCGAGTTCATACTCTTCGGCCGCGAGGACCTCGGTCCATCTGTCGGCCAGCAGGTCCACTACAAGAAATATGTCAACTTATGACCTTCTGTCAGTGACCCTCGAAGAATTGGTCATAAATCTATGACCATTTTAGACCAATTGGTCAAAAGCTGTTCGGGGGCTCCAAACCTGAACCATTGCACCATTTTGGTCGAGAAAGGTCGTAATTTCCTTACGAAATGGTCACAAAGCAAATAGTGCTAGTCCATGCCTTATTTCTAGTTGTTAACGACCAATATAGATGGTCATAGCCTTGTAAATTGTGGTGGGTTGCTATGACTAGGCGCCACCTCATCAGTTTGCCTATGTGTCATGTCCATGTGGCAGTTTTGCCCTAGGTTGTGAAGCAACCTATATTTCTATCATTCCCAAAATTCCCAAAAAATCTCATAAATTCTTTGGGTCATATCTTCGTCAAATATGTAAAAACCTTCCTTGCCTAGTTCAAAAATAATTCAAAAATATTCATTTTCCTATTTTGTTCAGAGTAAGCAGTTTGTGAAGGAAGTACCACTTTGGCATGTCCAAATAGTATCCATTTTCTCTGATGCTTTCCTATGCCCAAATAACCATCCTCCACCAAATGCCAGCTCAATCCATTCATTATTTTGAGCGAGCTTCAACATTAGTATTTATGTCCAATGTGGTGGTTTGCAAAGCAAGTACCACCTAGGCTCCTCCTTTTGAGCTGAAAATTTGTGAAAAGCGGTCTTCTTAATGGCTGATCATCCTCAGCCAAAACTCACGCCCATTATCCATGTACATTTCCGTACCACTAATCAAACACTTGGCTGCTAATTCATGTTTGAGCATCGATTGGTCTCCTCATGAGAATCTTATGTTGTAATTTTCTTCCTAGCACCAACTTTGGGAGTGCCCAACCCACTAGACATGCCTAGGCCGCCCAGAACACATGGCAGCGCAGTCCACCTTGATGACCACCTGGCGGAGCATCTTGAGTTCTGGCAGCTCTAGAGTTGGGGCCCTCGGCCACCGCCCAAACCTCGGCGTATCGCCACCAAACCATGTATTTATGATTAAATAGGTCCTTATGTAACTAGAAATGATTTTTGGAAAAAATATATAGCAAACTATGAGGCATTGCAGTTCAAATTTGACCCGCTTCCAGCTGAATCGGCAGAAATTTGTCTTTTTCACGAGAGGTGGATCAAAATTTTTTACACCAGACCATTTTGTCAATTGTGCATTAAATATGGCCTAGTATTTTATAAAATGATTTGGTCCAATTTTGCAACAATTATTTGGTAGTTCCTTCACAAAAAACCTCCTTTCGGGCACTCGAAAAATGGAAAATGGTTTTTTAGTCAGCGAAAATGAAAACTTCCTTAGGCAACATTGTTTGCTATTCCAATATGCACCCTTGTGCACAATATGAGATCATTTGAACAAACTATGCCATGAATGTGGCCATAAGATTGATCATTTGGCTTGAAAGCCATGAATCTTCACACTTGATAGCTCATTTCTGAGAACACTTTTTTAAAATAATTACCGTATTACAATTTTATTATTTTTCCTGGAAACTTGGTCACATATAATGACACAATGCGAAGGTTTTCCAATTTTTTGATTTTTTTTGAATTTTTTATGCCCGTTTTAATATGCGGTCAAAGCGGCGGGCTTGACCGTTCTAGCTAGTGGTTGAATCTTGGAATTTTTTGGTGTTTCTATGATTAAATAGATACCTATGTACCTAGAAATGATTTTTGGAAAGAATAAAGAGCAAACTATGAGGCAGCTACAGTTCAAATTTGACCCGTTTTCAATTTGAATCGGCGGAATTTGTCTTTTCACAGAGGTGGATCAAAACTTTTACACCCAACCATTTGGTTAATTGTGCATTAAATATGGCCTAGTATTTTAGAAAAATTATTTGGTCAATTTTTGACAATTATATGGTAGTTCCTTCACAAAAAACCTCATTTGGGGCACTTTCGAAAAATGGAAAATGAATTTTCCGTGCAAAGAAAAACAAAACTTCCTTAGGCAACATTGTTTGTAATTCCAAGATGCACCCTTGTGCACAATATGAGATCGTTTGAACACACTATGCCATGAATGTGGCCATAAGATTGATCATTTGGCTTGAAAGCCATGAATCTTCACGCATGATAGCTCATTTAAAGAACACTTTTTAAAATAATTACCGTATTACAAGTTTATTATTTTTCCTGAAAACTTGGTCACATATAATGACACAATCACGAAGGTTTTCCAATTTTTTATTTTTTATTTTTTAATGCCCGTTTCAAAATGCGGTCAAAGCGGCGGGCATGACCGTTCCTAGCTAGTGGTTGAATCTTGGAGAACTTTTGATGTTTCTCTGATTAAATAGATACTTACATTACCTAGAAATTATTTTGGAAAAAATAAATAGCAAACTATGAGGCAGCTGCAGTTCAAATTTGACCGCTTCGGTGAATCGGTAGGACTTTGTCTTTTCACCAAGGTGGACGAAACTTCTCACCCAACAATTTGGTAAATTGTGGTTTAAATATGTCCTAGTATTTTAGAAAAATGATTTGGTACAATTTTTTGACAATTATTTGGTAGGTCCTTCACAAAAAAACTCATTTTGGGCACTCGAATAATGATTAAAAATAGCTACAAAGATAAAAAATTGCATGCAAACTGGCTATCATCCATAAAATATGCTCTAAATTGATAGAAAATTTTAGTTGTGCCATTTTGCAAAATATTTATGATAGTTGCTTCACAAAACTCTCCTAGTTTTAGTACTTAGAAACTATTCTAAATCATAATTTTACGAACCAATCGGAGCTCTTCACGCGGATCACCCTCTTAGCCGATCTGGACCGTCCACATCAAGCGGATCCAACGTCTCTCAGGTCCCTCTCAGCCCAACCCAACCCAAACCCTAGCAGCCCCTCTCCTCGCTCAATCCAGATCTCGCTCCCTCGTCTCCCACATCGCGCGCCGCCACCTCGTCTCCCTCCCAAACCTTGCTTGGCGGCGCCTCCCCCCTCCTCTCCCGCGCAACCTGCCCATGATTTCCTCCACCTTTCCCCTCATCTCCTTCTCGGCCAAGAACCTGCCGCCGCCTCCGCCCCCTCCTCGCCCGGCACGCCATGGCGCTGTACCGCCGCGTGGCCTCCGCGATCCGGCGGCACGGGGCCCTGCCGCTGCCCCTGCTCCCGGCGTGGGCCATGGCGTCGCTCTTCGGCCACGTCGAGCCGGCGCCAAAGGACCCCCTCGGCGTCACCGAGCCCTTCCTCGCCGACCCCTCCTCCGACAAAGTCAACGTCGGCGTCGTACGTGCTTATACTCCTCTCGTCTACTATGGCCCGTGGCTCCTCGGCTTCGGACTGGGCGAGGACATCCTGGCGGAGGACACGGTTCAGCCGGCGGCGCAGTGGCGTCGAAACCAGGATCGGGCCGCGAGCTGCCACGCCTTGCAGCGCCTGCGGGCTCGCGTCGCGATCAACCGCCTCGGAGCCTCGTCGCGGCGCGCCGTCACCGTGAACATGGCGCCAGGACAGCGAGGGAGCGAGGCGGGAGGATGTCGGCATCCTCGCCGTTCTCGGCGCTGCTCTGGCGCTTAGCATGGTGTCTGCATCTTGTGCTACCTCGTGGGTCGAGTAGCAAGGCTGCTCCGTCCGGAAGAACGGGGACAAAGTGTCGCCCTGCTTCTCAATTCTCATGCATCTTTGTCGTGCGAGGCGATCTTTGTCGTCGGTGATTTTGCCGCAAGGCTTCTGAGGCATGTTTTGCCAGCCCAATCACGACATATTTTCCCTCTAGGAACAGATATAGGCGATCGATTGCATTGCCGATTTTACGCTACCGTGCAGCGGCACGCAAGATAATATGCGAATGGTTTTGATAGAGCTGTCGGTCAGAAGTTTCTTTGACCACGCTGCTATCGCTGACCCTGATAACCGCTTTTTGATGCTCTGTTATATGATTTAAAGTGTCTGACCACTTCATGAGTATGCATAAATGCATTGTCCCTTGTTTACCATGTTGCTGTACCGCTTTTCGTTCATCCTGACCTATGGTGTGTTCTGTGTTCGGGAGGGTGAGTACATTTGGTGTTCCTCTTCTCTGAAGCTTGCATACCTTAGAATCCCTTATCTGGTGTTTTCTGAAATTATATGCTGGTTTCATTTCATCGGCTGAGTAGAAAGGCCTTCTTTTTGTAAGAGGTTCCCATACAGCATTAGGTAGGGAGAGGTGACATTTTGGTAGGCCAGGATACAAGATACGAACTAGCAATTCTCGCCTTGCTTATGTTTTGTGATCTCAACTTATCTAATAAACTGGCAATTATAGGATACAAGATACCATAACTACATAAGCTGGAGTCATTTGAATTCTTGTAGTTGTGCCGTCAGCTAGTGGGCTAATATAGGAGCCACAACATGGCACCATTCTTTAGGGAGAGGTGACATTTTGGTAGGCGAGGCGTGTTCTTGTATTCAGGCTCAAAATCGCCCCATTTACTTCACCTCTAGAATATCTCTTTCTTTGTCTTTGTGGAATAGTAACATATGGATTGTCATACCTGCTTAAATCTTAGTAAGCTACATGCTAGTAGGATATTATTTACCAATTCTATCTTCTGCGATTAAAACAAATCCATGACGATTCTGACAAACAGATTTTACGAGTTCTATCTTACGTATCAAAAAATCCACAACAGTTTTCCAATAACGATGCAGACAAACTGATTTTTATCAATTATATGTTCTGCGATTAAAACCAATTCTACCGAGGTAAAGCTGCGATCAGATCGGTTTTATTAATTAGATCTTCTCGATTAAAACCATATTGGGTAACAACTTGCTTCAAGCTGCAGATGCTGCGATTAAAACTAAAGTTTCATTCATCTTATGGTATCTTGTTCTCTGTGATAACTCTTGACTTGCAAGATACAATGTTGATTTATTATATATACCTGCAGCAAGTATATGGTGTTGTCTTATTGGTCTGAACTTTGCATATGTTTATTCAGTTTACAACTAGGATTAGTTTCATGTGTTTATAAAATTATTGATGCAAACCACCATGTTTGTGCATAGCGGTGGATGGCTCAGATCGGCGTTTTGGTGTCTTGCTGGTTTTGAGGCGAGGTGGTGCGGTGGCGCATGAACATGCTCGGGGCATCATCGGTAGGCGCTCGGGAGGCAGGCGAGGTGGATGCTGCCCACCCGGGCGGTACACAACATGGGGAGTCCATCTCCGACCGTCATAAAGCACGACCATGATAGACCTACAACGGCAGGTAGCATTTCCATCTCCATCTCCTTCCCCCTCTTCCTCAAAGTAGTAGCACATCATCAGGTAGTGAATACATGTGTGCGGTAGCTTGTTCTGTAACTTGTTCAAATGATAAGAGAGGTTCCCATACAGCATCGGTAGTAGTATCACAGCATCGGCATCGGTAGTAACATTACGTAACTTGTGTCTCGAGTTGTTCAAATGTGCACATCATCGAGGTTCCCATTGTGGTTACAAGCGCAATGTGTGATCCTAACTATAAAATATAAGGGCAGTCTGAACATTCATTTATAACTCTAATCTAGCTTGAACAAGCAATCGAGGAGAACTGCGATTTCTTTTGTATAGGCGTACATGTTGAATGTCGTTGGATGATGATCTAACCATTTTCTCATCACAAAGTATGCATCGGCAATATAATTTGCAGCATTAGTTAGGTACTGTTGTAGTCTTTTTAGACTTGTATGAGTAAAATGCGATCTTTGGTGACTAACCGAGAAAAGTTCTTTGAGTTCCATACATTGAGACATTGAGTAAAACATTTCAATCTGTCATTGAAATCTTGTGATATATCAGCTATATATATCCGTGATACCATTTACATCTTGTGATAGTTTCTCATATTTTTGTATTATACTTGTATACATTATTCCTATTTGAAGTCATCAATGAGCTATTGTAAAATTCCTGCCATGTGCTGCTTCCTTTTTCATGCTTTGCTAGTACAGATGATTTGCTTGAACTGAGATGATTGGTGTATTTGTGCTTATAATTATGCTTCTATGTGATTGTTGCAGCATGACCCAACCAAATAAACATTTTGTGCCTTGATCTAGCTCTAAAAGTGTGGCTTAACCTGATAATAACTTATTTTATGTTAATAGCCTACAATGTTGCCTTGGAGCTTATTGTCCAAAATAATACCTCTACTTTTGTGTCCTTGAGAATGTGTATCCTTGAGACAACTCAAGCCCTCCTCCTCTCTGTACATGAATGTGAGATGTTGCGCATGCAAGATCCGAGCCAAATGGCATATTGTAATCTTTTTATTGCTGGTTTTATATGCGATGTCATGAAGATGTCACGTTTGAAATGTTGCTTTGATAGCAAAATTGTATTCCATGTACATCTGCTTTGACAGCAAAATTATGAAATTTTCTCAACAATATATATGTGCAAAATTGTATTCACTGTGTCTGCGCTGAAAAGGCTACAGCCAATTGATGATGACAATGGGACCCATCGACTAGTGGAACCTTCTTTTGGGAAAAAAGAAAAACTAAATTCGTTTAGACAAAAGGCCACAACCCAACAATAAAGAAGGCTGCAATATAGGGCTTGGCCCATAGACCCAACCAAAATTTACACATAGAAAAAAAATAAATGGGCTGAATAAATGGGCTAGGCCCATGTAAAAGCCTTGAATCGGACGGGCTGATTCTTGTGCCACATCAGCTTGCCACGCTGGATGCCTCGTGGCTGAGGAAGTTGCTAGTGACCAAAATTTGGTCAAAGAACCAACAACCTTTACATATCACAGAGAAGGTCGCTATAGTCGATTAATGACCCTCGGCTTTTGACCTTGTTTTTGGTCACAAAAGGTCATAAATGAAATACTATGACCTTTCGTGACCAATAGTGAGGTCAAGTTGACATATTTCTTGTAGTGGTCTTGATCAGCTTGAAGCTGCTGCTGCTTTTCTTTAGGCTATTTGTTGTGGCCATTAGCCTGCATTTGAAGCGCTCTTGTCAGAAAGCGGGATCCTCGGCCTGACAGCAATTAAGTAAATCGTCGAGGCTTGCCTCATCTCCGGAGGGAGGTATGTAATTATCATCCTCGACCTCTTAAATGCGCTCTCTCATGAGGGCTTGTACGCATCCTCTGCGCTGAATCTTCTTTGGAGGGATTGTCTTCGGCACTTTACGGGGTGTTATTATCTCTGTGCGAGAATCTCCATTCTTCTTTGTGGCGGGATTTAGGCGGCGCCCAGCGTCGGCGCTTGGGCTGTTTCTTTAAGGAATCTACCTTGGCTGCTTCTTCGCCATCCCCATCTTTTGGGGTGTCCACCATGTATATGTCATATGGCGAGGTGGTCTTCGGTGGTCCTTGTATGACCTTGTGTCATGTGTGCATTAGTTGGATCTTGAGTATGCATACTTGATAGTGCACTTGTATTCTGCTTACTGCGTTTGTTTTGTATTGAGTTTACACTTTATGCGGGTTACTAGTTGACTATCTGATCGTGACTTGACTTGATAGACTTTGGGATCTATGAGATGTCGATGACGTAATGTGCAGATTGAGTGTTGCTGACTCGATGTATGACCATCTTGAGTCTCTGTTGTAGTTGATCTTCGAATCTTGTTGTACGGATATTGAGTCTTACTTGTGACTAATCTAGTGCTCTTGAGTTGCATGATTGAATCTTAGATTATCTGTGAGGATTGCTTATGATGCTATTGATTCATCGGAACTTGATTAGTATTGCTGGTACCTACTTTGTCTTACTTCTTGTTCTAGTTTATGCATTGAGTACCTTTGCATTTGAGTATGTATGAGATTACTATTTACATCATTTGCAACTTTGCACTATAATATATACTAGTTTTCTATATTGCAATGTACTTAGTTGTTAGCATTTTTTAGACTTCACTTTATACTGTTCGACTTATGATCATACTAGCATTATTTGATGGTATGACCTGAATTTCGTTTGTAGGTTTTGAGCCTCAGATGACCTTAGTGATTTGGGTAAATGCTCATCTTGCACTTGCTTGACGCAAGTGTCACTATGAAGAAGTTTGAGATCAACTGCTTTGGTGCCTTCTGAGTGGTTTAAGTACTTAATCTATATCTTGTATGCTTTATGTTTTCATTGATTTTATACTATGTCTATATTTAAATTATACCAATGTTTTCAATTTAATCTTATATGAGAACAAATTGTGTATGTAAATTGTAGAGTCATTAATGATGATCGCACAGTTGAAATACTATGTTCAGCTGTAGAATCTTGAATAACATGCTTGCGATACATCCATGGAAGATATTATGATGCTAGCTATGATAACTACATTGTGAGGCTGAACTTGATGTGATATTTTGATGCACACATTCTAAGATTATATTGCGAATATGAATGTCAAAGAATGATGTGTTGCATACCTAATGTCAGATAAGTTTCATGATGAATGTGCATGTAATGTTGCAAAAATGTATATCTTGCGCATGAATTTCATTGGATGCAATTGATGCTGAAGGATGACATGTTAGATTTGAGCATATCAATGGATCATAGCATGTATCTGATATCTGAGCAGAATGAGATGACTGAAGTTGTAGTCGTAACTACAAACCGATCGATCGTCTCCAGCACTCGAGATTCAGCACAGTGCGAGATCTGGCGTGCCGTACTGCGAGCTGTATGCCTGCAATGCTCAGAGGCGAGTAGGATACGATTCACAGGTGTGGTCCTAGACCTGCGACGGGTCGATATGATAGCTGGACCGGGAGGGTGCGTTACAGTGCGGAGCGTGGCAATCTCGGCTCAGACGCGGGCCCGTGAGCACTCGCTGCCCGCTGATAGGAGAGGGAGTGGCGGGGCTGACCTCGCCACGGAGGATCTATCCGAGTGCAAAGACAGAGGCGTACTGCCTCGAGGTTGGCATGGGGCCAGCGGCTCTCCGCGCTACTTCTAACTATGAGCCTCGAATAGGCTCGCTCTAATGGTCTGACTCGGATACTATGTTACTGGACTCAGTATCCATTCACTTCATGAATCGATCAGTCGCCTGACACAACCTGGCTCAACTTGCTACATAGACTCTATAAACTCTGATAAACTGCTGACTACTGTAGCTTCAGGTATCGATACCGTTCGAGACATATAGTTCAACTAATCTTAGTTCGAATACCGAATGTCGGAGAGCTCATATGTCCTTCATATGTTTCTTAACTGTATCAAACTTAAACCATAACAACGATGTTGTCCTTGAACATCGGTATATGCAATCGTCACGATGACATACTCTCGGCATACTCTCTTGCTAACTCTATTCGTTGGCTAATCTCATATTGTTGAATAGTTATGTCATCGCAAGCAACTTAGAAACTAAATGGTTGCAAGAAAGGCTAAACGTGAGTGCTGAAAATTTGAATTTCCTTTGCCGTGCTTGTGAACTTTGCAATGAACGTGGTCATTTACATCTCCTATGCAAATTGTTTCATGATCGAATTGTTGGGGAACGTAGTAATTTCAAAAAAAATCCTACGCACATGCAAGATCATGGTGATGCATAGCAATGAGAGGGGAGAGTGTTGTACACGTACCCTCGTAGACTGTAAGCGGAAGCGTTATGACAATGCGGTTGATGTAGTCGTACATCTTCATGAACCGACCGATCCAAGTACCGAACGTACGGCACCTCCGAGTTCAGCACACGTTCAGCTCGATGACGATCCCCGAACTCCGATCCAGCAGGGTGTCGGGGATGAGTTCCATCAGCACGACGGCGTGGTGACGATGATGATGTTCTACTGACGTAGGGCTTCGCCTAAGCACCGCAACGATATGACCGAGGTGGAATATGGCGGAGGGGGGCACCGGACACGGCTAAGGAACGATCACGATGATCAACTTGTGTGTCTAGAGGTGCCCCCCTGCCCCCGTATATAAAGGAGGGAGGGGGGAGGTGCGGCCGTCCCCCTAGGGGTGCGCCTGGAGGAGTCCTACTCCCACCGGGAGTAGGACTCCCTCCTCTTGCCTTGGTGGAGAAGGAAAGGGGGCGGGGAAGGGGGCGCCGCTCCCCCCCCCTTCCTTGTCCTATTCGGACTATGGGGGAGGGGGCGCGCGGCCTGCCCTGGCCGGCCCTACTCTTCTCCCTCATGGCCCATGTAGGCCCATTAACCCCTGGGGGGGTTCCGGTAACCCCCCGGTACTCCGGTAAAATTCTGATTTCACCCGGAACGTTTCCGATATCCAAATATAGGCTTCCAATATATCAATCTTTATGTCTCGACCATTTCGAGACTCCTCGTCATGTCCGTGATCAAATCTGGGACTTCGAACAACCTTCGGTACATCAAAACTTATAAACTCATAATAAAATTGTCATCGTAACGTTAAGCGTGCGGACCCTACGGGTTCGAGAACTATGTAGAAATGACCTAGAACTGTTTCCGGTCAATAACCAATAGCGGAACCTGGATGCTCATATTGGCTCTTCCATATTTTATGAAGATCTTTATCGGTCAAACCGCATAACAACATACGTTGTTCCCTTTGTCATCGGTATGTTTACTTGCCCGAGATTCGATCATCGGTATCCAATACCTAGTTCAATCTCGTTACTGGCAAGTCTCTTTACTCGTTACGTAATGCATCATTCCGTAACTAACTCATCAACTACATTGCTTGCAAGGCTTATAGTGATGTGCATTACCGAGAGGGCCAGAGATACCTCTCCAACAATCGGAGTGACAAATCCTAATCTAGAAATACGCCAACTCAACATGTACCTTCAGAGACACCAGAGAACTCCTTTGTAATCACCCAGTTACGTTTTGACGTTTGGTAGCCCACAAAGTGTTCCTCCGGTAAACGGGAGTTGCATAATCTCATAGTCATAGGAACATGTATAAGTCATGAAGAAAGCAATAGCAACATACTAAACGATCAAGTGCTAGGCTAACGGAATGGGTCATGTCAATCACTTATTGCTAAGCATACGTCATGTCTGGTACACAGCATTGCATACATGATAGAGCCTATGGCTGAAGCATAGGGAACATCTTTCATTTTCTCTCTATCTTCTGCTGTGGTCGGGCATTGAGTCTGACTCAACTTCACACCTTGTAATACAGGCAAGAACCCTTTCTTTGCCTGATCCATTTTGAACTTTTTCAAAACTTTATCAAGGTATGTGCTTTGTGAAAGTCCAATTAAGCGTCTTGATCTATCTCTAAAGATCTTGATGCCCAATATGTAAGCAGCTTCACCGAGGTATTTCATTGAAAATCTTTCATTCAAGTATCCCTTTATGCTATCTAGAAATTCTATATCATTTCCGATCAACAATATGTCATCTACATATAATATCAGAAATGCTACAGAGCTGCCACTCACTTTCTTGTAAATACAGGCTTCTCCAAAAGTGTGTATAAAACCATATGCTTTGATCACACTATCAAAACGTTTATTCCAACTCCGAGATGCTTGCACCAGTCCATAAATGGATCGCCGGAGCTTGCACACTTTGTTAGCACCTTTTGGATCGACAAAACCTTCTGGTTGCATCATATACAACTCTTCTTCCAGAAATCCATTCAGGAATGCAGTTTTGACATCCATTTGCTAAATTTCATAATCATAAAATGCGGCAATTGCTAACATAATTCGGACAGACTTAAGCATCGCTACGGGTGAGAAAGTCTCATCGTAGTCAACTCCTTGAACTTGTGGAAAACCTTTCGCAACAAGTCGAGCTTTATAGATAGTTACATTACCATCAGCGTCAGTCTTCTTCTTGAAGATCCATTTATTCTCAATGGCTTGCCGATCATCAGGCAAGTCAACCAAAGTCCATACTTTGTTCTCATACATGGATCCCATCTCAGATTTCATGGCTTCAAGCCATTTAGCAGAATCTGGGCTCATCATCGCTTCCTTATAGTTCGTAGGTTCGTCATGGTCAAGTAACATGACTTCCAGAATAGGATTACCGTACCACTCTGGTGTGGATCTTACTCTGTTAGACCTACGAGGTTCAGTAGAAACTTGATCTGAAGTTTCATGATCAATATCATTAGCTTCCTCACTAATTGGTGTAGTTTTCACAGGAACCGGTTCTTGTGATGTACTACTTTCCAATAAGGGAGCAGGTATAGTTACCTCATCAAGTTCTACTTTCCTCCCACTCACTTCTTTCGAGAGAAACTCCTTCTCTAGAAAGGATCCGAATTTAGCAACGAAAATCTTGCCCTCAGATCTGTGATAGAAGGTGTACCCAATAGTCTCTTTTGGGTATCCTATGAAGACACATTTCTCCGATTTGGATTCGAGCTTATCTGGTTGAAGTTTCTTCACATAAGCATCGCAGCCCCAAACTTTAAGGAACGACAACGTTGGTTTCTTGCCAAACCACAGTTCATAAGGCGTCGTCTCAACGGATTTTGATGGTGCCCTTTTAGCGTGAATGCGATCGTCTCTAAAGCATAACCCCAAAATGATAGCGGTAAATTAGTAAGAGACATCATAGATCGCACCATATCTAGTAAAGTACGATTCGACGTTCGGACACACCATTTCGTTGTGGTGTTCGGGTGGCGTGAGTTGCGAAACTATTCGCATTGTTTCAAATGTAAACCAAACTCATAACTCAAATATTCTCCTCCACGATCAGACCGTAGAAATTTTATTTTCTTGTTACGATGATTTTCCACTTCACTCTGAAATTCTTTGAACTTTTCAAATGTTTCAGACTTGTGTTTCGTTAAGTAGATGTACCCATATCTGCTCAAATCATCTGCGAAGGTGAGAAGATAACGATACCCGCCGCGAGCCTCAATATTCATTGGACCACATACATCAGTATGTATGATTTCCAATAAATCAGTTGCTCGCCCCATAGTTCCGGAGAACGGCGTTTTGGTCATCTTGCCCATGAGGCACGGTTCATAAGTACCAAGTGATTCATAATCAAGTGATTCCAAAAGTCCATCAAGATGGAGTTTCTTCATGCGCTTTACACCGATATGACCTAAACGGCAAGTGCCACAAATAAGTTGCACTATCATTATCAACTCTGCATCTTTTGGCTTCAACATTATGAATATGTGTATCACTACTATCGAGATTCAATAAAATAGACCACTATTCAAGGGTGCATGACCATAAAAGATATTACTCATATAAATAGAACAACCATTATTCTCGACTTAAATGAATAACCGTCTCGCATCAAACAAGATCCATATATAATGTTCATGCTCAACGCGGCACCAAATAACAATTATTTAGGTCTAAAACTAATCCCGATGGTAGATGTAGAGGTAGCGTGCCGACCGCGATCACATCGACTTTGGAACCATTTCCCACGCGCATCGTCACCTCGTCCTTAGCCAATCTTCGCTTAATCCGTAGTCCCTGTTTACCCAGGTACTACTGCGAGCATTAGTAAGGTACACATCAATAACATGTATATCACATATACCTTTGTTCACTTTGCCATCCTTCTTATCCGCCAAATACTTGGGGCAGTTCCGCTTCCCGTGTCCAGTTTGCTTGCAGTAGAAGCACTCAGTCTCAGGCTTAGGTCCAGATTTGGGTTTCTTCTCTTGAGCAGCAACTTGTTTGTTGTTCTTCTTGAAGTTCCCCTTCTTCTTCCCTTTGCCCTTTTTCTTGAAACTGGTGGTCTTATTGACCATCAACACTTGATGCTCCTTCTTGATTTCTACCTCCGCAGCCTTTAGCATTGCGAAGAGCTCGGGAATAGTCTTGTCCATCCCTTGCATATTATAGTTCATCACGAAGCTCTTGTAGCTTGGTGGCAGTGATTGAAGAATTACATCAATGACACTATCATCGGAAGATTAACTCCCGGTTGAATCAAGTGATTATTATACCCAGACATTTTGAGTATGTGTTCACTGACTGAACTATTCTCCTCCATCTTACAGCTATAGAACTTATTAGAGACTTCATATCTCTCAATCTGGGCATTTTCTTGAAATATTAACTTCAACTCCTGGAACATCTCATATGCTCCATGACGTTCAAAACGTCGTTAAAGACCCGGTTTCAAGCCGTAAAGCATGGCACACTGAACTATCGAGTAGTCATCAGCTTTGCTCGGCCAGACGTTCTTAACGTTGTCAGTTGCATCTGCAGCAGGCCTGGCACCCAGTGGTGCTCCCAGGACGTAATTCTTCTGTGCAGCAATGAGGATAATCCTCATGTTATGGACCCAGTCCGTGTAATTGCTACCATCATCTTTCAACTTAGCTTTCTCAAGTAACGCATTAAAATTCAACGGAACAACAGACGAGCCATCTATCTACAACAAACATAGACAAGCAAAATACTATCGGTTACTAAGCTCATGATAAATTTAAGTTCAATTAATCATATTACTTAAGAACTCCCACTTAGACAGACATCTCTCTAGTCATCTAAGTGATCACGTGATCCAAATCAACTAAACCATGTCCGATAATCACGTGAGATGGAGTAGTTTCAATGGTGAACATCTCTATGTTGATCATATCTACTATATGATTCATGTTCGACCTTTCGGTCTCCGTGTTCCGAGGCCATATCTGTATATGCTAGGCTCGTCAAGTTTAACCTGAGTATTCCGCGTGTGCAACTGTTTTGCACCCGTTGTATTTGAACGTAGAGCCTATCACACCCGATCATCACGTGGTGTCTCAGCACGAAGAACTTTCGCAACGGTGCATACTCAGGGAGAACACTTCTTGATAATTTAGTGAGAGATCATCTTAAAATGCTATTGTCAATCAAAGCAAGATAAGATGCATATAGGATAAACATCACATGCAATCAATATAAGTGATATGATATGGCCATCATCATCTTGTGCTTGTGATCTCCATCTCCGAAGCACCGTCGTGATCACCATCATCACCGGCGCGACACCTTGATCTCCATCGTAGCATCGTTGTCATTACGCCATCTATTGCTTCTCGACTATCGCTACCGCTTAGTGATAAAGTAAAGCAATTACTGTATGCTTGCATTTCATACAATAAGGCGACAACCATATGGCTCCTGCTAGTTGCCGATAACTTCGGTTACAAAACATGATCATCTCATACAATAAAATATATCATCATGTCTTGACCATATCACATCACAACATGCCCTGCAAAAACAAGTTAGACGTCCTCTACTTTGTTGTTGCAAATTTTACGTGGCTGCTACGAGCTTAGCAAGAACCGTTCTTACCTATGCATCAAAACCACAATGATAGTCCGTCAAGTTAGTGCTGTTTTAACCTTCGCAAGGACCGGGCGTAGCCTCACTCGGTTCAACTAAAGTGAGAGAGACAGACACCCGCCAGTCACCTTTAAGCACGAGTGCTCGTAACGGTGAAACCAGTCTCGCGTAAGCGTACGCGTAATGTCGGTCCGGGCCGCATCATCTCACAATACCGCTGAACCAAAGTATGACATGTTGGTAAGCAGTATGACTTGTATTGCCCACAACTCACTTGTGTTCTACTCGTGCATATGACATCTACGCATAAAACCAGGCTCGGATGCCACTGTTGGGGAACGCAGTAATTTCAAAAAAATTCCTACGCACACGCAAGATCATGGTGATGCATAGCAACGAGAGGAGAGTGTTGTACACGCACCCTCATAGATCAGAAGCGGAAGCGTTATGACAACGCGGTTGATGTAGTCGACGTCTTCACGATCCGACCGATCCAAGTACCAAACGACGGCACCTCCGAGTTCAGCACACGCTCAGCTCGATGGCGATCCCGGACACCGATCTAGCAGGTGTCGGGATGAGTTCGTCACAAGACGACCGCAGCGGTGACGACGATGATGTTCCACTGATGCAGGGCTTCGCCTAAGCATTGCAATGATATGACCGAGGTGGAATATGGTGGAGGGGGGCACCGCACACGGCTAAGGAACAATCATGATGATCAACTTGTGTGTCTAGAGGTGCCCCCCTGCCCCTGTATATAAAGAAGGGAGGGGGAGGTGCGGCCGGCCCCCTAGGGGTGCGCCTGGAGGAGTCCTACTCCCACCGGGAGTAGGACTCCCTCCTCTTGCCTTGGTGGAGAAGGAAAGGGGGAGGGGAAAGAGGAAAGGGGGGCGCCGCCCCCTTCCTTGTCCAATTCGGACTACGGGGGGAGGGGGTGCGCGGCCTGCCCTGGCCGGCCCTCCTCTTCTCCCTCATGGCCCATGTAGGCCCATTAACCCCTGGGGGGTTCCGGTAACCCCCCGGTACTCCGGTAAAATTCCGATTTCACCCGGAACATTTCTGATATCCATATATAGGCTTCCAATATATCAATCTTTATGTCTCGACCATTTCGAGACTCCTCGTCATGTCCATGATCACATCCGGGACTCCGAACAACCTTTGGTACATCAAAACTTATAAACTCATAATAAAACTGTCATCGTAACGTTAAGCGTGCGGTCCCTACGGGTTCGAGAACTATGTAGACATGACCTAGAACTGTTTCTGGTCAATAACCAATAGCGGAACCTGGATGCTCATATTGGCTCCTACATATTCTACGAAGATCTTTATCGGTCAAACCGCATAACAACATACGTTGTTCCCTTTGTCATCGGTATGTTTACTTGCCCGAGATTCGATCGTCGGTATCCAATACCTAGTTCAATCTCGTTACCGGCAAGTCTCTTTACTCGTAACGTAATGCATCATTCCGTAACTAACTCATTAGCTACATTGCTTGCAAGGCTTATAGTGATGTGCATTACCGAGAGGGCCCAGAGATACCTCTCCGACAATCGGAGTGACAAATCCTAATCTCGAAATACGCCAACTCAACATGTACCTTCGGAGACACCTGTAGAACTCCTTTATAATCACCCGATTCACGTTGTGACGTTTGGTAGCCCACAAAGTGTTCCTCGGTAAACGGAGTTGCATAATCTCATAGTCATAGGAACATGTATAAGTCATGAAGAAAGCAATAGCAACATACAAAACGATCAAGTGCTAGGCTAACGGAATGGGTCATGTCAATCACATCATTCTCCTAATGATGTGATCCCGTTAATCAAATGACAACACATGTCTATGGTTAGGAAACATAACCATCTTTGATTAATGAGCTAGACTAGTAGAGGCATACTAGTGACATTATGTTTGTCTATGTATTCACACATGTATCATGTTTCGGGTAATACAATTCTAGCATGAATAATAAACATTTATCATGATATGAGGAAATAAATAATAACTTTATTATTGCCTCTAGGGCATATTTCCTTCATGAATCATGTCCAAAATTGTGATGATTTGATCTCCTTGCTCATTACAATGAACTTAGTTTTATTTTGGGTTATGAAGAATTGAAACGTTTACTTAAGGACCTTCCAGAATTTGCCCATAAGAAATTCCTTGATATTGATCTAGAAAATATTTATATGTTTTGTGCGGAGAAATGCATTGAAAATGCTTATATTGCCAATTACCTAAAGAAAAGGAAGCAAATAGAAGATGAAGAGAATACTAATGAAAGGGAAGAGACTTCCCAATCTCCTCCTATTATTTCTTTTGATGAATCAGGTAACGAGGAGGAGCTTTCTATTCAACCAATCTCATCAATAAGGAGCTCAAAGAGGAAGGTTGAACCCACACATAATGTGAAAAAGAAAAGGAAAAGAAGGGCAACAAAGGTAAAAGGTATCCCTCCCAAATGATGTTGCTCCTACTACTCATTGTGATGATGATAATTGCTATACTATTGGTGCTATCCATACTATTAATGATGAGAGTGATTATGCTTGTGATATGAAAAGGCCCAAGCTTGGGGAAGCTATGGTTGATGAGGATGAAATATTTGAGAATATATTTGCTGAAATTAATGTTTGTCCCAAGCTTGGGGATGCTATGTTTAATGAAGATGATATTTTTAGCATCCCAAGTTTTGATATGCAAAGTTGTTATGATGATAGCATGCCTCCTACGTATGATGATTATATTGATGAAAGTGGGTTTGGAAGAGTGTCAACTTTAGGAAGTAGTGATCCCACTATTTTGGAGGATGTTGAATCTTATTGTGATGAATATGAAAGTGGATTCGGAAGAGTGTCAACTTTATTTAGGGATGATTCCACTATCTTGGGAGAGGTTTCAATCGATTATGATGAGAACGAAGTTGCTACTTATGATGATTATTGTGATGAAACTTATGCTATAAAAGGTAGTGATGATTATATTTATAAGTCTTGTCATGATTATGATTGCCCTTTTTCTGAACATTACTCTTTTAATGCGGAAACAATTTTTAGTGTTCAAGTCTCTTATGATACTCCCACTATTCCGAATGAGAAGAATTTTGCTTATGTGGAGAGTAATAAAAATTCTATGCTTGTAGATCATGAAAAGAAAGATTTAGGTGCTGGTTATATTGTTGAATTCATTCATGATGCTACTGAAAATTATTATGAGGGAGGAATATATGCTTGTAGGAATTGCAATAATGTTATGTTTCCTCTCTATGTGTTGAAAATCTTGAAGTTATGCTTGTTTTTCGTTTCTGTGCTAGTTGATTATTGTTCCCATATGTTGTTTGCTCACAAAATCCCTATGCATAGGAAGTGGGTTAGACTTAAATGTGCTAGTCATGTGCTTCATGATGCTCCCATTATGTTTCAATTCTTATCTTTTATGTGAGCATCATTGTCATTATCATGCCTAGCTAGAAAGGCATTAAAGAAAAGCGCATGTTGGGAGACAACCCAATATTTACCCTTACTGTTTTTGTGTTTCCACATGATTATGCTACTGTAGCAATCATGTTTCATAGCTTTTGTTTCAATAAAGTGCCAAGTAAGACCTTTAGGATAGCTTACGGTGATAGTTGTGTTGATCCTGCTGAAAATCAGAAACTTTTGCACCCAGTAAATTAGTTTTGTTAATTCACAGAAACGTGATCTTGATATGATTCTTTTTGATATGGATTGGTACACTAAGTTCTTAGGACTTCCTAATTTGGTAGAATTTTTGGAGTTCTAGAAGTATACGTTTGATACAGATTACTACAGACTGTTCTGTTTTTCACAGATTCTGTTTTCTATGTGTTGTTTGCTTATTTTGATGAATCTATGGCTAGTATTAAGTGGTATGAACCATAGAGAAGTTGGAATATAGTATATATTACACCAATATGAATTTAGAATGAGTTCATTACAGTACCCAAGTGGTGGTTTTATTTTCTTATACTAACGGAGCTTACGAGTTTTCTGTTGAGTTTTGTGTTGTGGAGTTTTCAAGTTTTGGGTAAAGATTCGATGGACTATGGAATAAGGAGTGGCAAGAGCCTAAGCTTGGGGATGCCCAAGGCACCCCAAGGTAATATTCAAGGACAACCAAGAGACTAAGCTTGGGGATGCCCCGGAAGGCATCCCCTCTTTCGTCTTCGTTCATCGGTAACTTTACTTGGAGCTATATTTTTATTTCACCACGGAGCTTACTTGGAGCTTGGAGCGTCATTTTCTTTTGTTAGTTTTTTCTTTCTGTTATTTAGGATAATGTTTTGCATCTTTAGTTTCAATAAAATGTCAAGGATAGCCTTTTCCATGCTTATTTTGCTAGTATACATGTTGCTGTTTGGAAACAGAAAGTTTACCGCTGTTGCAAAAATTCCCTAGAAAATTCAGAGCATGATACAATGTTGAAACCTTTTGCATAATGAGATCTGATAAATTTAATACAGTGGGAATTTTATTTCATAATTTTTTGAGTTAGGGAAGTATGATGAATCTTGCATTCTTTACATACTGTACTGTTTTGGTAGATTGCTGTTATGTTTGCATTGTTTGCTTATGTTTGCTTGTTTAATGATTCTATTTGAGGATAGGAGTGTTAAATACACAGAGGCATTTAGTATGCAATGTTGAATAATAATTTTAGTGATTTATTACAGTAGAAAATGATAAGGTTTCGCATTGGTTTATACTAACCTATCTCACAAGTTCTTGTTGGGTTTGTTGTGGATGAAGCTTTTGAGAAATAGAGAAACCATGATATGAGAGGAATTAAGGAGACACAAAAGTTCAAGCTTTGGGATGCCCAAGGCACCCCAAGATAATATTTCAAGAAGTCTCAAGCATCTAAGCTTGGGGATGCCCCGGAAGGCATCCCACCTTTCTTCTTCAATCACTATCGGTTAGTATCGGTTGAACCTAAGTTTTTGCTTCTTCACATGAGTTGTGCTATCCTTGCAATGTCATTTTGTTTTGCTTTGCTTGCTGTTTGAATACGATACCAAGATCTGAAATTATTTAATGAGAGAGAGTCTTCACATAGTTACATAATTATTTAGCTACTCATTGATCTTCACTTGTATCTTTCGGAGTAGTTTGTCATTATCTCTAGTGCATCACTTATATCTTTTAGAGCACGACGGTGGTTATATTTTGTAGAAATTGCTAGTCTCTCATGCTTCACTTATATTATTTTGAGAGTCTTTTAGAACAGCATGGTATTTTCTATGGTTACAAAGTTGGTCCTAGAATGATGAGCATCCAAGTTGGGTATAATAAAAACTATCATAGAAAGTGAATTGGATGCCATGATCAATTTGATACTTGATAATTGTTTTGAGATATGGAGGTAGTGATATTAAAGTCATGCTAGTTAGGGTGATTATGAAAAATGCTTGTGTTGAGGTTTGTGATTCCTGTAGCATGCACGTATGGTGAACAGCTTTGTGATGAAGTTGGAGCACAATTTTATTTATTGATTGTCTTCCTTATGAGTGGCGGTCGGGGACGAGCGATGGTCTTTTCCTACCAATCTATCCCTCTAGGAGCATGCGCGTAATACTTTGTTTTGATGACTTGTAGATTTTTGCAATAAGTATATGAGTTCTTTTGACTAATGTTCAGTCCATGGATTATACGCACCCTCACCCTTCCACCATTGATAGCCTCTCTTGTGCCGCGCAACTTTCGCCATACCATACACCCACCTTATACCTCCCTCAAAACAGCCACCATACCTACCTATTATGGCATTTCCATAGCCATTCCGAGATATATTGCCATGCAACTTTCCACCGTTCCGTTCATATGACACACATTACTTTTGTCATATTGCTCTTTGCATGATCATGTAGTTGACATCGTATTTGTGGCAAGGCCACCTTCATAATTTTCATACATGTCGCTCTTGATTCATTGTATATCCCGGTACACCGCCGGAGGCATTCATATAGAGTCATATCTTGTTCTAGCTTTGAGTTGTAATTCTTGAGTTGTAAATCTATATAAGTGTGATGATCTTCATTATTAGAGCATTGTCCCAGTGAGGAAAGGATGATGGAGACTATGATTCCCCCACAAGTCGGGATGAGACTTCGGACTTTACAAAAAGAAAAAAAAGGAAAAAAAGAAGAAAGGCCAAAAAGAAAGAAAAAAAGGGGGGCCCTAAGAAAAAAAAGAAAAAGAAAGAAAAAAAGAAAAAAAGAAAAGAAAAAAATAAAGTGAGAGAAAAAGAGAGAAGGGACAATGCTACTATCTCTTTTTCCACACTTGTGCTTCAAAGTAGCACCATGATCTTCATGATAGAGAGTCTCCTATGTTGTCACTTTCATATACTAGTGAGAATTTTTTATTATAGAACTTGACTTGTATATTCCAATGATGGGCTTCCTCAAAATGCCCTAGGTCTTCGTGAGCAAGCGAGTTGGATGCACACCCACTTAGTTTCTTTTGTTGAGCTTTCATATATTTATAGCTCTAGTGCATCCGTTGCATGGCAATCCCTACTCACTCACATTGATATCTATTAATGGGCATCTCCATAGCCCGTTGATACGCCTAGTTGATGTGAGACTATCTTCTCCTTTTTGTCTTATCCGCAACCACCATTCTATTCCACGTATAGTGCTATGTCCATGGCTCACGCTCATGTATTGCGTGAAAGTTGAAAAAGTTTGAGATTACTAAAGTATGAAACAATTGCTTTGCTTCTCATCGGGGTTGTGCATGATTAAATACTTTGTGTGATGAAGATAGAGCAACAGCCAGACTATATGATTTTGTAGGGATAACTTTCTTTGGCCATGTTATTTTGAGAAGACATGATTACTTTGATTAGTATGCAGTGGCGGAGCTTGGGCTCAAATAATGGAGGGGCCATTGGCTAGGGGGGCAAACGAAATCACAATATGTTGATTTTTAGTGGAAAAATTGGTCAAATACATAGGTATATATGCAATTTTTTCTTTGAGCTGAGGTGGCCACCGCCCAGGTTGGGCCCCATGAAGCTCCGCCTTTGTTAGTATGCTTGAAGTATCACTATTTCTTTGTCAATATGAACTATTATTTTGAATCATTTGGATCTGAACATTCATGCCACAATAGAGAAAATTACATTGAGAATTATGCTAGGTAGCATTCCACATCAAAATTACGTTTTATCATTTACCTACTCGAGGACGAGCAGGAATTAAGCTTGGGATGCTTGATACGTCTCCAACGTATCTATAATTTTTATTGTTTCATGCTATTATATTACCCTTTTGGATGTTTATGGGCTTTATTTTACACATTTATATCATTTTGGGACTAACCTATTAACCGGAGGCCCAGCCCATATTGTTGTTTTATTGCATGTTTCAAAGATTTCAAGAAAAGGAATATCAAACGGAGTCCAAACGGAATGAAACCTTCGGCAACGTGATTTTTTGGAAGAATATCATCCTGCAGACTTGGAGTCCACGTCAGAAGATACTCGAGGAGCCCAGGAGATAGGGGGGTGCCCCCCCTACAGGGCGCGCCCCTGTCTCGTGGACCCCTCGAGCACCCCCCGACCGACTTCTTTCGCCTATATAAGCCTACGTACCCTAAAACCATTGAATATCAAGATAGATCGGGAGTTCCGCCGCCGCAAGCCTCTGTAGCCACCAAAAACCTCTCGGGAGTCCGTTCCGGCACCCTGCCGGAAGGGGACCCCATCACCGGTGGCCATCTTCATCATCCCGGCGCTCTCCATGGTGAGGAGGGAGTAGTTCACCCTCGGGGCTGAGGGTATGTACCAGTAGCTATGTGTTTGATCTCTCTCTCGTGTTCTCTCTATGGCACAATCTTGATGTATCGTGAGCTTTGTTATTATAGTTGGATCCTATGATGTTTCTCCCCCCTCTACTCTCTTGTGATGAATTGAGTTTCCCTCTTGAAGTTATCTTATTGGATTGAGTCTTTATTTGAGAACACTTGATGTATGTCTTGCCGTGTTTATCTGTGGTGACAATGGGATATCACGTGCCACTTGATGTATGTTTTGGTGACCAACTTGCGGGTTCCGCCCATGAACCTATGCATAGGGGTTGTGACACGTTTTCTTGACTCTCCGATAGTAGCTTTGGGGCACTCTTTGAAGTACTTTGTGTTGGTTGGATGAATTTGAGATTGTGTGACGCATATCGTATAATCATGCCCACGGATACTTGAGGTGACAATGGAGTATCTAGGTGACATTAGGTTTTGGTTGATTTGTGTCTTAAGGTGTTATTCTAGTACGAACTCTTGAATAGATCAATCCGAAAGAATAACTTTGAGGTGGTTTCGTACCCTACCATAATCTCTACGTTTGTTCTCCGCTATTAGTGGCTTTGGAGTGACTCTTTGTTGCATGTTGAGGGATTGTTATATGATCTATCTATGTTATTATTGTTGAGAGAACTTGCACTAGTGAAAGTATGAACCCTAGGCCTTGTTTCCTATCATTGCAATACCGTTTACGCACACTTTTATCATTAGTTACCTTGCTATTTTTATATTTTCAGATTACAAAAACCTATATCTACCATCCATATTGCACTTGTATCACCATCTCTTCTCCGAACTAGTGCATCTATACAATTTATCATTGTATTGGGTGTGTTGGGGACACAAGAGACTCTTTGTTATTTGGTTGCAGGGTTGTTTGAGAAAGACCATCTTCATCATACGCCTCCCACGGATTGATAAACCTTAGGTCATCCACTTGAGGGAAATTTGCTACTGTCCTACAAACCTGTGCACTTGCAGGCCCAACAACGTCTACGAGAAGAAGGTTGTGTAGTAGACATCAAGCTCTTTTCTGGCGCCGTTGCCGGGGAGGTGAGTGCTTGAAGGTATATCTTTAGATCTTGCAATCGAATCTTTTTGTTTCTTGTTTTATCACTTGTTTAGTTTATAAAAGAAAACTACCAAAAAATGGATTTAAGTTTTTCTCATACGCTTCGTCTTTTTAATATCTTTCATGAGAATGATGGAAAGGAAAATTGTGCTCAAGTGCTAGAAGAAGAGTGCATTAAAATGCTTGATACTGAATCTTTGAATGATGAGCATGATTGCATTGTTGTTCGTATAAACTCCTTGAATATCCATAGTATTAATGATGATTGCTCTAGTCATGATGAAAATATCTATTATGAGCATGTCAACTTTTGTGGAGTGCATGTTTGCATGAACACACCAAATTGAGAAGATATATATTGCGAGAGGCATAAGAACTTAGAAACTAAATGGTTGCAAGAAAGGCTAAACGTGAGTGCTGAAAATTTGAATTTCCTTTGCCGTGCTTGTGAACTTTGCAATGAACGTGGTCATTTACATCTCCTATGCAAATTGTTTCATGATCGAATTGTTGGGGAACGTAGTAATTTCAAAAAAAATCCTACGCACATGCAAGATCATGGTGATGCATAGCAATGAGAGGGGAGAGTGTTGTACACGTACCCTAGTGGTATGTGAGCGTTATGACAATGCGGTTGATGTAGTCGTACATCTTCATGAACCGACCGATCCAAGTACCGAACGTCACGGCACCTCCGAGTTCAGCACACGCTCAGCTCGATGGCGATCCCGAACTCCGATCCAGCAGGTGTCGGGATGAGTTCCATCAAGACGACGGCGTGGTGACGATGATGATGTTCTCATCGACGAGGGCTTCGCCTAAGCACCGCAACGATATGACCGAGGTGGAATATGGCGGAGGGGGGCACCGGACACGGCTAAGGAACGATCACGATGATCAACTTGTGTGTCTAGAGGTGCCCCCCTGCCCCCGTATATAAAGGAGGGAGGGGGGAGGTGCGGCCGTCCCCCTAGGGGTGCGCCTGGAGGAGTCCTACTCCCACCGGGAGTAGGACTCCCTCCTCTTGCCTTGGTGGAGAAGGAAAGGGGGCGGGGAAGGGGGCGCCGCTCCCCCCCCCTTCCTTGTCCTATTCGGACTATGGGGGGAGGCGCGGCCTGCCCTGGCCGGCCCTACTCTTCTCCCTCATGGCCCATGTAGGCCCATTAACCCCTGGGGGGGTTCCGGTAACCCCCCGGTACTCCGGTAAAATTCTGATTTCACCCGGAACGTTTCCGATATCCAAATATAGGCTTCCAATATATCAATCTTTATGTCTCGACCATTTCGAGACTCCTCGTCATGTCCGTGATCAAATCTGGGACTTGAACAACCTTGGTACATCAAAACTTATAAACTCATAATAAAATTGTCATCGTAACGTTAAGCGTGCGGACCCTACGGGTTCGAGAACTATGTAGAAATGACCTAGAACTGTTTCCGGTCAATAACCAATAGCGGAACCTGGATGCTCATATTGGCTCTTCCATATTTTATGAAGATCTTTATCGGTCAAACCGCATAACAACATACGTTGTTCCCTTTGTCATCGGTATGTTTACTTGCCCGAGATTCGATCATCGGTATCCAATACCTAGTTCAATCTCGTTACTGGCAAGTCTCTTTACTCGTTACGTAATGCATCATTCCGTAACTAACTCATCAGCTACATTGCTTGCAAGGCTTATAGTGATGTGCATTACCGAGAGGGCCCAGAGATACCTCTCCAACAATCGGAGTGACAAATCCTAATCTAGAAATACGCCAACTCAACATGTACCTTCGTAGACACCTGTAGAACTCCTTTGTAATCACCCAGTTACGTTTTGACGTTTGGTAGCCCACAAAGTGTTCCTCCGGTAAACGGGAGTTGCATAATCTCATAGTCATAGGAACATGTATAAGTCATGAAGAAAGCAATAGCAACATACTAAACGATCAAGTGCTAGGCTAACGGAATGGGTCATGTCAATCACATCATTCTCTTAATGATGTGATCCCGTTAATCAAATGACAACACATGTCTATGGTTAGGAAACATAAACATCTTTGATTAATGAGCTAGTCTAGTAGAGGCATACTAGTGACGTTATGTTTGTCTATGTATTCACACATGTATCATGTTTCCGGGTAATACAATTCTAGCATGAATAATGAACATTTATCATGATATGAGGAAATAAATAATAACTTTATTATTGCCTCTAGGGTATGTTTCCTTCAGTCTCCCACTTGCACTAGAGTCAATAATCTAGATTACACATTAATGATTCTAACACCCATGGAGTCTTGGTGCTGATCATGTTTTGCTCGTGGAAGAGGCTTAGTCAACGGGTCTGCAACATTCAGATCCGTACGTATCTTGCAAATCTCTATGTCTCCCACCTGGACTTGGTCCCGGATGGAATTGAAGCGTCTCTTAATGTGCTTGGTCTGCTTGTGAAATCTGGATTCCTTTGCCAATGCAATTGCACCAGTATTGTCACAGAAGATCTTCATTGGTCCCAATGCACTAGGTATGACACCTAGATCGGAAATGAACTCCTTCATCCAGACTCCTTCATTTGCTGCTTCCGAAGCAGCTATGTACTCTGCTTCACATGTAGATCCCGCCACGACGCTTTGTTTAGAACTGCACCAACTTACAGCTCCAGCATTTAATAAAAACATGTATCCGGTTTGCGATTTAGAATCTTCCGGATCAGTGTCAAAGCTTGCATCGACGTAACCATTTACGACTAGCTCTTTGTCACCTCCATAAATGAGAAACATATCCTTAGTCCTTTTCAGGTATTTCAGGATGTTCTTGACCGCTGTCCAGTGATCCACTCCTGGGTTACTTTGGTACCTTCCTGCCAAGCTTATTGCTAAGCATACGTCATGTCTGGTACACAGCATTGCATACATGATAGAGCCTATGGCTGAAGCATAGGGAACATCTTTCATTTTCTCTCTATCTTCTGCTGTGGTCGGGCATTGAGTCGACTCAACTTCACACCTTGTGTCTGAGGCAAGAACCCTTTCTTTGCTCGATCCATTTTGAACTTTTTCAAAACTTTATCAAGGTATGTGCTTTGTGAAAGTCCAATTAAGCGTCTTGATCTATCTCTAAAGATCTTGATGCCCAATATGTAAGCAGCTTCACCGAGGTATTTCATTGAAAATCTTTCATTCAAGTATCCCTTTATGCTATCTAGAAATTCTATATCATTTCCGATCAACAATATGTCATCTACATATAATATCAGAAATGCTACAGAGCTGCCACTCACTTTCTTGTAAATACAGGCTTCTCCAAAAGTGTGTATAAAACCATATGCTTTGATCACACTATCAAAACGTTTATTCCAACTCCGAGATGCTTGCACCAGTCCATAAATGGATCGCCGGAGCTTGCACACTTTGTTAGCACCTTTTGGATCGACAAAACCTTCTGGTTGCATCATATACAACTCTTCTTCCAGAAATCCATTCAGGAATGCAGTTTTGACATCCATTTGCTAAATTTCATAATCATAAAATGCGGCAATTGCTAACATAATTCGGACAGACTTAAGCATCGCTACGGGTGAGAAAGTCTCATCGTAGTCAACTCCTTGAACTTGTGGAAAACCTTTCGCAACAAGTCGAGCTTTATAGATAGTTACATTACCATCGCGTCGGTCTTCTTCTTGAAGATCCATTTATTCTCAATGGCTTGCCGATCATCAGGCAAGTCAACCAAAGTCCATACTTTGTTCTCATACATGGATCCCATCTCAGATTTCATGGCTTCAAGCCATTTAGCAGAATCTGGGCTCATCATCGCTTCCTTATAGTTCGTAGGTTCGTCATGGTCAAGTAACATGACTTCCAGAATAGGATTACCGTACCACTCTGGTGTGGATCTTACTCTGTTAGACCTACGAGGTTCAGTAGAAACTTGATCTGAAGTTTCATGATCAATATCATTAGCTTCCTCACTAATTGGTGTAGTTTTCACAGGAACCGGTTCTTGTGATGTACTACTTTCCAATAAGGGAGCAGGTATAGTTACCTCATCAAGTTCTACTTTCCTCCCACTCACTTCTTTCGAGAGAAACTCCTTCTCTAGAAAGGATCCGAATTTAGCAACGAAAATCTTGCCCTCAGATCTGTGATAGAAGGTGTACCCAATAGTCTCTTTTGGGTATCCTATGAAGACACATTTCTCCGATTTGGATTCGAGCTTATCTGGTTGAAGTTTCTTCACATAAGCATCGCAGCCCCAAACTTTAAGGAACGACAACGTTGGTTTCTTGCCAAACCACAGTTCATAAGGCGTCGTCTCAACGGATTTTGATGGTGCCCTTTTTAGCGTGAATGCAGTCGTCTCTAAAGCATAACCCCAAAATGATAGCGGTAAATTAGTAAGAGACATCATAGATCGCACCATATCTAGTAAAGTACGATTACGACGTTCAGACACACCATTTCGTTGTGGTGTTCCGGGTGGCGTGAGTTGCGAAACTATTCCGCATTGTTTCAAATGTAAACCAAACTCATAACTCAAATATTCTCCTCCACGATCAGACCGTAGAAATTTTATTTTCTTGTTACGATGATTTTCCACTTCACTCTGAAATTCTTTGAACTTTTCAAATGTTTCAGACTTGTGTTTCGTTAAGTAGATGTACCCATATCTGCTCAAATCATCTGCGAAGGTGAGAAGATAACGATACCCGCCGCGAGCCTCAATATTCATTGGACCACATACATCAGTATGTATGATTTCCAATAAATCAGTTGCTCGCCCCATAGTTCCGGAGAACGGCGTTTTGGTCATCTTGCCCATGAGGCACGGTTCGCAAGTACCAAGTGATTCATAATCAAGTGATTCCAAAAGTCCATCAGTATGGAGTTTCTTCATGCGCTTTACACCGATATGACCTAAACGGCAGTGCCACAAATAAGTTGCACTATCATTATCAACTCTGCATCTTTTGGCTTCAACATTATGAATATGTGTATCACTACTATCGAGATTCAATAAAAATAGACCACTATTCAAGGGTGCATGACCATAAAAGATATTACTCATATAAATAGAACAACCATTATTCTCTGACTTAAATGAATAACCGTCTCGCATCAAACAAGATCCATATATAATGTTCATGCTCAACGCTGGCACCAAATAACAATTATTTAGGTCTAAAACTAATCCCGATGGTAGATGTAGAGGTAGCGTGCCGACCGCGATCACATCGACTTTGGAACCATTTCCCACGCGCATCGTCACCTCGTCCTTAGCCAATCTTCGCTTAATCCGTAGTCCCTGTTTACCCAGGTACTACTGCGAGCATTAGTAAGGTACACATCAATAACATGTATATCACATATACCTTTGTTCACTTTGCCATCCTTCTTATCCGCCAAATACTTGGGGCAGTTCCGCTTCCCGTGTCCAGTTTGCTTGCAGAGAAGCACTCGATCTCGTGCTTAGGTCCAGATTTGGGTTTCTTCTCTTGAGCAGCAACTTGTTTGTTGTTCTTCTTGAAGTTCCCCTTCTTCTTCCCTTTGCCCTTTTTCTTGAAACTGGTGGTCTTATTGACCATCAACACTTGATGCTCCTTCTTGATTTCTACCTCCGCAGCCTTTAGCATTGCGAAGAGCTCGGGAATAGTCTTGTCCATCCCTTGCATATTATAGTTCATCACGAAGCTCTTGTAGCTTGGTGGCGTGATTGAAGAATTCTATCAATGACACTATCATCAGGAAGATTAACTCCCAGTTGAATCAAGTGATTATTATACCCAGACATTTTGAGTATGTGTTCACTGACAGAACTATTCTCCTCCATCTTACAGCTATAGAACTTATTAGAGACTTCATATCTCTCAATCTGGGCATTTTCTTGAAATATTAACTTCAACTCCTGGAACATCTCATATGCTCCATGACGTTCAAAACGTCGTTAAAGACCCGGTTTCAAGCCGTAAAGCATGGCACACTGAACTATCGAGTAGTCATCAGCTTTGCTCGGCCAGACGTTCTTAACGTTGTCAGTTGCATCTGCAGCAGGCCTGGCACCCAGTGGTGCTCCCAGGACGTAATTCTTCTGTGCAGCAATGAGGATAATCCTCATGTTATGGACCCAGTCCGTGTAATTGCTACCATCATCTTTCAACTTAGCTTTCTCAAGTAACGCATTAAAATTCAACGGAACAACAGCACGAGCCATCTATCTACAACAAACATAGACAAGCAAAATACTATCAGTTACTAAGCTCATGATAAATTTAAGTTCAATTAATCATATTACTTAAGAACTCCCACTTAGACAGACATCTCTCTAGTCATCTAAGTGATCACGTGATCCAAATCAACTAAACCATGTCCGATAATCACGTGAGATGGAGTAGTTTCAATGGTGAACATCTCTATGTTGATCATATCTACTATATGATTCATGTTCGACCTTTCGGTCTCCGTGTTCGAGGCCATATCTGTATATGCTAGGCTCGTCAAGTTTAACTTGAGTATTCGCGTGTGCAACTGTTTTGCACCCGTTGTATTTGAACGTAGAGCCTATCACACCCGATCATCACGTGGTGTCTCAGCACGAAGAACTTTCGCAACGGTGCATACTCAGGGAGAACACTTCTTGATAATTTAGTGAGAGATCATCTTAAAATGCTATTGTCAATCAAAGCAAGATAAGATGCATATAGGATAAACATCACATGCAATCAATATAAGTGATATGATATGGCCATCATCATCTTGTGCTTGTGATCTCCATCTCCGAAGCACCGTCGTGATCACCATCATCACCGGCGCGACACCTTGATCTCCATCGTAGCATCGTTGTCGTTACGCCATCTATTGCTTCTACGACTATCGCTACCGCTTAGTGATAAAGTAAAGCAATTACAGGGCGTTTGCATTTCATACAATAAGGCGACAACCATATGGCTCCTGCTAGTTGCCGATAACTTCGGTTACAAAACATGATCATCTCATACAATAAAATATATCATCATGTCTTGACCATATCACATCACAACATGCCCTGCAAAAACAAGTTAGACGTCCTCTACTTTGTTGTTGCAAATTTTACGTGGCTGCTACGAGCTTAGCAAGAACCGTTCTTACCTATGCATCAAAACCACAATGATAGTCCGTCAAGTTAGTGCTGTTTTAACCTTCGCAAGGACCGGGCGTAGCCTCACTCGGTTCAACTAAAGTGAGAGAGACAGACACCCGCCAGTCACCTTTAAGCACGAGTGCTCGTAACGGTGAAACCAGTCTCGCGTAAGCGTACGCGTAATGTCGGTCCGGGCCGCATCATCTCACAATACCGCTGAACCAAAGTATGACATGTTGGTAAGCAGTATGACTTGTATTGCCCACAACTCACTTGTGTTCTACTCGTGCATATGACATCTACGCATAAAACCAGGCTCGGATGCCACTGTTGGGGAACGCAGTAATTTCAAAAAAATTCCTACGCACACGCAAGATCATGGTGATGCATAGCAACGAGAGGGGAGAGTGTTGTACACGTACCCTCATAGACTGTAAGCGGAAGCGTTATGACAACGCGGTTGATGTAGTCGTACGTCTTCACGATCCGACCGATCCAAGTACCAAACGTACGGCACCTCCGAGTTCAGCACACGTTCAGCTCGATGACGATCCCCGGACACCGATCTAGCAGGGTGTCGGGGATGAGTTTCGTCAGCACGACCGCGCGGTGACGACGATGATGTTCCACTGATGCAGGGCTTCGCCTAAGCATTGCAATGATATGACCGAGGTGGAATATGGTGGAGGGGGGCACCGCACACGGCTAAGGAACAATCATGATGATCAACTTGTGTGTCTAGAGGTGCCCCCCTGCCCCTGTATATAAAGAAGGGAGGGGGAGGTGCGGCCGGCCCCCTAGGGGTGCGCCTGGAGGAGTCCTACTCCCACCGGGAGTAGGACTCCTCCTCTGCCTTGGTGGAGAAGGAAAGGGGAGGAAAGAGGAAAAGGGGCGCCGCCTTCCTTGTCCAATTCGGACTACGGGGGGGGGGTGCGGCCTGCCCTGGCCGCCCTCCTCTTCTCCCTCATGGCCCATGTAGGCCCATTAACCCCGGGGGTTCCGTAACCCCGGTACTCCGGTAAAATTCCGATTTCACCCGGAACATTTCTGATATCCATATATAGGCTTCCAATATATCAATCTTTATGTCTCGACCATTTCGAGACTCCTCGTCATGTCCATGATCACATCCGGGACTCCGAACAACCTTTGGTACATCAAAACTTATAAACTCATAATAAAACTGTCATCGTAACGTTAAGCGTGCGGTCCCTACGGGTTCGAGAACTATGTAGACATGACCTAGAACTGTTTCTGGTCAATAACCAATAGCGGAACCTGGATGCTCATATTGGCTCCTACATATTCTACGAAGATCTTTATCGGTCAAACCGCATAACAACATACGTTGTTCCCTTTGTCATCGGTATGTTTACTTGCCCGAGATTCGATCGTCGGTATCCAATACCTAGTTCAATCTCGTTACCGGCAAGTCTCTTTACTCGTAACGTAATGCATCATTCCGTAACTAACTCATTAGCTACATTGCTTGCAAGGCTTATAGTGATGTGCATTACCGAGAGGGCCCAGAGATACCTCTCCGACAATCGGAGTGACAAATCCTAATCTCGAAATACGCCAACTCAACATGTACCTTCGGAGACACCTGTAGAACTCCTTTATAATCACCCAGTTACGTTGTGACGTTTGGTAGCCCACAAAGTGTTCCTCGGTAAACGGGAGTTGCATAATCTCATAGTCATAGGAACATGTATAAGTCATGAAGAAAGCAATAGCAACATACAAAACGATCAAGTGCTAGGCTAACGGAATGGGTCATGTCAATCACATCATTCTCCTAATGATGTGATCCCGTTAATCAAATGACAACACATGTCTATGGTTAGGAAACATAACCATCTTTGATTAATGAGCTAGACTAGTAGAGGCATACTAGTGACATTATGTTTGTCTATGTATTCACACATGTATCATGTTTCCGGGTAATACAATTCTAGCATGAATAATAAACATTTATCATGATATGAGGAAATAAATAATAACTTTATTATTGCCTCTAGGGCATATTTCCTTCATGAATCATGTCCAAAAATTGTGATGATTTGATCTCCCTTGCTCATTACAATGAACTTAGTTTTATTTTGGGTTATGAAGAATTGAAACGTTTACTTAAGGACCTTCCAGAATTTGCCCATAAGAAATTCCTTGATATTGATCTAGAAAATATTTATATGTTTTGTGCGGAGAAATGCATTGAAAATGCTTATATTGCCAATTACCTAAAGAAAAGGAAGCAAATAGAAGATGAAGAGAATACTAATGAAAGGGAAGAGACTTCCCAATCTCCTCCTATTATTTCTTTTGATGAATCAGGTAACGAGGAGGAGCTTTCTATTCAACCAATCTCATCAATAAGGAGCTCAAAGAGGAAGGTTGAACCCACACATAATGTGAAAAAGAAAAGGAAAAGAAGGGGCAACAAAGGTAAAAAGGTATCCCTCCCAAATGATGTTGCTCCTACTACTCATTGTGATGATGATAATTGCTATACTATTGGTGCTATCCATACTATTAATGATGAGAGTGATTATGCTTGTGATATGAAAAGGCCCAAGCTTGGGGAAGCTATGGTTGATGAGGATGAAATATTTGAGAATATATTTGCTGAAATTAATGTTTGTCCCAAGCTTGGGGATGCTATGTTTAATGAAGATGATATTTTTAGCATCCCAAGTTTTGATATGCAAAGTTGTTATGATGATAGCATGCCTCCTACGTATGATGATTATATTGATGAAAGTGGGTTTGGAAGAGTGTCAACTTTAGGAAGTAGTGATCCCACTATTTTGGAGGATGTTGAATCTTATTGTGATGAATATGAAAGTGGATTCGGAAGAGTGTCAACTTTATTTAGGGATGATTCCACTATCTTGGGAGAGGTTTCAATCGATTATGATGAGAACGAAGTTGCTACTTATGATGATTATTGTGATGAAACTTATGCTATAAAAGGTAGTGATGATTATATTTATAAGTCTTGTCATGATTATGATTGCCCTTTTCTGAACATTACTCTTTTAATGCGGAAACAATTTTTAGTGTTCAAGTCTCTTATGATACTCCCACTATTCCGAATGAGAAGAATTTTGCTTATGTGGAGAGTAATAAAAATTCTATGCTTGTAGATCATGAAAAGAAAGATTTAGGTGCTGGTTATATTGTTGAATTCATTCATGATGCTACTGAAAATTATTATGAGGGAGGAATATATGCTTGTAGGAATTGCAATAATGTTATGTTTCCTCTCTATGTGTTGAAAATCTTGAAGTTATGCTTGTTTTTCGTTTCGTGCTAGTTGATTATTGTTCCCATATGTTGTTTGCTCACAAAATCCCTATGCATAGGAAGTGGGTTAGACTTAAATGTGCTAGTCATGTGCTTCATGATGCTCCCATTATGTTTCAATTCTTATCTTTTATGTGAGCATCATTGTCATTATCATGCCTAGCTAGAAAGGCATTAAAGAAAAGCGCATGTTGGGAGACAACCCAATATTTACCCTTACTGTTTTTGTGTTTCCACATGATTATGCTACTGTAGCAATCATGTTTCATAGCTTTTGTTTCAATAAAGTGCCAAGTAAGACCTTTAGGATAGCTTACGGTGATAGTTGTGTTGATCCTGCTGAAAATCAGAAACTTTTGCACCCAGTAAATTAGTTTTGTTAATTCACAGAAACGTGATCTTGATATGATTCTTTTTGATATGGATTGGTACACTAAGTTCTTAGGACTTCCTAATTTGGTAGAATTTTGGAGTTCTAGAAGTATACGTTTGATACAGATTAGTACAGACTGTTCTGTTTTTGACAGATTCTGTTTTCTATGTGTTGTTTGCTTATTTTGATGAATCTATGGCTAGTATTAAGTGGTATGAACCATAGAGAAGTTGGAATATAGTATATATTACACCAATATGAATTTAGAATGAGTTCATTACAGTACCCAAGTGGTGGTTTTATTTTCTTATACTAACGGAGCTTACGAGTTTTCTGTTGAGTTTTGTGTTGTGGAGTTTTCAAGTTTTGGGTAAAGATTCGATGGACTATGGAATAAGGAGTGGCAAGAGCCTAAGCTTGGGGATGCCCAAGGCACCCCAAGGTAATATTCAAGGACAACCAAGAGACTAAGCTTGGGGATGCCCCGGAAGGCATCCCCTCTTTCGTCTTCGTTCATCGGTAACTTTACTTGGAGCTATATTTTTATTTCACCACGGAGCTTACTTGGAGCTTGGAGCGTCATTTTCTTTTGTTAGTTTTTTCTTTCTGTTATTTAGGATAATGTTTTGCATCTTTAGTTTCAATAAAAATGTCAAGGATAGCCTTTTCCATGCTTATTTTGCTAGTATACATGTTGCTGTTTGGAAACAGAAAGTTTACCGCTGTTGCAAAAATTCCCTAGAAAATTCAGAGCATGATACAATGTTGAAACCTTTTGCATAATGAGATCTGATAAATTTAATACAGTGGGAATTTTATTTCATAATTTTTTGAGTTAGGGAAGTATGATGAATCTTGCATTCTTTACATACTGTACTGTTTTGGTAGATTGCTGTTATGTTTGCATTGTTTGCTTATGTTTGCTTGTTTAATGATTCTATTTGAGGATAGGAGTGTTAAATACACAGAGGCATTTAGTATGCAATGTTGAATAATAATTTTAGTGATTTATTACAGTAGAAAATGATAAGGTTTCGCATTGGTTTATACTAACCTATCTCACAAGTTCTTGTTGGGTTTGTTGTGGATGAAGCTTTTGAGAAATAGAGAAACCATGATATGAGAGGAATTAAGGAGACACAAAAGTTCAAGCTTTGGGATGCCCAAGGCACCCCAAGATAATATTTCAAGAAGTCTCAAGCATCTAAGCTTGGGGATGCCCCGGAAGGCATCCCACCTTTCTTCTTCAATCACTATCGGTTAGTATCGGTTGAACCTAAGTTTTTGCTTCTTCACATGAGTTGTGCTATCCTTGCAATGTCATTTTGTTTTGCTTTGCTTGCTGTTTGAATACGATACCAAGATCTGAAATTATTTAATGAGAGAGAGTCTTCACATAGTTACATAATTATTTAGCTACTCATTGATCTTCACTTGTATCTTTCGGAGTAGTTTGTCATTATCTCTAGTGCATCACTTATATCTTTTAGAGCACGACGGTGGTTATATTTTGTAGAAATTGCTAGTCTCTCATGCTTCACTTATATTATTTTGAGAGTCTTTTAGAACAGCATGGTATTTTCTATGGTTACAAAGTTGGTCCTAGAATGATGAGCATCCAAGTTGGGTATAATAAAAACTATCATAGAAAGTGAATTGGATGCCATGATCAATTTGATACTTGATAATTGTTTTGAGATATGGAGGTAGTGATATTAAAGTCATGCTAGTTAGGGTGATTATGAAAAATGCTTGTGTTGAGGTTTGTGATTCCTGTAGCATGCACGTATGGTGAACAGCTTTGTGATGAAGTTGGAGCACAATTTTATTTATTGATTGTCTTCCTTATGAGTGGCGGTCGGGGACGAGCGATGGTCTTTTCCTACCAATCTATCCCTCTAGGAGCATGCGCGTAATACTTTGTTTTGATGACTTGTAGATTTTTGCAATAAGTATATGAGTTCTTTTGACTAATGTTCAGTCCATGGATTATACGCACCCTCACCCTTCCACCATTGATAGCCTCTCTTGTGCCGCGCAACTTTCGTCAGTACCATACACCCACCTTATACCTCCCTCAAAACAGCCACCATACCTACCTATTATGGCATTTCCATAGCCATTCCGAGATATATTGCCATGCAACTTTCCACCGTTCCGTTCATATGACACACATTACTTTTGTCATATTGCTCTTTGCATGATCATGTAGTTGACATCGTATTTGTGGCAAGGCCACCTTCATAATTTTCATACATGTCGCTCTTGATTCATTGTATATCCCGGTACACCGCCGGAGGCATTCATATAGAGTCATATCTTGTTCTAGCTTTGAGTTGTAATTCTTGAGTTGTAAATCTATATAAGTGTGATGATCTTCATTATTAGAGCATTGTCCCAGTGAGGAAAGGATGATGGAGACTATGATTCCCCCACAAGTCGGGATGAGACTTGGACTTTACAAAAAGAAAAAAGGAAAAAAGAAGAAAGGCCAAAAGAAAGAAAAAAGGGGGCCCTAAGAAAAAAAAAAGAAAAGAAAGAAAAAAGAAAAAAGAAAAGAAAAAAATAAAGTGAGAGAAAAAGAGAGAAGGGACAATGCTACTATCTCTTTTTCCACACTTGTGCTTCAAAGTAGCACCATGATCTTCATGATAGAGAGTCTCCTATGTTGTCACTTTCATATACTAGTGAGAATTTTTTATTATAGAACTTGACTTGTATATTCCAATGATGGGCTTCCTCAAAATGCCCTAGGTCTTCGTGAGCAAGCGAGTTGGATGCACACCCACTTAGTTTCTTTTGTTGAGCTTTCATATATTTATAGCTCTAGTGCATCCGTTGCATGGCAATCCCTACTCACTCACATTGATATCTATTAATGGGCATCTCCATAGCCCGTTGATACGCCTAGTTGATGTGAGACTATCTTCTCCTTTTTGTCTTATCCGCAACCACCATTCTATTCCACGTATAGTGCTATGTCCATGGCTCACGCTCATGTATTGCGTGAAAGTTGAAAAAGTTTGAGATTACTAAAGTATGAAACAATTGCTTTGCTTCTCATCGGGGTTGTGCATGATTAAATACTTTGTGTGATGAAGATAGAGCAACAGCCAGACTATATGATTTTGTAGGGATAACTTTCTTTGGCCATGTTATTTTGAGAAGACATGATTACTTTGATTAGTATGCAGTGGCGGAGCTTGGGCTCAAATAATGGAGGGGCCATTGGCTAGGGGGGCAAACGAAATCACAATATGTTGATTTTTAGTGGAAAAATTGGTCAAATACATAGGTATATATGCAATTTTTTCTTTGAGCTGAGGTGGCCACCGCCCAGGTTGGGCCCCATGAAGCTCCGCCACTGTTAGTATGCTTGAAGTATCACTATTTCTTTGTCAATATGAACTATTATTTTGAATCATTTGGATCTGAACATTCATGCCACAATAGAGAAAATTACATTGAGAATTATGCTAGGTAGCATTCCACATCAAAAATTACGTTTTTATCATTTACCTACTCGAGGACGAGCAGGAATTAAGCTTGGGGATGCTTGATACGTCTCCAACGTATCTATAATTTTTTATTGTTTCATGCTATTATATTACCCTTTTTGGATGTTTATGGGCTTTATTTTACACATTTATATCATTTTTGGGACTAACCTATTAACCGGAGGCCCAGCCCATATTGCTGTTTTATTGCATGTTTCAGTATTTCGAAGAAAAGGAATATCAAACGGAGTCCAAACGGAATGAAACCTTCGGCAACGTGATTTTTTGGAAGAATATCATCCTGCAGACTTGGAGTCCACGTCAGAAGATACTCGAGGAGCCCAGGAGATAGGGGGGTGCCCCCCCTACAGGGCGCGCCCCTGTCTCGTGGACCCCTCGAGCACCCCCCGACCGACTTCTTTCGCCTATATAAGCCTACGTACCCTAAAACCATTGAATATCAAGATAGATCGGGAGTTCCGCCGCCGCAAGCCTCTGTAGCCACCAAAAACCTCTCGAGTCCGTTCGGCACCTGCCGAAGGGGACCCCATCACCGTGGCCATCTTCATCATCCGGCGCTCTCCATGGTGAGGAGGAGTAGTTCACCCTCGGGGCTGAGGGTATGTACCAGTAGCTATGTGTTTGATCTCTCTCTCGTGTTCTCTCTATGGCACAATCTTGATGTATCGTGAGCTTTGTTATTATAGTTGGATCCTATGATGTTTCTCCCCCCTCTACTCTCTTGTGATGAATTGAGTTTCCCTCTTGAAGTTATCTTATTGGATTGAGTCTTTATTTGAGAACACTTGATGTATGTCTTGCCGTGTTTATCTGTGGTGACAATGGGATATCACGTGCCACTTGATGTATGTTTTGGTGACCAACTTGCGGGTTCCGCCCATGAACCTATGCATAGGGGTTGTGACACGTTTTCTTGACTCTCCGATAGTAGCTTTGGGGCACTCTTTGAAGTACTTTGTGTTGGTTGGATGAATTTGAGATTGTGTGACGCATATCGTATAATCATGCCCACGGATACTTGAGGTGACAATGGAGTATCTAGGTGACATTAGGTTTTGGTTGATTTGTGTCTTAAGGTGTTATTCTAGTACGAACTCTTGAATAGATCAATCCGAAAGAATAACTTTGAGGTGGTTTCGTACCCTACCACAATCTCTACGTTTGTTCTCCGCTATTAGTGGCTTTGGAGTGACTCTTTGTTGCATGTTGAGGGATTGTTATATGATCTATCTATGTTATTATTGTTGAGAGAACTTGCACTAGTGAAAGTATGAACCCTAGGCCTTGTTTCCTATCATTGCAATACCGTTTACGCTCACTTTTATCATTAGTTACCTTGCTGTTTTTATATTTTTAGATTACAAAAACCTATATCTACCATCCATATTGCACTTGTATCACCATCTCTTCGCCGAACTAGTGCACCTATACAATTTACCATTGTATTGGGTGTGTTGGGGACACAAGAGACTCTTTGTTATTTGGTTGCAGGGTTGTTTGAGAGAGACCATCTTCATCCTATGCCTCCCATGGATTGATAAACCTTAGGTCATCCACTTGAGGGAAATTTGCTACTGTCCTACAAACCTGTGCACTTGCAGGCCCAACAACGTCTACAAGAAGAAGGTTGTGTAGTAGACATCGGTGGCCTCACCATGATGGCGAACCACAAGCCACTGGTTTGCGCGGTTCCACTCACGGCGCACTGAAATTAGTGGAGGTCAAGCTCTTCAAGGGTTCTACGACGTGCGCGTCCAGGGCAAGAATGGCGAGCACGGCTTCTATCGCATCCCCATGAGCCCGAGGGGATCGCCCAAGCTGATCGTCGCCAACCTTGCGGCCTACTCCATCGGCTTCCTCGACAGGGTGGCTACGGTTGACCCTTCCAACGCCCCCTTCATCGACGCCGAGGTGATCTGCAGTGACTTCCATGGTCGCGCTTTCACCCCGGCCTGCGACTGCGAGGAAGAGGTCATGCAGGCTATCGAGCGCTTCGACGCGGGACTGCCCTCGATCCCGGGTCCGCGGCCCTTGCAAATCGCCATCGACGTGCACGAAGATCTCCCGCTGCAGCAACCCTCCCCTCCGCCCTCCCTCACGCTCGTCGACCTCCCCCCACTTGCGGCACTCGCATTAGGGAGGGGGAGGCGCCCAACCGCATGATGATGCTGGAGAAGGCCACACTCAGGAAGGAGATGAAGCTGGAGGGCAGGAAGAGGGCGGCCTCAAGCTCCGTGCTTCTGCTGCTGGCAAAAGAGCTCCTGGAGCTTGCCGCCGAGGGCGCCCCACCGCTTCCACGCAAGGATGCTCTCCAGCTGGCGGTGGCCTGCGGCGTTTCCGAGATCGACCTCAACATGGTGCCCTCCGGTGACGATATGTGACGACCTTTCTTCTATGGCCCCGCAGCGATGCAATCTCCTGCCTGCTTCTCCTTGCAGCTGCAGCTCCACCCGCCATTTTATTTGTAGCTCTTTACGTAGGATGCGTCACATGCATGCTCTCCCTTTCGAGACCCCAACTCCTAGTATTTTCTTTTTATGTGTTTCTCTTTACTTTTCAGTGAGATGTACCACCCTTTCCAATGTATCCGACTGTTCCATCGTATCTCTCCTAGCTTGCTTTGCCTGCCTACACACTGTTGCCTCCAAGGTTACCAATGATTAGAAAAATTTCTGTTATCTCATGGAACGTGCGCGGCCTGGGAAGGCACAACAAATGCACTGACGTTAAAGCAACCCTCTCCTCGACCACTTGCTCCGTGATCTGCCTGCAAGAGTCAAAACTTCAGGATATCTCCAACTTCAAAGCTGTCTCGTTTCTACCTCCAAACCTCAGAACCTTTCACTCCATTCCAGCCAATGGATCTGCGGGCGGGATTGTTACCGCTTGGGATGACAGTTTCCTCTCTTGCACCAAAGTGTTTGCTGGCACTTTTGCCTTAACATGTTGGTTTGAATCACGTGCTGATGACCTATCTTTTGTGCTCACAAATGTTTATGGTCCCTGCGATTATGCTTCTAAACCCATCTTCTTGCAATCTCTGGTTGATCTAATGCCGCAAATCTCCTTCCCGTGGACTATCATTGGTGACTTTAACATCACCCTTAGACCTTCAGATAAATCAACATCTCATTTCAACATGCATGAAGCAAACATTTTCTCCTCTGCCATCAATACGCTTCAGCTCCAGGATCTCCCTCTTCTAGATAGGCGCTACACCTGGTCAAACCAGCAGGATGTGCCTATTCTCGTGCGGCTAGATTGGGCACTAGCAAACGTGGCCTGGGCGTCAAAATTTCCACATATCTCACTCTCCTCGGTTACCAGGACAACCTCTGATCACGTTCCTATTCGTTTGACGGCAGCAACTACTATCCCCAAAGCTTCGGTTTTCCGCCTTGATTGCTCCCTTCTCAATATCCCCCTTTTTAGGGAAAGGGTTGCTACAAATTGGGGAAGTGTGGGCTCCCACCATGTCCACCTCGGCTCTGCCGGTGTTCTTTCCTTGAAGCTAAAGTGCACCAGAAATATCGCCAAAAAGTGGATGTCCAATCGACGGTCAGCTAGGACCATGGCTATAAACTGCCATACCACTATCAATTTCCTCGATTAGCTTGAGGAGGCCAAGCTGTTGTCCCAACTCGAATCGGACCTTAGGATTGCAGCGAAGGTGTCGCTTCACCGTCACAATGCTGCTATTGCGTCCTACTGGAGACAAAGGGCGAAAATTAAAGACTGCATGTTTGGCGGCGAAAATTAGTCCTACCTTCATATCTGTGTGATAGCTAGGCACCATAAAAACCAAATTAAATCTCTCATGGACAATGGCAGTATCTATACTGCGCATTGCGACAAGGAACCGGTTCTCTTGCATTTTTTCAAAAATCTGGTGGGTGTGAGCTCTCCCGTATCAGCTTCTTTTGACCTGGACAGTTTGCTCCTCCCGAACTTGCTTACCTCTGCCCAAGCCTCCGAGCTATCGGAGCATTTTACCTTGGAAGAAATAAAAACTGCTCTCTAGGCCATGAAAGACGACGCAAGCCCTGGGCCGGATGGTTTTGACCCAGATTTTTTCAAGGCCAACTGGAATCTTGTAAAAATGGATCTTCTTAATCGGATAAACGATTTTCATGCGGGTACGGCTGATCTTAAGCGCTTGAACACAGCTTATATTGTCCTTCTACCCAAAAAAATGGACGCATGTAGGCCTGAAAACTACCGCCCGGTGTCCCTCCAGAATTGCACTATCAAGCTAGCTTCTAAGTGTCTCTCTAATCGAACCCAACCGCTGATCGAACACCTTATCCATTACAACCAAACGGGCTTTATTAGGGGGCGCGGAATCGCTGACAATTTTGTTCATGTTGCCGACATCGTTCAAACATGCTTTAAGCGCCGCCTTCCAGCAATTGTCCTTAAGCTCGACTTCCACAAGGCCTTTGACTCTGTATCTTGGATCGCCCTGGCTGCGATTTTACGGGCCAAAGGGTTTCCCCCGCTTGGTGTCGTTGGGTGGAAAGCTTGCACATTTCGGCCAGCTCTGCTGTTCTTTTAAACGGGAAGTCGGGACGTTGGTTTCAGTGCCGTCAGGGCCTGAGACAAGGGGACCCATACTCCCCCTACCTTTTCACTCTAGTCGTCGATGTGCTAAAACGTCTAATTATTCAAGCCTCACAAAATGGCCTCCTCTCCCACCCAACTGATGCCAATATGCCCTGCACCTTCCTGCAATATGCCGATGATACGCTCATTGTCCTTCCACCTGACGCAACTCAACTACAGACCCTCAAGAATATTCTGATACAGTTGTCTGAGGCCACTGGCCTCACCATTAATTTCCATAAAAGCACCTTCGCTCCAATCCATGTCGACTCAGAGCTTTCTGCAAGCCTTGCGGCAATCCTGGGCTTCCCGGTTGCCTCCTTTCCCCAGTCTTACCTAGGTTTGCCTCTATCCACTCACAAGCTAAACCTTTCCAATTTTTTCTTCATCATTGACAAGGTTGACCGCCGCTTGGCTGGCTGGAGGGGATTGCTTCTGTCTTTGGCCGGGAGGGCAATTTTAGTCCGCTCTGTTCTTCGCACCCTTCCAATCTACGCTATGAGTGTTCTTTTGCTTCCCGCTGGAACCGTGCAAGAAATCCAAAAACGTTGTAGGGCCTTCTTCTGCACAGCTCAAGACAAGGTTACGGGTGGCAATTGCAAAGTTGCCTCGGACATCGTGTGTGCCCCCTTTGCCAATGGGGGGCTTGGTTTTCTTTCGCTTCCACAAATGAACCTTTGCTTGCTTCTCAAACACATCTCTAAACTTCATAACGGAGACACGACGAGTGACACTCCCTACCTTGTCTCAAAATACGGCTGGTCTAGCACTCGTGACATCGACATGTCGGATAACCATCATACTCCTATCGGGCGAGACATCGTCAAAGGGGTCGAATTATTCAGATCACTCACCATGGTGCACCTCGGAAATGGAGTCACTACCTCGTTCTGGCTAGATCTTTGGCTCCCTCAGTCCACCCAAACCCTAGAGCAACAATTCCCGGCACTGTTTTCCCACTCCAACAGAATTCAAACTTTTGTGGCTCGTGCGCTGGACTCGAACGACCTAACCTTGGACCTAACCCCTAACATGCGAGCTAATTGAACTCCGCAATATGTTGGCTATGATAAAATTGAATCTGCATGTCGCTGACAGAAGAACCTCGAGGGAAGCAGGCAAGCCGATAACCACTATGCTAGCATATCATGCGGTATGGAAGACGAAACCCACAGACACTGAAAGATCGAGGATGTCGCCTAGAGGGGGGGTGAATAGGCGCTTTAAAAAAATTACGGTTTAGGCATGAACAAATGCGGAATAAACCTAGCGGTTAATTTCTCAAGCACAAACCTAAAACAACTAGGCTCACCTATGTGCACCAACAACTTATGCTAAGCAAGATAAGCAACTATGTGATAGCAAGATATATGACAAAGAACAATATGGCTATCACAAAGTGAAGTGCATAAGTAAAGGGCTCGGGTAAGAGATAACCGAGGCACGCTGAGACGAGGATGTATCCCGAAGTTCACACCCTTGCGGATGCTAATCTCCGTTTGGAGCGGTGTGGAGGCACAATGCTCCCCAAGAAGCCACTAGGGCCACCGTAATCTCCTCACGCCCTCGCACAATGCAAGATGTCGTGATTCCACTAAGGGACCCTTGAGGGCGGTCACCGAACCCGTATGAATGGCGACCCTTGGGGGCGGTCACCGAACCCGTACACTTTGGCAACCCTTGGGGGCGGTCACCGGTACCCGTCAAATTACTCGGGGCGATCTCCACAACCTAATTGGAGACCCCGACGCTTGCCCGGAGTTTTACACCACAATGATTGAGCTCCAAACACCACCAACCATCTAGGGCGCCAAGGCACCCAAGAGGAACAAGATCTAGGGTGCCCAAACACCCAAGAGTAATAAGCTTCTCAAACTTCACTTCCACGTATCACCGTGGAGAACTCAAACTGATGCACCAAATGCAATGGCAAGGGCACACGGAGTGCCCAAGTCCTTCTCTCCCAAATCCCACCAAAGCAACTAATGCTAGGGAGGAAAATGAGAGGAAGAACAAAAGAAGAACACGAAGAACTCCAAGATCTGGATCCAAGGGGTTCCCCTCACTTAGAGGAGAAAGTGATTGGTGGAAACGTGGATCTAGATCTCCTCTCTCTTTTCCCTCAAGAACTAGCAAGAATCATTGGAGGGATTGAGAGTTATCAAGCTCGGAGAAGGTCAACAATGGGGGAAGAACACGAGCTCAAACGATAAGGTTCAATGGGGAAGAAGACTCCCTTTTATAGGTGGGGGAAAATCCAACCGTTATGCTCACAGCCCGCACAGAGCGGTACTACCGCTCGTCCTCACGGTACTACCGCTAGGGATCACAGTACTACTGCTTGCGAGCGGTACAAAAAAAATACTTCCGCACCTACCTCCACAGGACTTGGGACGAGTTTTTTGGTGCAGAGCGGTACTACCGCTGTAGGAGCCGCGGTAGTACCGCTCTGGAGCGGAAGTAAAAAATTACATCCGCTCCAATTCGCGGTAGTACTGCTGCAGCCTTTTCAGAACACCAAAACTGCCACAACTTTTGCAAACGGACTCCGAATTCGATGAAACCAAGTTTGTTGGAAAGCTAGTAGACAAGGGCTAACATAATCTTGAAAGAAATATCAATAAGAAGAAAATTAGAAAAGTCCCATAAGAAAATGGTGAGAAGCCTTCCTCGGATAAGACCGGTAAAACCTCCAACACCGAAAACATCATAGAAGACGCATGCGAACTCCGTTTTTGATGAACTCAAGCTTGTCATCAAGATGACCATAAGCTCTAAGACTCACAAAGAGAACCAAACAAGAACCAAGAAACATGATGCAGGGATGCAATGGTTTGAGCTCTCTACTAACGATACGATCAAGCTACCAACTTGAGAGCCCCCCTTGATAGTACGGCAAACGATCCTATAACCCGGTCTCCCAACTACCACCATGAGACCGGTAAAATAGAAAACCTATCAAGGGAAAACCTTTGCCTTGCACATGGTCCACTTGAGCTAGATGATGACGATCTTTACCCTCTCAAGTTGGGACACCTTTCTTGATTGCGTTGGCTCGATGAAGACTAGATGATTGCTCCCCCATAGTCCACTATGGGTGAGCCACTCTTCAGCACATCTTCACAAGTCCATTGACACCACAATGGATTCAAGCACTTGATCTCTTCGTGATGCTGCACTTGAACTTGCACATGGCAATCTTGATGACGATCACCACTTGATGCCATCCTTTGCATGGGTTGTATGATATCTTCCTCTTGACGCAAGCCCATGGACACGTACCTAACCCCACATAGAACTCTCACATAGACCATGGGTTAGTACACAAAGTGCAATGGACAACGCTTACCATACCATGGGATCACTTGATCCCTCTCGGTACATCTTCTACGCTTTGTGAGTTGATCAACTTGATTCAATCTTGACTTAGTCCTGATCAACCTTGAATCTTTCCAACTCTCTTCATTTGGATGATGTCTTGAAGGTAAACATGAATGATCACACAATCTTCTTCTTCAAGACATGCTTGCAATAAGCTCAACACTCACATGACCAATCTTTGGATAATTCCTTAATAGCACCTTGGTCAACTCATAAACTCCTTAAAACCAACACATGGACTTAAAGAAAAGCCTATGGACAAATCCTTAAAATATAACTCAAGACAACCATTAGTCCATAGAGATTGTCATCAATTACCAAAACCAAACATGGGGGCACCGCATGTTCTTTCAATCTCCCCCATTTTGGTAATTGATGACAACTTTCAAGAGAGTTTATATAAGGAATTATGCATCACAATGCAATGCAACAACCAATGATGCAGGAGAATGAGATGCAAATGCTTAGGAACAAAACCAAAGCAAGGAGAAAACTTTGAAACCTTCTCCACAAAACTCTCTGAAACTTCTCCCCCATTGGCATCGATTGCCAAAATGGGCGAAAAGCTTAGAAGGCCAAAATAAATTGTGGTCCTCCATAAATTGTGTATTTCTCAACAAGAGAGTGGAATGCAATACACATATCTAACTGTCAATACTTGGAGGAAGACAAACTATATTGAGGCCCAAAGATTGCAACAGAGAGATATGCCACAAAGACATAACAAAGAGAGACACAAGAAATCAGAAGATACCAATTGAAGCAAGCAATCAACGAATATCAATTGAACCAACTAGAGCAATGATCCTACATGCCACATGAATAAAGATATTATGATATGAGCAGAGGATTGTTCTAAAGAAACTAGAGAAGCTCCCCATGATTTGTGCACATCAAGAATTTTTGTATTTGGATACAAAGTGCACAAAATAGGATCATAGCTCCCCCAAAATCAATAGAAACTCACAACCAGTGCAAGTGGGCAAATAGGAGACAAAGCCTAGCACTTGTAACAAGCACATGGTTGAGCAACATGTAACAGAGGCGACTAAGAATAGGCTCAACCAACACCGATGTGTGTGAGTCAAGGAAATGCACTTGAGAAGACTAATGTACGGATGAGCATTAAGCATCAATACAGTCTTGAAAGAATGAGATACACGGTGCAAGGCATGTCATTCCCACACACAACTAGCAAACGGGTTCACAAGATCACTAATAAGCATATAAAGAACCTATGCTTGTGACAACCCATGGTGAAGATAGAAGATGAAAGCCTCATCAAGACGAGGGATACCAAGATTTCAGCCTCATAAAGATAAGCATGAGGAAATAATCTTCACCACACAAGAGTGCATTAAGATGCAACGATATAAGACACGCACTCAAGGCAAAAGCTTTCACGGAGCCACCAAAGAAATAACATAAGAAAGACAAGGTGGACGTGAAAGAAAGGATATCACCTAGAGATGTAATTTCTCTCAAGTGTATAAGGGTCTAGGTAGACGAAATCATGACGATATATATCTACAAGGAAGGATGTACACCCGAAATAGTTACAACACGAAGGAACAAGATATCCAAAAGGAAGTCATACATATACCAATAAGATATGTGCTTGGAAGCATAGCCCAAGGCTAGATATGGTCTTATTGTATATAAATGAATTCCTACCACACAACCATCAAAGACATCACAACTAGCAACAAGAGATCATTGTTGGGATGCTTTGAGAAAGGAAACAAGTATCACAAGAAAGAAAGAATAACATGCCATGATACAACCCACACACGATTGATGCAATAATGTGTGCATGTAGTAGATGATGATACTTGTTACCGAGATAGCATTGGAAGGATGTAGTAGATACCAATTGAAGGTAGAACGTAGTTCATTGATCATCTTAGCTTGACTCCAATAAGCACATGGTGACAACACCTTCCTTTTGAATGAGCCGAGTATCCAATGCATCTCCAATTGTTCCTAGAACAACAACACAAACAAAATGGCACCCAAACTCATTGGGACCAAAGAGTTAGTGAACCAACAATACATAGGACAAACTCCATATAGATATGTGCATATAGATATGAAAATGAATCTCATGCACATCTCATCCAATTTTAGACTTGGTGGAGTTTCCCCTATATATTGGGTCAAAGAAAGAAAACATGCCAAAGGAACTACATGAAGTTAAAATGCATGCTCAAGACTTTCAAGAATCGATACCAAAATACAAGGAAAAACCAAGTGAAAAGGATACCAAATGGAGAAATCATCACTTGGAAGATATCATTAAAAGATACATCAAGGAATGAGATATCCATTGGAACACACAAAAAAGATGTCAAACTCCCAAAGGAGAGGATGGTTCCAAACAAACCAAGCTCTCTACAAAGTTTCATGTTGGCACAAAGTACCAAAAGAAACGACTTGCCATCCACCAACACACACTTAATATGGATCACAATATGAGTGTTTTATAGAAAATAGGATAGCTCCCCCAATACTAGTGCATTATAGAGAATTTGCATTTGAATACAAAATGCACAAGGTGGGATCACCACTTTCACTATATCTAGAAAACACTAAACAAGATCAAGAAAATAACAAGATCCACAAGTGGTATGGAAAACAATGGGAGTTGACACAATCCTAGGCACGAGATAAGGCCAATAAAAGCAAAGGCCAATGTAAAGATGATAAATAATTTCTACCACACATAAGTGAGTACCAATTGTCATAAGACAAGAAGTATTTGGAAATAATTCCCGTTGGTAGATAGCGAGGATATCCAACATCATCTTCACACCAAACACAAGCAAATTGCAACTTGTAGAGCTAACATGCCACCTAGAAACAAGATAATCTACAATATTAACACTAGGTGACAATATCTCAAATGTACACATTTTCTAGGCTAGTAATACACATAGCATATTACTCCCCCATAATGTGATACCAATGAAGAAAACTTAACAAGAGGCAATAAGAGGATCCAACAAGAGATAATCAATGGACAATTTAGAATTTGAATTTCTCATGAGAAGACATACCACATAGTGACTAGATAATCTTGTAATATCAATACTAGATGGTATTCCTCATGTACACACACTTATAGGAGTGTGAGGTGCACAAAGCACATCACTCCCCCATAATGGGATATTCCATTAATCTCTCACAAGAGCCAACTAAGATACAAAGAAGATGCACAAAGGCTCAACACACAACTCACACGTACATGAAGTGCACACGAACATACATAAGCAAGTTGGAAGCGCAACATATACAAACACATGCAAGGAACAAAACCAAAACATGCAAGGGGGCAAGTAACTTTCAAAGTAAACAATTTAAGTACAAGTTACCGCAAGGAGGCACATTGGATATAAGATAGAAACTTGATAATCCAATTGACTTGGCTTGTGACAAAAATAATGATGAAGTCCCCTTAATTCTTCATAATGTAGCCAAGTCTCCAATGCCCTCCAACAACACCTATTGATCAAGTTTGAGCTTGTTGGTCCCCAACCAAGTTGGGTCCTAAGAGTTTAGTCACAATAGGCTTGGCAACCCAAATGGTTCTTTTCTTGACACCACTTTGAGTACCAACAAACTTGGCAAACACATTGCCAACCTTATCCTTCCCAAGAGAATAGATATCATCAATAGTAATTGGGTTGGATAAGTTACCACTAGTGCATGAAGAAGCGACATGGCCTTTCTCACGACATAAGTAGCAACGTCTACTCTTCACTTTCTTCTCACTTGATTTCTCAACTTGAGAAGCATTAGCTCGAGTTTTCTTGGAAAGAGGCCTTTCTTCAACTTGAGGTTGAGCATGAAAGTAAACTTGTGGCTGCTTCCCTTGTTGCTTGTCACTAATGGGCTTCTTCTTCAATGGGCAAGATCTAACATGATGCCCTTCTACTTTGCACTTGAAGCAAACAATCTTGGCCGAATTCTTGACTTGTTCTTGGCCCTTCCTTTTGTATTTTTGCGCACTCAAGATATTGTTGAGTGTGGATTTCCCTTGATGACTCTTTTCCAAGTCTTTCTTCAAAGAAGTGACTTGGGCCTTGAGCTCTTTGATTTCCTCTACATGGTTAGTCTCAACACAAGTACTAGAGGAAGTATAAGCTTCATCGTTAGAGCAACAAGGCAAGGAAAGCAATTCATCACAAGATGTACCAACATTGTGAGTAGATGAATTACAAGGACTAGCACATGGCAATATACTATTTTGACTAGAAGTAGTGCTAGTATCCACATGAGGCTCACTAGATGTTACCTTAGCAATCATGGCCTCATGAGCTATCTTTAGCACACTATGGGATACTAGAAGATCATCATGAGAGCTTGAGAGCTTTTCATGACTTTCTTCCAATTTCCCATAATTGCTAGATAGCACCTCAAGTTGAGACCGTAGCTCAACATTCTCCTTCAAAATGGATGCTTCACAAGTAATAGAGTTAGTAGCACAAGCATCCTCATTTACAACAATAGGAGAAGACAACTTGGCAAGCTCTTTTAAATAAGAAGCTTCAAGTTGGGCATGAGACTCGGTGAGTTTGATGAGCTCACCCTTGATGACCCTTGAGCCATTTTCGAGGTGCTCAAAATCCTCAAGGAGTCTAGCATTAGAAACTTCATGCTTAGCATTTTTAGTTTTGAAATCATTGGCCACCTCATGAGCTCTATCATGAGATTCCCTCACTCTAGATAATTCTAGAGCAAAAGTCTCCTCAAGAGATTTGGAGGTGGTTTGTTCATGTTCAAGAGCTTGAGATAGCTCCGCGATCTCATTTGCGTAATCACGCCCATGAGCTTCCATTTTCTCAATGGTGGCCTCATGATCCTCTAGATGAGATTCCAACTCCTCAATGTATTTCTTGCCATCAATGGCAATGGACATTATTTCCATGAAGTTGGAGCGAGCAATTTTATTTTATGAAGAGCTTTAAAATCATTTCCCCTTAGTTTTTAAGGAGGCAACATTATCATTCTCTTCATCATTATCCTCATCATCATTAGCATCAACATCATCATCAAGAGACATATTGGGGTACAAAGTAGGAGATACCTTTGACGCCTTAGCCATAAGGCAAAAAGCAATAGATGATGATGTAGGATCCCTTGAGGCACCATTAAACACCACATCTTGTTCCATGGAGTGTTCGGTTTACTCTACATTGTTAGCACAACAATTCGAGGAAATAGATGCATTTTTATCATGGCAACAAGACATAGCAAGCATATAATCATGAGATTTAGTCAAGCAATTTCTACATGATATGCAAGGACTATCAACACAAGCATGTGAAACATTTGGAGTGCTCGAAGTGTTAAAGCCCAAAGAAGGAGCATTGCAATAATATAGTGATGAAGGATCATCCACAATAAGCATACTATCATCATTGCAATGACCAACACTATTCACCATATCATTACCTTGTGGCAAACCACATGTAGGTGAAGTAGAAGAAGTTGAGAAGACTATATGACCGGAGGTGGAGGGAGAACAATCATCCCCACAAATCTTGGACACACCATATTTATCTTGAAGCTTCGTCCACAACTCACGAGCATCCCGAAATGGCATGAGTTGAAATATAAATACATTTCTTAAAGCATCGAAAAGCACATTAGAAGCTTGAGCATTGAGATAAGTGTTTTCTCATCCTCTAAAGATAATCTTTGGGGATCCTTTGGAGGAGAAAACCCCATATCTACAATTCGCTCTAAATTTGGGTCCATGACCCTAAAGAGATTAAGCATGCGAATTACCCAAACATCAAAATTTGTGCCATCAAAACTAAGAATGTCAAAGAATCCTAATCCCCTAGTCGACATCTTTACTCTCTAGGTGGTAAAGCCTAATAAAGAGAGATGAGGCTCTGATACCAATTGAAAGACCGAGGATGTCGCCTAGAGGGGGGTGAATATGCGCTTTAAAAAATTTACGGTTTAGGCTTGAACAAATGCGGAATAAACCTAGCGGTTAATTTGTCAGGCACAAACCTAAAACAACTAGGCTCACCTATGTGCACCAACAACTTATGCTAAGCAAGATAAGCAACTATGTGATAGCAAGATATATGACAAAGAACAATATGGCTATCACAAAGTGAAGTGCATAAGTAAATGGCTCGGGTAAGAGACAACCGAGGCACGCGGAGACGACGATGTATCCCGAAGTTCACACCCTTGCGGATGCTAATCTCCGTTTGGAGCGGTGTGGAGGCACAATGCTCCCCAAGAAGCCAATAGGGCCACCGTAATCTCCTCACGCCCTTGCACAATGCAAGATGCCGTGATTCCACTAAGGGACCCTTGAGGGCGGTCACCGAACCCGTACAAATGGCGACCCTTGAGGGCGGTCACCTAACCCGTACACTTTGGCAACCCTTGGGGGCGGTCACTGGTACCCGTCAAATTAATCGGGGCGATCTCCACAACCTAATTGGAGACCCCGACGCTTACCCGGAGTTTTACACCACAATGATTGAGCTCCGAACACCACCAACCATCTAGGGCGCCAAGGCACCCAAGAGGAACAAGCTCTAGGGTGCCCAAATACCCAAGAGTAATAAACTTCTCAAACTTCACTTCCACGTATCACCGTGGAGAACTCAAACCGATGCACCAAATGCAATGGCAAGGGCACACGGAGTGCCCAAGTCCTTCTCTCCCAAATCCCACCAAAGCAACTAATGCTAGGGAGGAAAATGAGAGGAAGAACGAAAGAAGAACACGAAGAACTCCAAGATCTAGATCCAAGGGGTTCCCCTCACTTAGAGGAGAAAGTGATTGGTGGAAACGTGGATCTAGATCTCCTCTCTCTTTTCCCTCAAGAACTAGCAAGAATCATTAGAGGGATTGAGAGTTAGCAAGCTCGAAGAAGGTCAACAATGGGGGAAGAACACGAGCTCAAAGGATAAGGTTCAATGGGGGAAGACCCCCTTTTATAGGTGGGGGAAAATCCAACCATTATGCTCATAGCCCGCACAGAGCGGTACTACCGCTCGTCCTCACGGTACTACCGCTAGGGATCACGGTACTACTGCTTGCGAGCGGTACAAAAAAAATACTTCCGTACCTACCTCCAAAAGGACTTGGGACGAGTTTTTTGGTCCGGAGCGGTACTACCGCTGTAGGAGCCGCGGTAGTACCGCTCTGGAGCGGTAGTAAAAAATTACATCCGCTCCAATTCGCGGTAGTACTGCTGCAGCCTTTTCAGAACACCAAAACTGCCACAACTTTTGCAAACGGACTCCGAATTCGATGAAACCAAGTTTGTTGGAAAGCTAGCGACAACACCTAACACAATCTTGAAAGAAATATCAATAAGAAGCAAATTAGAAAAGGCCCATAAGAAAATGGTGAGAACCCTTCCTCGGATAAGACCGGTAAAACCTCCAACACCGAAAACATCATAGAAGACGCATGCGAACTCCGTTTTTGATGAACTCAAGCTTGTCATCAAGATGACCATAAGCTCTAAGACTCACAAAGAGAACCAAACAAGAACCAAGAAACATGATGCAGGGATGCAATGGTTTGAGCTCTCTACTAACGATACGATCAAGCTACCAACTTGAGAGCCCCCCTTGATAGTACGGCAAACGATCCTATAACCCGGTCTCCCAACTACCACCATGAGACCGGTAAAATAGAAAACCTATCAAGGGAAAACCTTTGCCTTGCACATGGTCCACTTGAGCTAGATGATGACGATCTTTACCCTCTCAAGTTGGGACACCTTTCTTGATTGCGTTGGCTCGATGAAGACTAGATGATTGCTCCCCCATAGTCCACTATGGGTGAGCCACTCTTCGGCACATCTTCACAAGTCCATTGGCACCACAATGGATGGAAAGATTCAAGCACTTGATCTCTTCGTGATGCTCCACTTGAACTTGCACATGGCAATCTTGATGACGATCACCACTTGATGCCATCCTTTGCATGGGTTGTATGATATCTTCCTCTTGACGCAAGCCCATGGACACGTACCTAACCCCACATAGAACTCTCACATAGACCATGGGTTAGTACACAAAGTGCAATGGACAACGCTTACCATACCATGGGATCACTTGATCCCTCTCGGTACATCTTCTACGCTTTGTGAGTTGATCAACTTGATTCACTCTTGACTTAGTCCTGATCAACCTTGAATCTTTCCAACTCTCTTCATTTGGATGATGTCTTGAAGGTAAATATGAATGATCACACAATCTTCTTCTTCAAGACATGCTTGCAATAAGCTCAACACTCACATGACCAATCTTTAGATAATTCCTTAATAGCACCTTGGTCAACTCATAAACTCCTTGAAACCAACACATGGACTTCAAGAAAAGCCTATGGACAAATCCTTAAAATATAACTCAAGACAACCATTAGTCCATAGAGATTGTCATCAATTACCAAAACCAATCATGGGGGCACCGCATGTTCTTTCAGACACTCTAGCTCCGGCAATCTGGAGAAACTACGCGCCAAATAAATGCAGGATCTTCCTCTGGCTCGCCCGCAAAAACCGCCTGTTCACTAACGAGATACGCTTCAAACGGGCCATTGCCACATCCGCCACCTGTACCTTCTCACCCCTGTATCTCTGGTATGTCAGAGTGGTGTGGGCATGTCAAGTTTTTCACTCAGGGCACATTGACACCTGAGAGCCGCTTGCATGGCAAGTTGTACTACGATCATGGCGTCAGACCCTGAGAGCTACTTGCATGCCTATTAACCAATTAGACTGTTGGTTGTTGTTTTTTGAGATAGCTTACCAAGCTTGCTGCCTGGTGACCACCACGTCACGAAACATGCATATAAACTGCTGCCAGCTCCTCTCCGTAAGCGATGTGGGCCTAATAAAAACCGTACTGTATTGTACAGTCATATCGACAGCATCAACCGTACTGTATTGTAGTAATATCATATCAACATCACACGTGTGCGCCTTGATACGGCCCAAACGAAACGAAAAGCCCAGTGCCATAATAATCGTGTGAACCACCGGCCGTCAGCCCAGCTCGTGGACTGACATCGTTCTCGTGTTGATTTGCTAGGTATCTTCTCGGGGTCTCCGTGGTGGCGTTCGTCTACTCTGCGACGCAGGCGCTGAAGAACTTCCGCCGGATGCGCCGCGGCGCTGCCCATGCCACCTTTCTTGATTTTGCCGGCGATCAGGTGAAGTGCAGAGAACCTTACTATGACCATTTATTATGGAGCTAGGGAGCTGTGCGGTGACTAGCTGGCAGCTTAAGTTTACGGGCCTTGCTTCGGTAGACACACACACCCCACAAAAAAACGTAGAAGGGCAGAATGGGCATACAGAAGAAACGTATACCCACCTCGTATTGTACAGCTCTGCCGGATATACGTATACCGCGTGAATGAAAGAAAAAACTACCCACGATCTAAGCGCGGCCCCATCTTCTCGCCCGCCCACCGATCACGCGGTAGTTCCAAAGTTGGTGATCGCCGCCGCCGCGGATCGCCGCCGTCCGAACCCCGTCCGAGGCCACCCTCGCCGTCCCAACGTCGCCCGTCGCCGCCCTCGGCGTCTGATCGTCGCCCGTCGCCGCATCTCAACGTCCCAACATCACCCGTCGCCGCATCTCACCGTCCCAACGTCGCCCGTCGCCGCATCTCACCGTCGTCCGACGACGCGGACGTGAAGTGCCCGACTTCTGACGCCGCCCTCCCCGTCCGACACCGCCCTCGCCGTCGCAACGTCGTCCGTCGCCGCATCTCACCGTCGTCGCCTACGCCGGGGACGTGAAGGGCCCGACGTCTGACGCGGCCTGCGCAGCACTGTCGTCGAACGCCAGCGACGTCTACATCGCAGGCCAAGGTTTGTCATCTAAACCTAGCGGGCATTAACTAGATTTTTTATAGGAGTGCTGAAAAAGTGTATGAAATTTTGTACCAAAATTTAATTTCATCTTGCAAAATAACCATTATCTCCCCATCTTGTTATCCATATAAGTTGGAGGAGGGATTAAAATCACAATAGTTAAGGGAAGGGAATTTGGGTTCATATTAGCTGGGATAGATTCAGGTTTAGCGTGAGGAATACATGCATGCAAACTCATTTTTTTATTCTTCTTTTGTTGCAAATAAGTTGCGCTGGGCATTAAATTTGTTAACAGTACATGAACGAGTAATTACACAGTTGATGCAGGTTGGGCATTCGTTTGTGGTGCCCGTAACTGCGCATGCGCGTTCGTTTGGGCATGATGCATTGTACTAAACCTAACACACGATGTTTTGCAGTTCTGTGAGTTAGGCGTGTTGACATGGACGAAGAATCCGCGTTCGGGAGGGACGAGAATGGTACTGATAAGGTGACTAAGACCGATAACGATAATTTGAACGAAGATGATGACAGCAGCGACAACGATTCCGTCTCGTCATATGATATCTTACCTCCGGAGGATTTTGATAATAATGAACATGGCGCAAATAGAGAAAACGTAAGTGGCGTATATTTTGTTTTTATTTTTGAATTTACAAAGTATGGCATGGCTAACTGTATATCTTTGTGTACAAATTTACAGGAAGATGTGGATGTTGACAATGTGCAACATAGTTGGCAGGAATCATTTGCAGATAACTTGAGCCAGGTTAGTTGATAGATGTTGTATACATCGATCAATAGTATGATTTAAATGATAATAATTGACATATATATATTCAAATGAATGTTGTAGGAGGAGTCAGATGGTCCGAGCGTTGATCACGATGAGGGAGAGATCGATATTGAGGAGGCTCAAAGGCAGCAGAAGATGCTTGAGACACATTGGAAGGTCATGACTATGACCTTTCGGTCGCAAGGGGATGCATACATATTCTACAACAATCACGCCAGAGAGCACGGGTTTAGCATCAGGAAACATAAGGTGAAACGAGGTGCTTCGAGAATGATCCGGTACCGGCGGTTTCTTTGCTCCAGGGCAGGGAGAAGGCAGAGCAAGTTCATAACCATGGAGGGCCGCAAGCGCAGGCTTAGACCGGAGACTCGTTGTGACTGCGGTGCACATATGGTGGTGAAGCTGGACAGAGAACGTGGCGTTTGGTTCGTCGCATCATTCGTGGATGATCACAACCACGCGATGGCTCGGCCCGACGAGGTTTGTTTTTGATGGTCACACAGACGGATTGGAGATGGGAAGAGGGCCGAGATATTGGCGATGGAAGCGGCCGGGATAAGAAAGCATATTATAATGGACAACTTCATCAGCAGATATGGTTCGTATGATAAGTGCGGGCTTATCAGGAGGGACATTTACAATCTTTGTTGCAGAGAAAAAATGAAGCTCATTGCAAAGGATGATGCAGAGACGGCAGTTGGCATTATGAGGAGTAGGAAGGAGAAGGACCCTGAGTTTTTTTTTTGAGTATGTCCGTGACAACGAAGGGCGACTGAAGAGTATGTTCTGGTGCGATGCACAGTCGCGGAGGGACTATCAGGACGACGGAGATGTGGTCGTGTTTGATAGCACGTATAAGATGAACAGATACGGTATGCCGTTCGTCCCCTTTGTAGGAGTTAACAACCACCATTGCACCACAGTGTTTGGTTGTGCCATCATTGCTGACGAGACGGAAGGGACATACGTGTGGCTGCTGCAGACATTTATGAAGGCAAACTGTCAGGTGAAGCCAAAGTCAATAATCACAGACGGTGACGCTGCAATGATCCAGGCTATTCGGACCGTCCTTTCAGATGTTTTCCATCGTCTTTGTTCGTGGCATATCGAGAAAAATATGCAGAGGCACCTGCATTACAAGTCACTGGATGAGTTCAGATCGCTCATGTACTATGCCACCTCTCAAGCGAACTTTGAGCAGAGATGGAAAGCTTTCTATGATATGTGGAAAACGGATAGAACTGAAGAGTGGCTTGACAGGATGTACAGGAAGAGGAGACAGTGGGCAGCTTCATATCTTTCCGATGGTTTTTTTCTTGGTATGCGAAGTAACCAGAGGAGTGAAAGCCTCAACTCCTGCCTTCACCTTCACCTGGACTACGGTATGACAATAGTTGATTTGGTGGTGCATTATGAGAACTGTATAGTTCTCCTGCGTGAGAACGAGGCATACAATGACTGCGAGGCATTCCAGAAGGAACCACCGTCTGTTACTGAATATAAAGTCCTTGAGGAGCATGCCGCCAAAGTATTCACACCTGCTAATTTCTACATCTTGCAAGATGATTTGCATAAGATGGGTCAGCTGGAGATATTTGAGACGCTCGTGGGAATTGGGCGTGAGACATTCATGGTGACATGGAAGGATAACCACAAGTTTAGGTACAATGTTGTTTATGAACCAGGTAACTCAGAAGAAACTATTACATGTAGTTGTCTTAGGATGGTTCGGAAAGGGCTGCCATGCAAACACATTCTGTTTGTTCTCCATCATCTGAATTTAACTGAAATACCAAAGTGTTGTGTCCTTCATCGGTTGTCCAAACATGCAAGAGATGGGTTGCCTGTGCAGAGGAAGAGTGATATGTTTGGATGGGGTTGGTCAGGGCCATTGGAGAGAGAGCGGTATAGTGCAATAACCATTAAAACTGCAGAAGCTGCTCATGTTGCAGCAAATGATCCCTTCTTGTTCGATAAGTTGATGAAGTGTCTGGACAACATAATAGCGCAGAAAAAGATTTCAGAGGAGGAACTTATAGGAAGTAGAAGGTATGCTATGCTGAAGAAGGAGGCAAGTCAAGCGCAACAAGTTGAGCCTGGTATTGGTGATCCTCGGAAAGTTTCAACGAAGGGTGCACCTAAGAAGGGGCGGTCAAAGGGGGGCCCCGGCGTTACAAAGAATGGTAGGCCAAAAGATTTTACAAAGAAGAAAAGTGGTCCTTTGTGCAGTCTGTGTAGTCAAGCAGGTCATAATAAGGCTACATGTCATTTGAACGAGAAGTAAGATGTTATCTTCTTATTTTTGTTATGTTGCTACTTTGATTTTAGCAACTATATTTGCTCACCCATTTCTTTATGTTTTGTTCAGGAACTGGGCGTAGGTAGAGATGCAGCTTGGTTTGTAGGAAGAATAAAAGTGGTCGCAGGAACCTATGTTGTTTTTTATTCGTACGTGTCTTCAAGATAACTTCATAAGTTATTTGTTTATGTTTTGTCAAAAGATTTATGTAATAAATTTGAAGATGACATTGCATATGTTATACTACCTGGGCATGATGATGATTTTGTTTGCTGTTTGCTACCTGGGCATATATGTTGTACTACCTGGGCATGATGATGATTTTGTTTGCTGTTGTTTCCGGCCGCTACTTTCTGCCAAAATAATTGGAAAAGTGAAATTTAAAAAAAATGCCCAACCACCGCTGCTGGCCCGTAGTAGCTTACAGAAGCTACCCAAATCAAGCCCAAAGATGACTCGGGCGGCTGATCGAGCCCACTAGCGGGCCCATCAGCGGGGTCCAACGGAGCACAGGAGACTAATACAGAGAGGAGTTTGAAAGGGGGGGAGTCAGCTATTTAAGCGCGCCTGCCCCGCTTAAGAGGTGGGACTAAAAACGCCGCTGCCTGGCAGGCAAGGGAGGCGTGGGACGGGAGGCGAGGGAGGCGTGGGTCGGGGAGGAGCCCAGCAGCGAGGGAGGGGTGGGCGGGAGGAGCCCAGCAGGCGGGGAGGCCAGCCCGTTTTTTCCTTCTTTTTTTTCTGGTTCCTTTTTTCTTTTTCTTTTTCTTTTCTTATTTCAGTTTGTTGAACTTTTTATAAAATACGTGAACTAAATTTGAGGTTTGTGAACTTTTATTCATGAACTTTTTGAAAAAACTTTTTTTATTTTTCTTGAACTATGTTGTATTTCGTGAACTTTTTCTAAATTTTCATGAACTTATTCAAATTCGTGAACTTTCCATAAATTAGTAACCTTTTATTAAAATTTCGTGTACTTTCAAATCCGTGAAAGCTTTTCTCAAATGAGTGAACTTTTTTTTTATAAAACTTCATTCAATTTAAAAGGTTCACGATTTTGAAAAGGAAAAAAATAAGTAAAGATAAAGAAAAAGAAAAAGAAAAAGAAAAAGAAGAAGAAAAAAGGAACCAGAAAAAAAAGAAGAAAACGGGCTGGCCTCCTCGCCTGCTGGGCTCCTCCCCGCCCATGCCCCTCCCTTCGCCTCCCGCCCACGCCCCCTCCCGCCTGGGCAGCGGTGTTTTTAGTCCCACCTCGGAAGCAGGGGGCGCCAGGAGCGGCTTAAATAGCTGCCTCCCCCCCCCTTTCAAACTCCTCTCTGTATTAGTCTCCTGCGCCCCGTTGGACCCTGCTGCTGGGCCCGCTAGTGGGCTCGATCAGCCCGAGTCGCCTTTGGGCTTGATTTGGGTAGCTTCTGTAAGCTACTACGGGCCCAGCAGCGGTGGTCGGGCATATTTTTTAAACTTCACTTTTTCAATTTTCTGGCACAAAATAGCGGCTGGAAACAACAGCCCGCACTGACCACATCACATTTATTTAGTTGCGAAAATGGCAAACAGTGCATAATACAAAGTGCGTATATAACATGTTCAAAAATCATCACCCACAATGCTGCAAATAAGAGTGATATTGTAGCAGACCACATCACATTTATTTAGTTGTGAAACATGCTAAACCATGTCGCAGATAATAGTAATATTGTAGCAAATACCGACCACTGCAAATAAAGAGATGTCTTAATATGTAAATTGTATCAAGTACCGACAACGGCACGTTTATTTAGTGGAGATAATAGCCAACACCCCATCCTCGTACTGATTTGGTCTCCATGATCTTGAGGATCTTCTCTTTCACTACTTCCTTCGTGTTGCATTCTTGAAAAAGTATTTCTGCTAGAATGCGTCCCCTTGAAGCATTAACCTCATCTTGATCGAACTCAAATGTCCAATCATCTCCGTCCCAGTGTTGAACGCATTTCACCATGAAAAGACCACAAGAGACTCTGCAAGAAACCACAAGTCAGTTATTGATGGATCATACAAGTACATACTAATTCAACATTTGCAACATACCCGTCTTTTTGTGACGGCATATTGTACTCCCTTATTGGCCAGGAAGATACATCCTGATGATCCATTTCAATAAGAGCATTCACCTCCTTTGTATCATTAGCTATCTCTGGCCTCTGAAATAAAATTGACAAATCCATATGAAGTACGTTTCGAAGAAATATATATTGTTTTATGTAACGTTGTAAGCTTACCAGCTTAGCAATCTTTGCAAGAACTCTTTTGCTGCATTTACCAGTAGAGTTTAATACTTGAAACTCTTTTTTCTTGTTGTGCATAAGAACTGTTATCCAATGATTTTCTTCCACATGAAAAGGAAAGTATGCCTACAACAAAATTTATTCATGTTGGTGTACACACAGATATACTACGAATGATCATACTAAACGGAAGCGGGGGCGGCCGACGCGAGGCGGAAGCGGGCGCCGCAGCCCGCAGGCCGAGGCGGAAGCAGGGGCAGGCCGCAGCACTGCAATCGGCAGCGGGGCCGTAACCGCGCCATCCATGCATGCATGCATGCCTGTTCGCGCGTAATTAGCGTAGGGGACGTGGGCGTGCGGGGGTGGGCGTGCTGGCGGGACAACCCGGCCGAAAAAAACAAAGTGTACACGTATACATATACATTACGAGCGGGACGGCAGGCGGGCGGCCTCTTTTTTGATTTTTGCCCATCGTGCCCTCCGTTATGAAGGGGTATGGGACAATCTTAGCCGTCCTTGTGTTGAAGGGGGTCTACCGAAGCGGAAGTGTAAGTTTACTTAGCCGAGTATGTACGCATGTGTGTGTGCACTGTGCAGTTCTAACAATCACGTACTAACTGCCTTGTGATCTGCTTAGCTAGGCCAATCCAGCGAGCACAAAAAAGAGAGGGAAAAACAAAGAACAAAGTTCAGAGTTGCTCGTGGCATCTGAAAATTAGGATCACTCACGTATAGCTATGAATCCTACGCGCTAGCCAACTGCACCACCATCCCAATGTTGTTTGCTACCTAAAGACAGCCTTACAAAGGCTTGCTCATTCGATGGTGCTTGAAACCCCGGTTACTTACATGCCAAGACTGGATGGGTACTCGTTGATAAATTCAATCTGCAGAAGTGGGCGATGCTATATGAAATTCATCTTGGAGAAAAGGTGCAAGCAAACATATTCTTCTTGATGCTTCTTTCTTACATAGAGAAGAATATGGACATAGATGTACACAACCCTTGATGGGTTCCACTTCCTCATGTTGGCGGCGCCGCCGGTCCGGCTCGTCTCCGGTGGCCTTAGGGGTACGGTGGCGCGATGGATCCCGGTCCTTGACGGCGGAGGGCTCTGTTTGTAGATATTTCTTCGTATTTTGTTAGGGTTTGTGTCCTGTTCAGGAAGGCAAGACAACGAGGCTTCTCTGAAGATGAAACAATGTTCTCCTTGCCTAGCCCCCCCAGCTGAGCGTTTAGCATCGTTGGTGGATATGTGGAGGTGTGTCTCCGATGGATCTGGATTTTTGCTTGGATCTGGTCATAGTTCGTCTACGTTCGCGTGTCTTCAGGTTGGATCCTTCCAATCTATTCTTCAACGGCGACGGTTGCTATTCTGCACTAGTAGAAAACCACCCATTAGTCCCGGTTCGTAAGGGCCTTTAGTCCCGGTTCATGAACTGGGACTAATGGGTCGTTACTAATGTCACCACCCATTAGTCCCGGTTCAAACCCGAACCGGGACCAATGTGGCTCCACGTGGCCCTGTGCACCGAGCCCAGTCAGAGGGCCTTTGTTCCCGGTTGGTGGCTACAACCGGGACCAAAAGTCAATTTTTTTAACAAAAGTGGCTGCTTTAGGGGTTTGGGGGGTTATTTTTAGGTTGTTATTATAGCTAGCTAATAGAGAGAAGTGTCCTCTCTTATCTTCGTCCTTGGTTTATCAACGCTGCTGCTATGTTCATTGCACCCGCAGATATAACATGCTCATGCATGCTTTGCATCATACATCATTATGTACATGTATATATATAATAACAAGTCCTACTAATCATGCATCATCATACAACTTCTACTCGTTATTAATAATAAGTCATATGATCATCATCCTCATATATAGTCATCGAACCCAACCCTACATAATTGTTCTTAGCACATGATCATCAGTATCAGGTATAGGACCTAAACACCCTTAAGGTAAAATAGCATAAAACAATATAGACCCTGACTCTCCATTATGAAGAATGGCGATCATCCTGTCTCCAATTCTTGCCTTTCGCTGCTTATTGCTTCCAAGAAGCTCCTTACGACTGCTCATACATTTTTCCATTCTTTGATTGTTATGTCTCCACTTCTTTTAGAAACCCGGTATGGACAGTTGAGATTCGTAGGACGACCTGGTCGTATGTTCAAAACATGAAGGCTACCACGCGTATACATCAGATGAGGCACACAATCATTCAGGATTATCTGTTGAAAAACATAGTAATAACTTCGTAGTTAGCAATGATGTACTAGTTTTAGAAGTGTGCAAAAAGATGCACGGATGTTGTAATAGTAAAAAATAATCTTACCAAGGTATCTCCATGGTAGTTACCGTAGTTCAACACGTGCACTAGTGGCACGTATTGACCATAATGTTGAGGAGTTTGATTGTAGATATTGTAATTCTCAAGATCAGTACAAAATCCGACCAGATGATTTTTCTCCTGATAAGTTAATTCGGAGCCTTCAGTGTAGTACGTTCTGTCTACCATCTTCCGCACATTCTTTGAAGAATGAAAATAAGTTGTCAATGGAGATAAGTTATCAACTATATATTTTGAAATAAACAATATAAATTACTTAATAACAATGTTTAGCTCACATGAGGGAAGAACTGGAGGTGTATCCACAAAGACCCAAATCGAAGGTGTCTCTTGCTCGATTGTAGGATCACCAAGATCCATGGTGACAACCATACCCTCATCAAGACCATACATCTTGCAAAATGCATCCCAATTTTTGCAACCAAAATGGGTTGCATTGTACAGCTTTACTTGAAAATCCACACCATGTTCGGTACTTAGAATAATTTTTTTGGTTTCGAAATTTTCATGGTCTTGAAAATCCATCCTCTCCAAAACATAGCGTCTTGCAAAGCATGGGATAAGCTAGTCGAATTGGAAAAGATGAAAAATAAATGTTAAAATAGTTGAAGTCGTGCTTAATTATGAAAAAAACTATTGTCGTCGTTGCGTATCGTATGAACATCGCAAGTCTCCTCGAGCTTAATGCTGAAGCGCCGATCTTCGTCCAGCTCAATGAATCTGTCGCACATACCTCGGTCGTCGTGGCACCAGTCGCACTCCCCCGGGCGATTTTCGTCGTCCGATGAGTACGACATTTCCGGCCTACGTTCATAATTCAAATATTAAACTAGATCATTATTATTAATCACGGGTTGACTATCGATGATCGATGTACGTACGTAGCTCCTCTTTCATTCCCGAATGCATTATTATACCAAATTGTCTAGCACACGGGAATGAAGGAGAACTTATCCAATATGAGCATTCAATAAGCAAAACCAAATCACAAAATAAAGTATAGTATTCAAATTAGCATGCATTCAATAATTATAAGCAAAAGTACATCATCTCTTGGTGTCCGTACATCACCGAATATTATCACTAATACAACTAGAACCGTAGCGCCCGACGGGTATCAACGCGGGCGGTGGACACCCAAAGATAAGGAACCATCACAGGATCATAGCTCCAGTGAGATCCCTGAAGAACCTGCCAGGTACTGTCGAACCTCCCCTCCAATGCAACCATGTAGCAACGGACGTGCTCGTCCTCCTCGCTGACACGGTGACGTACCACCTCCGTGGTGTCCGGATGCCTCACCACCATCACTGGCCCGCGCGACCGCCACCAAACAAGGATCGGGTCAACAACGGGCTGCCTCCTCACCAACCTACGTCCCCCGGAAGGTAGCACCTCCCAATACCAACCCGGCGGAGCCCAGTCCCGAACATGGCCCTGATCAAGCAGGCCTCCACCGCCGAGTCGACGACGACGAGGATGCGGGATAGGCATCGCCGACGTCGACGCGAGAACTACTTCTATATATAGTTAAATAAAAGTAGTCTTATTAATTAAATCAACTATCTAGTTCAACTACTAAACACTTACTATAAATAAATAAGTAGTACTTACTAAAAACAAACTACTTCATTATATAGTAAAATAAATTAGTTTATTAAATCAGCTAGCTAGTTCAACTATATATAAACTACTTCTTCTTTTTTTCCTTTTTCTAAATACTATGAACAAAAAAATCATTAAAATTCTATGAACAAAATTAATTACACAATCTAAATATCTATATTACTACACATCTAATCTAACAAAAGATCTAAATTACACAATATGAACAAATCTAACAGAAAAAATCTAACATAAAAAAATCTATTTACAGAAAAAAAATCTAACATAATATAATACATATCTAAATTACTACCCATCTAATCTAACAAAAAGATCTAAATTACACAATATGAACAAATCTAACAGAAAAAATCTAACATAAAAAACTAACATAAAAAATCTATTTACAGAAAAAAATCTAACATAATATAATACATATCTAAATTACTACACATCTAATCTAACAAAAGATCTAAATTACACAATATGAACAAATCTAACAGAAAAAAATCTAACATAAAAAAACTAACATAAAAATCTATTTACAGAAAAAAAATCTAACATAATATAATACATATCTAAATTACTACACATCTAATCTAACAAAAGATCTAAATTACACAATATGAACAAATCTAACAGAAAAAATCTAACATAAAAAACTAACATAAAAAATATATTTACAGAAAAAAAATATAACATAATATAATACATATTTAAATTACTACACATCTAATCTAACAAAAGATCTAAATTACACAATATGAACAAATCTAACAGAAAAAAATCTAACATAAAAAACTAACATAAAAATCTATTTACAGAAAAAAATCTAACATAATATAATACATATCTAAATTACTACACATCTAATCTAACAAAAAGATCTAAATTACACAATATGAACAAATCTAACAGAAAAAATCTAACATAAAAACTAACATAAAAAATCTATTTACAGAAAAAAATCTAACATAATATAATACATATCTAAATTACTACACATCTAATCTAATAAAAAGATCTAAATTACACAATATGAACAAATGTAATAGAAAAAACTCTAACATAAAAAATCTATTAACAGAAAAAATCTAACATAATATGAACAAATTAATTACACAATCTACATTAACTACATATCTAAATTACTACACATCTAATCTAACAAAAAACTATGAACTACAAAAAATTTAAAACAAATCTAACAAAAATTAAAAAGAGGCTCACACGGCGGCGGCGACGGCGACGACGGCGAGGTGTGTGGTGGCGGCGACGACGCCGAGGCGGCTGGGCGGGCGGCAGTGAGGCGGGCGGCGACGCAGCACAGGTGCGGGCGGGCGGCACGGGCGACAACGGCGTTGGGCGGGGGGGGGGCGGCGGCGGCGAGGGGCGGCGACGGCGAGGTAGCGAGGGAGGGACGGCGGCGGAGGAGGAGAGGCCGAGAGATCAAGTCGGGAGAGGAGGACGTCGCGCTAAGTCAGATATATATAACGGCATTGGTCCGGTTAAGTGGCACAAACCGGGACCAATGCCTCTTTAGTCCCGGTTGGTGCCGCCAACCGACCAAAGGCCTCTTTTCAGCAGCCCAAAGGGCGGGAACGAACCTTTGGTCGGTGGGGCTCCAACCGGGACTAAAGGGTGGGCATTGGACCCGGTTGGAGCGCCCAACCGGGACCAAAGAACAGAATTGGTCCCGGTTGGAGCCATGAACCGGTATCAATGGACCCGTGTAACTACTTTTTTATTTTCTGCAGCTATTTTTTTGTTGATTCTTTCTGCAGCAGTTTTTTTAGTCCCACCTCGCCAAGCGAGAGGCACTCGCAGCTGTTTATAAGCCCTGAGTGCAGATACAATGACGAAGAGGCTCAATGCTCCTACACGTTGGTTAGCTTCAAGCCATGCGGAATACGGTAGACTGCACAGAGCTATGTGCAGTCAGCAGTTGACACTATTCCAAAAGGCTTGAAGCAAATTAACGAAAGCATTACGCCTCTTTTTATTTTTAATGACTTATTACAACTCAGAAAAAAAGAAAAAATAAATGTAGCACAAAAGAAAAAAATATATAAAAAACCACTCAGAAATAAATACAAGAAAAAATATAACAGAAAAGAAAAAATATATAGAAAACTACTCAGAAATGAATAGAAGCAAAAAATATTTGTGATTAACTGTACTAAAAAAGGAGCATATATGCTTATTTTTAATGGCTTATTACAACTCAGAAATAAAAAAAAATATAGCAGAAAAAGAAAAAAACTATATAAAAAACTACTCAGAAATGAATAGAAGCAAAAATAGTTGTGATTAACTATACTAAAAAGGAGCATATATGCTTATTTTCAATGGCTTATTACAACTCAGAAATAAAAAGAAAAAAATAATATAGCAAAAAAGAAAAAATATTATATAAAAACTACTCAGAAATGAATAGAAGCAAAAAATAGTTGTGATTAACTGTACTAAAAAGGAGCATATATGCTTATTTTAATGGCTTATTACAACTCAGAAATAAAAAGAAAAAAATAATATAGCAGAAAAAAAACTATATAAAAACTACTCAGAAATGAATAGAAGCAAAAAATAGTTGTGATTAACTGTACTAAAAAGGAGCATATATGCTTATTTTAATGGCTTATTACAACTCAGAAATAAAAAGAAAAAATAATATAGCAGAAAAAGAAAAAAACTATATAAAAACTACTCAAAAATGAATAGAAGCAAAAAATAGTTGTGATTAACTGTACTAAAAAGGAGCATATATGCTTATTTTTATTGGCTTATTACAACTCAGAAATAAATAATAATAATAATATAGCAGAAAAAGAAAAAAACTATATAAAAACTACTCAGAAATGAATAGAAGCAAAAATAGTTGTGATTAACTGTACTAAAAAGGAGCATATATGCTTATTTTTAATGGCTTATTACTACTCAGAAATAAAAAGAAAAAATAAATATAGCAGAAAAAGAAAAAAACTACTCAGAATGATGACAGATGCGCTTATAGAGAAATTCAACTTAAATTCATAACAATTTCAAGAGAAACCGTATGAATTTATGCTAAATTACCTATATAAGCGCATCTATTTTCATTTTCGGAGGAGCTCAATAAGGTAGAGAGGGAGGGGCTTATAAACTGGTCCCGTTCCCCTTCGGTTGGCGAGGTGGGACTAAACTCTGGTCGCAACGGGTACCAACCATTTAGTCCCGGTTGAAGGTTCGAACCGGGACTAATGGGAAGCCCATTGGTACCGGTTCAAGCCACCAACCGACCAATGGTTTTGGGGCAGAGCGAGGCCCATTGGTCCGGTTCGTCCCACCAACCGGGACCAATAGTTTCGATTTAACCGGGACCAATGGGCCACGTGGCCCGGCCGGCTCCCGGGGCTCACGAACCGGGTCCGATGCCCCCATTGGTCCCGGTTCTGGATTGAACCGGGACTAATGGGCTGGAGCGGCCTGGACCATTGGCCCCTTTTCAACTAGTGCTAGTGCGTTGGTCATATGGGGGCTTAGCATGATGACTTCCCGGCTGTCTACTTCAACAACTATTCTCCAGCTCCGGCGAGGGAGGGGCGATGACAGCAGCACGCTTTAGGCTCGCTTCAATGCTTGTAGTGGTCGCTAGGTGGTTTACGGATCTGAATATAATTTTTATTATTTTTTATGTTTGTTGTACTGTCATGATTGAATATGAATAGATCAAAAAAATCCAAAAAAAATGTAGACTATTCTAGGTAAGGGCATCTCCAGCGCAGACCCCCAAACACCAAATTCGTCCGCGGGCCGGTGGAGAGGGGGACCGATACACGGTCACTGATGTGGGACCAAAGGAGACGAATTACATGCAAACCAGATAATTTTCATCTAAACCGGACGAAAACATTTATATTTGAGACATATTTGAACTAAAATATAGCTGACTAGGCTAGCCTATTCTAACCTAGTCTATGACCGGCCTTCTCGACGCCCGTTTCCCACCCCATATCTTCCCTATGTCCAGCAACAAGCTTATGGGAACGTCGTGAGCCCTAGAGAATATGCTTTGGCGGGAGGGGAAGAATAACATCCGCCTCCATGAAGCCCAAATCAGTGGTTGGTTTTAGAACGGTGGAAGACGGTGATGGTGGCCTATGCCTTCACAAACTGGGCAAGACGCCGGCTATGAGGCCCGACGCAACGGCGTGGTGGCCTTTTTGGGACCCGAGCGGCGTGACCGCATTTGGTATACTCATCCTCACTGCCAGTGGTGCCCACGAACGTTTCGGCTTCATCATCATGGCAGCTAGGCGCGACCGACACAGAGCTAGCAGTGTCGTCCGTGCCGTTGTAAACTTGCGGCACTGCCTCGTCGATCTCCGCATAGGCGACTTCTTTGTCTGTCCGCAAGATGTGATGCCGCACTTGCTCGTGGTGGATTTCGTGGGTGGCGCAGTAGGACATGAGCAAAGCCTCCTGCTCGTGCACGTGCACGTCCACCATGATGACTATGTTCTGTGTGCCATTGCTTGCTGCCATGATGCCCTTGTCGTCCTCTCGTGCCTCTCCCATGGTGATGCCGGCTGGACCAGCGATGGAGGTGGCGCCGGCTTTTCCTCCGTTGGCTCGTGAGCGTCGCAGCCATCCAGAGAGCTCGCTGGAATGTATCCGACTAGCTCAATGGGCCAGCCATCTGGCAGCAATACCCGAGAGCTCCTTATTCTGCTCGCCAGTGATGTCGTGTCACGGGGCTTCATAGCTCGAGGCCATGGCGGGTGCATAGAGGAGATGGAGAGCGGAGCTGTGGTGCAGCTTTTGCCCAAAGCCTGGCCAGTGGCCACGTTTAAATAGCGGGCAGATGCCATGTCGCTCGGGGCGTCGGAGTAGGTTTCTCGGCTGACGTGCCGGTTTAATGGAGGAAGGCAGGGACGGCAGATGTCGCTTCAATGCGGAGAGAAGGCGCATGCAGCGGGCGGCGATGTCGGTTGGTGCGCCGCTTCACTTCTCGCTCCAGAGAGGTTGAGTCCGCTTTGGGCAGGCATGAATGCGGCGCTGACTGCTACGGGCGAGAAAGCGCGCGGCGAGGGAGAGTGTTTTGGGTGGCCAATTTGTCAGAGGCGTGGATGGCAGCGGTCCGGACTCCCTCAAACCCCTCTTCCCCTAGGTTTTGCGGAAAAAATGATGTCCACACTGGCCAACGGACGGATATATGACCCCGTTGGATGGCAAAACATGTTTCGACCGCACGATCCGGACGTGTGCGGTCTGAGGGTCTGCGTTGGAGATGTCCCATTGTTGCATATTTGCAAGTGTGTTTGTCGTCATTTTTATGGTCTCCGTTGCTTTTTACTGTGATTTTTTTTGTAGGAGATTTTTACTGTGATAAGTAGAGTCTACTTCTAGCAGTAGGCAGCAAGGAAGAAAGGTAGGAGGTAAATATGTGATGTTCATTGAGACTAGCCAAAGAGCCGCAAGCATATCATACTTTGACACATGTATTCACAAACACGATGAATCGTTGACAGATGTTGCTATCCATCGGGTTGAGTGGAGCTGAATCACAGTCTAGTTCATTTCACTAGAGTAGCAAAATCTCTAATATTTTGATTTCCCTTTCAAGATAAAATGATCTATTCTTGTATCTGAAAATGTTGTCATGATTTTCAATGTTGGTGCAAAAAACATAACAGCTAATTAGTGTTAATATATCATTTAAAATATTTCTGACTTTCCTAAATCTTCTCGCACCAACAATCTTATGGTGTCCAGGATGTTCTTGAAATTATCATCATTTTCTCTTTGTTTGTTGTTAGCCATAGTCACCGGCAATTAGTGCATAAAGTGTCAACGTCCTTACACAACAGTGAGCACGGTTAACCACCTAAGGTTAGTACTGTGTCTATGATCAACATCTTTAAACACGACAATTAGTTTTTAATCTACTAATTTTGTTTGCTCAACTCATCACGCTAAAACAATCTACATCTTTTTGCGGGAAAAAATGTACTATGTATGCTAAAAAAATAATTATACTTTTGAAACAAATGCACATGTTGTGTTCTTACAATAAAGCAGTTACCATATTACCGTACTTTTTTTGCGGTTTGTCGTACTTTTTTTCCGTGACACACTTGGTGGCAAATAGCATGAAAACTCTCAAGGCCCCTAAATACGGTGGTGCGCAAGATCGGTATTGCACCATTGTTAAATCATTGTATATTGGTTTCCTCGTCTACATATAAACATGTATTCTTTGCCCAGCGACCATGTGAAAAGGAAATTAGTTTTGAATAAGAATGGAGGCACTATGCTGAAACGTCGTCAATTCCCTCAAAAACTGATCAGAATCCTATATATGTACATCTTCTGAAAGTCGAAATGTATTAAAAAAAAAAGCTTAGGCACTCCATGACGGAGTGTATTTAGCAGGTCAAGCAGTTTTGTGCGATCAGGGTTGATGAGGCCCCGAGAGCAGCTTGGCTGCCTAATCCTATTCTATCGGGCTCATCATACCCTGAGAACTGCCCGCAAGCTTGCAGATACGCCAATTATCCATGATGCTTTATTAATAGCTTACCAGGCTTGCTACCTGGTGAACACCTAGTCACGAGCCGTGCATATAAACAGCTTCCGTCAGCTCTCCCTAAGCGATGTGGCACTAAACCACTTCTTTCCCTTTTTGAGCGGTGGCACTAACAAAGTACTAAAACGGTTACGTTTTTTTGTTTCCGACAACAACTCGTCGACCAAAAGTGTGCACCTCTTGTCTAGCGCAAACGAAAGGCCCAACACTGGGACGTCTGAATTGGGCTCGATGGGAGGCGAACCCTATTTTTTCGTCTGAGCTGGGCTCGGCCCATTTCGCTCGCGTATTGAACCAAGCGCAAAAATTCCGCGAGAGGTGCGAATCGAACCAAGGATTTCCACCCCGCACTGTGGTAACCACCCCGCCATAGGAACTTGATACGTTAAGTTTAATCACCTTCATTCCATATCATCTTTTCTTTCGATTTTTCTGTTTTTCGTTTTCATATTTTTCCTTCTTCCTCGTTCTATCATTTTCTCAAATACATCCACGTTTTTTTAAAATTGACGAACTTTTTTCTAATTCAACGAATTTTTTTTCAAATTTGATAAACTTTTTTTCAATTTGATGAGCTTTTTCCAAATCCGATGAACTTTTTGTCAAGATTGAGGAATTTTTCCTTAAATTTGTGAACTTTTTCCAAATCGATGAACTTTTTGTTCAAATTTGATGAACTTTTCCTAAAAAAGATGATTTTTTGGTCAAAACTAATGAACATTTTTTTGAAAATGATGAACTCTTTTTTGAAATGATGAACTTTTTTAACTTTTTCATAAAAAATCCAAAATCGGTGAACTGTTCTTCAAAAATGATGAACATTTTTTAAGTTTGTGAAATTTTCTCTCAAAGTCGATGAATGTTTTTAAATTCATGATTTTATAAAAGTAAATAAAAATGATAAGTAAATAGCACGACCATACTACTTCATGCATAGTTAGTGCAATTGAAATCACAAGTGTCCAATCGTTGTGGTCGTTAGCTAAGCTTGAAGAAGCCTTGCCTTTGCGAGCGATGCGAGTTCGATTCGTTCTTTGCAAGAAAGAATTACTTCTACTAAAAAGGGATCTATAACTTTGATTCAAGCGGTTCATGTACCTGCATACGATTTGACCGACCCTGCCACTACCACAACATTTGCACATTTCGATAATACTATTGTACTTTCCAGAGGCTTAGCTATTTAGCTTCCAAGGGTATTTATCCAGCAGTAGATCCTTTAGATTCAACCTCAACTATGTTGCAGCAACGGATTGTTGGCAACAGACATTATGAAACTGCGCAAAAGAGTTACGGAAACTTTACAACGTTACAAGAACTTTAGGACATTATCGCAATTCTTGGCTTGGATGAATTATCGGAAGAGGATCATTTAAATGTAGCAAGAGCAAGAAAAATTGGGTGTTTTCTTATCACAACCGTTCTTTGTGGCAGAAGTTTTTATTGGTTCTCCAGGAAAGTGGCGCCGAACAGGAGCTCCCCGATGAGAGCTCCCATTTCGTGTGCGTGTTTTTGGCCGGCCCATAAGGGGCGGCCCCCTGTTTTCTTTTTATTATTTTTTCTATTTTCTTTTTTTTCTTTGATATAAAATTGATTGGGGTTTTAAAACAGTTCTGCATTTGAAATATGGTTGGTATTTAAAAAATAAATAAATAATGTGAATGAGTTTGAACAATTGTTCTTGAATTCAAAAAAGGTATAATATTCAAAAAATGTTCACATAATTTACAAAAAGATCATGAACTTAATAAAAAATCACATATTCAATATATGTTATCAATTTTAGAAATTGTTCACGAATTTGTATAAAATGTCCTCGAATTTGAAATATGTTCACGGGTACATAATAATGTTCATGAAATTGAAAAGTTCATTATTTTGAAAAATGTTCACAAAATTTGGAACAATATATTTTAAAACAAAAAAGAAAAAAGAAAAAATAACAGATAGATTTAGAACGTTCCCAAGAACTGGGAAAAAGCTAATTGGGCTGGCTCAAAAATGTACGCGTGGGGAGCTAGTGGTGCGCGCATGGTCGCTAACAAGTGACCCCTGCGCCAAATAGCATGGTCCAAGCATGAAACGGAGCAGTAAACGGAGCACAAACCTCTCAAAACAAAAACAAAAAAAATCTATAAGATACAATCGTTCATGCTAGTTCAGCAATAAAGTGGGGGATTGGTTAAGCCAACATGCGGTGCTAGTGACGACCATAATCCACTAAGCAACGTGCAACTCGATTTTGTTCACGAGAAATCTTAAAAGGATTAAATACCCTATTCTCCAAAAGCCATTCATCTCAGTAATAACTAGATGATACCTCGTGCGTTGCTGCAGGAAATATTGCCTAAAGTTGGTGTTTTACTCATTAACTGACTCTCTTAAAAGGATCGATAAAACAAAGAATAAATTATTCTTATTTGAGCATACTTTTTTTTTTGAAACAGAGGCAAAGATTGCCTCATCTATTAATTAAACAGAAGAGAATTGCCCAGTTAATTACGGAAAACCAGGCGAAAACCAGAACAACAAGGGCCAAGCCCACACCCTTAGATTGAAACACATTGGGAAAAGCCCACCCTATTGGACGACATGTCAACCTACAGCCAGACAACGCAGCTCCGACTCTGACAGAGAACTCAGAAGAACAAAACCAGGCACGGCTGGCTTCACGAAAGATCACCGAACGGGCCACCTGCAGCCAGTCATCGTACACCACATGGCCCCGCCGCCGCAGCTTCGACTCCACAGCAACAAACAAACCGAGGCAGTAACCGTGGACACGTCGGAGAAGAGCCGACTACCGCAACCATTGCCGCGTCGCCGACATCGCTCCCACCATCATCATTGCCACAGAAGTCTAGTCGCCACAGTGATTTTTTCGGGGCCGCCGCCCCGACATCCACTGCTCCGTCACGCCCAGCGCAATCAACCGGTACCGCCTTCCGGGGCCGCCGCCCCGACATACCACCGCTCCCCTCGAGCAGCAACGCCGCACAACCCAGCTGCCCGTAGCCCACACTGCTCAAGGCAACCGCTCGCAGACCACGAACGTCGCACCACATCCGGGGCCGCCGCCCCGACATGACGTCAAACCACCCCCTATGGGGCGCATCGACCGAGCCGACACCCCTACCGCCCAAGCGGGACAAGGATGCCACCCAACCAATGCGGAGATAGAGCCCCACCTCATAGAGTTGCCACTCGCATTGTTCCCGAGATCGCCATCTCGACGCACAATCAGAAACCACCCGGAGCCGCCGCCCCGACGTCCACTGTCCCCGACGACGAAGAGATCCGTGCAAACTGCAGTATGCTGACTCTCCAAGGCGATGCCTCAAAGAAGGAAGCGACGTAGCCGCCGTCATCGCCCGTTTCAACCAACTGAAACTAGGGATTTCTCCCGGAGAGTCGTGTAATGGAGCTTCACGACAACGCCTTCAAGAAGGGGAACGACAACATGGTGCCGCCGTTGCCGGCACCGACCCAAAGTCAGTGCAGGACTTTCGCCCGAAGCTCCTCCACACCTCCGAATCCGAGCAGATCCGAAGCACTGCACACACACAATCTCCATGGTCGACGTCCACCGGTTCCACCTCATGGTGCAGCTGCCGCCGCACCTCACACGCCCAACCCGGCCGTCACAATGACCTGCGCCGTCGCCGCCCCGGCCTCCTCGAGCAGAGCACCACCCCTCCAAAGAACAGAGCAGCCGAAGACCTCCTCCTCGCTGGACCTCGCATTGCCACGCTGTCCCCAAAACTGCCGCACACCGCCGACCACCAAAGATTGGAGCAGCCGGAGCTCCTCCACGGAAGTCCCCCGCAGGGCCGACACCCCGGGCAGCCTCCGCGCCGCCACCCCGCCATCCACATGGCTAGGAGCAGCGCGCCCCCAAACAGATCCGGGCACAAGGGCCCCGGAATCACGGCCCGCAGCACACTGCAGCCACCACCGGACCACCATCCACCGGACCACCACCGCACCACCAGACCACAGCAAACTACAGCCACCACCGGCCGCCCCTCCGACCCACGCCAGGGACAGCCGCCGACCGCCAGATGCACATCCGACCGAGGAGAGATCGGTCGAGGAACCGCTGCAGCACACACCCTCCGGCGACCTCCCACCGCCCGCCGAGAAAGGAGGGCACCACCGTCACCCGGGGCCGCCGCCCCGGCTTCCTCGCGCCGACGAGATGGCCGGACAACGCCCCAGCCGCTCCGCCCCTCCCCCGACGCCTCCAGACGCAAAAACGAAGCCCCCTGCCGCCTTTGGTAGCAGGGCCCGCCGCCACCGCGGCAACGGCCGGCGGCAGCGGCGGAGATGGATCCCGCTACGGGGGTCGCTGGCGGCGGAGGAGTGTCGCCCCCGGTGCCGCCTGGGGTGCGACACGGGGGGATGTTTTTGGTCTGGGTTGTGTGTTGCTCACTCGTGCTTGAGCATACTTTAGGATGATACATAGGTAACTAAGATCAAACCTCCAACTTATATCATTGAAAGCTTGAACGGGGGAGGCTAGTATAGGATCTCACATTAGGTGAGATCAATGAGATCAACTATAAAAATTATATTTAGACATTTCAAAAGTTTCTGAAATTATTTGACAACATACCTATGGGGTGTGTCCGCAACCCTGAAAAAAACAGCTCAAAAATCTATGCATAGTTAGAGAATCAAAGAAGACATTCAAATGTGAATAGTGACACCTTTGGGTGAACATTATTTTGAAACTATTCAAATCCGATTTCTCTTTTTGTTTTTGTTAGTGTAGGATGAATTAGCAGCTAAAATGTTTTGAGATTGTACATCAAACACTGATGTGTGTCTACAATACATAAGCCCAGATGCCGCAAGTGCATGCCGCAGCCTCTTCCATGTGTGGGTTTTAACTATTCATGGTGATTTTTACTATGGATTTTTTGGCAATATACTTGTGCATACGATTGCAATTAATTTTTTCATCCCTGACAATTACATATATCATGGCAAAAAGTATTTGTATATATCATGTGAAACCTATGCCGTTTTATATAGCATAGTTTTTGGACATTTTTGCCTTGCTTACTCTCAAAGTAAACGTGAGGAGGGGTGGCGGTGGGGTTGGTTGCAATTTTTCTTGAGGGTCCATTTTACGCTTTTCAACGCCGACTTGTTCAACGTTGGATCCTGTTGGAGGGGTGCGTGGATCTCCGAGTGAATGAGCGTGTTCTCTTGTTCCCCGCTAGCTGAGGGAACAATAATTCACTATGGACACACCCCAGGAGGAATGTCAGATGTGTATTGGCGTCGTTATTTTAAAGATTAGAAGTTCGTAGTTGCTAAAACGTTAATACCCAATTAGTTTTAATGGATCCTTTAAAATCTTCATGTCGTTTCCAAATCTTCTCTCACCAGGAATCTTATGGTGTCAATATGTTTTTCTTCATGATGTCCTTGAGAATATTATCACATAATTTTTGTTCGTCTTTAGCTGTACTCTATGGAAATCGTAGGAAAAGTCATGAGGTCCCTAGACAACAGTGAGCGAGTATATTGCAGTTCAGTTTTTTTGTAACCTATACTTGGTGGCAAATAACTTGAAACATCTCATGAATCATGTATATCTTCTGAAATTGAAAAAAAAAGCTCAGGCACCCCATGTCGGAGTGGTATGTGGCATGTCAAGTTTTTCAATCAGGGCTCATAGACGCATGAGAGACGCTTGCATAGCAAGTTGTACTACAATCATGTCGTCAGACCCTGAGAGGTGCTCGCATGCCTATAACCGATTATTTGGACTGCAGCTAAGCCTCCGAGTGGGAGGCTGGCTCACCACTCGGTAGGATTTTTAAACTTAGGCGAGTACTGGGACTGTAGCTAAGCCTCCGAGTGGGAGGATTGCTCTCCACTCGATAGGATTTTCAAATACTTAGGCGAGTACTTGGACTGCAGCTAAGCCTCCGAGTGGGAGGCTGGCTCACCACTCGGTAGGATTTTTTAAACTTAGGCGAGTACTGGGACTGCAGCTAAGCCTCCGAGTGGGAGGATTGCTCTCCACTCGGTAGGATTTTGAAATACTTAGGCAAGTACTTGGACTGCAGCTAAGCCTCCAAGTGGGAGGCTGACTCGCCACTCGATAGGATTTTCAAGTACTTAGGCGAAATAGATTCCCAGCTAAGCCCCTGAGTGGGAGTCTGGCTCACCACTCGGTAGGGATTTTTTTACAAACTTAGGCGAAACAGATTCGCAGCTAAGCCACCCACTGGGGGATTTCTCACGTAAACAAAAGTAACAACAATCACTGGGAAAATTATAATACTCTTGTCTTTGATAAACAAACTACAGAGGTACTTTTATTACATCTCATCCGAGTGAGTACTTAAGTATAAAAGGGGCGGAGCAGCTCCGCGTTCCAAGCTCGTGGCTCGTTAGTCTGGCGATTGACATTGTAAAGATGGTACGCTCCGTTGTGGAGAACTTTGCTGACGACAACGGGACCCTCCCAAGTAGGAGCAAGCTTGTGTGGCTTCTGTTGATCCACTCGGAGGACCAAGTCTCCTTCTTGGAAGGCTCGACTCTTCACGTTTCTGGCATGGAATCGACGCAAGTCCTGCTGATAGATAGTCGATCAGATCATGTCCATCTCTCTTTCCTCTTCTAGGAGGTCGACTGCATCCTGCCGGGCTTGTTCTGCTTCATCTTCAGAGAAGAGCTCGACTCGAGGCGCATTGTGAAGCAAGTCACTCGGCAGAACTGCTTCAGCTCCATAGACCGGAAAGAATGGAGTCCGCCCAGTCGGTCGATTAGGAGTGGTCCTCAATCCCCAAAGAACTGATGGAAGTTCATCGACCCATGCGCCTACTGCGTGCTTGAGATCGCGCATCAGTCGGGGTTTCAGTCCTTTGAGAATTAGACCATTTGCCCATTCAGCTTGTCCATTCGACTGGGAGTGAGCAACTGAAGCGTAGTCGACTCTTGTGCCTTGAGAGGCGCAAAAAGCTTTGAATTCGTCGGAATCGAAGTTTGATCCATTATCAGTGATGATGCTATGCGGAACTCCATATCTGAATGTCAACTCTCTGATGAAGCCGATAGCAGTACCAGCATCAAGATTCTTGATAGGCCTAGCTTCAATCCATTTAGTAAACTTGTCGACTGCCACTAGCAAGTGAGTGAAGCCGCTCCTGCCAGTTCTCAGTGGTCCAACCATATCCAACCCCCAAACAGCGAAGGGCCAGACGAGTGGAAAGGTCTTCAAGGCTGAGGCGGGTTTGTGCGATAGATTGGAATAGAACTGACATCCTGCACACTTGTCGACTATTTGTAGGAGAATCCTTGCGGGCTTATAAGCCCCCGGCCAAGCGGCGTTTCATTGAATGGCCCTTTTTACGGGGGCGTCGTTTCCCGTTGGAACGAAAAACTGACCTTTCCACCCGGGAACCAATGTAGATGGAAACATTCATACCCTAGGGGAAAATTTAAGGTCATTAACGGTCGGAACCCTTCCGTGATTTACCATTATCATCCTTCCTTCCTTTCCGGTATTTGGTGACAAACATCGTCATCCTCATCTGGCCTTTTTAGGGAATGGCATGGTGCTAGCGAAATCCGGGAGTGATGGCTTTTTAACCGTGGGTCCATACATCTTGATCTTGGTGTGGCTCTAAAAAGGGGCCTCACATGGGTTGAGTCAACATTTTTGGGGGAGGGAAAATATTTTCCAGGCCGTTGATATGTTTGAAGTCAACCTCAAATCTTTCCTTCTTACCATAAACATTGGGGACTGGGTGGTTCTCCGGATAAACTCTGTGCTAAGAGGCGAGCCACCCCCCATGGCCTTTTCTTTACGGGCGGGGTCAAAGTGTTCCGACATTTCACTTTTTCGACCAAACATCCACCGGCCCCACAGAACACGGCATGTCGGTGGCTTCCTGCGGATGTCGTTCTCACGGGGCTGGATGGGGTTTCTTTTGGGTCATTTGTATAGAAGAGTCAACCTTTTCGGGTTGGTTAATGGAACCGGTTTGTTCCTTTGGGCCCAAGGGTCGGAGCTTCTTGGTCAAAAATCCTATCGCGTTTTGGTATTCCTTTGCTTAATTGCCATGAGATCGGGTTTTGACCTTTAAAAGCCTTTCCCCTTCTTCCGGCAAATTGTAAAATTTGGGAAGGCACTTCTTTTGAAATAAATAGCATGGTGGCCTGAAAGGGCAAAGGGCCCGAAAATAAGCGGTAAGCCTAAACCACCACTTAAATTCAACTTTTCTTTGCGGTAAGGAATCACGAAAAAATAAAACAATTTAGGGCCAGCCTTCTTAGAAGCTCCATGGAAACTCAGTTCTTTGTTTAGTCCACTCGGTGCCCATCCTTTTGGGCAAAAATAATTTAGGCCCGGGCCCACCATATAAGCTTTATCATCGAGGTCCTATTTGGTTTCCGGTGCCTCCCAGGTGGCTATTCTCATATGGCTTAATGTGATGGGAGCAACCACCGAATAAGCGGGGTTACGAACAACCATACACCTCTGGTTGATAACTTTAATCTTTGTTTCAACATCAGAAAAATAGGGGGTTAAAAGGGGATATCACATCCTATTTCTTTGTCTTCAATTTTCGACCCTTTTTTATTTTGGGTTTTTCCACGGAATTCTTTGGACAAGACCCAGCATCGAGTGGTATTTTCGGATAAATGAAACCCTCCTCATCTTTCTTCTGGGGGGCGCAAATCCTACGTTTCCCTTTTGTCCTTACCTTCTTAGGGCCAAGACCCGGGTTTCCTTTAAACTTTCCTTGGAGGCCGATTCTCCGGGGAGCTGGTGGCCGCTCCCATTGGAGTTCCCTTGGTTTCATGGGGGCTGATTGACCCTTTCTCTGGAGCCGATCCTCTTCTTCCCATTCATACTTGGTGGCATTTTATTGACTTAAACATGCTCGGTTCACCCGAATTTTGACTTAGCCTCTTCCGCCTTCCTTGAAGCGGATAAGTGATCAATACATTCTCTACCGTGTGAGGGGTGATACCTCTGGATGTAATCTCGGATTTCATTCAAATTTTCCCGGTTTCTTTTCCCCACCATTAAAACCAATTTTCAAATGTTAACCCTGGGAAGACTTCCCAAGGAAATGCTGCTGGGTCCAACTGATTGCCATCTCGGGGCCCTAACATAAATATTTTAGGCCACCTCATCATTTCCGTAACCCGACAGCCCTCGGTAGTCCTCAAGCCAAGTATTGGCTAGGACCACTGAATTCTTGACCCGGGCCAACCTAAATTGGGAAATCATGCCTTCTGCAAAAACTCTGGTACAAGGCGTAACTATCTTCTGGTCAATTTGTCATCCTTTCTACTTTGTTTGTCCCAAACCTTGGGATAAGGACCGACAAAGCAGGTTTTGGGTATTGGAATTTCCCCAACCTTGTGATGGCGTCTGTCATCCTCCCTTGCCCCCAAGGGTTGACCCCCCCCTTGGGGGGGGGGGCCTTTGTTGGGCCCATTCTCCCGGTCGGTGTCATTCCTGGGATCAAAACCCCGGCCTCCACTCCCTCCGGTCGACGAATTTTGCTATTCCGCGGGTTTAAACGCGGAGGATCTTTTAAATTTTGCGGTGGATCTGGTGTAATTCCTCGGATTCTCTGACAACCTCGCCCCGAAAACCTCCTTGGCCAAAAATCGGGCAAATTATTTGTTGGGGGCTGCAAATTAAAATTTCCAGTTTCCCAAATTGGTTTTGGAAATCTGGGAATTTGAACCCCTTATCTAACCAAATGGGTTTGGGAGGTCTCGATGGTCCCCCAAGTTGGGGAAACGCACCTCCCTTAAAACCACTACCCAAGGCACTCCTACGGTATCCGGGAGTTACACGATATCATGGTCGAAGGAAGAGATACTTGACATTGGCAAAGCTTTAGCAAACGAACTACACGATCTTTATGCTATGCTTAGGATTGGGTCTTGTCCATCACATCATTCTCCTAATGATGTGATCCCGTTATCAACGACATCCAATGTCCATAGTCAGGAAACCATGACTATCTGTTGATCACAACGAGCTAGTCAACTAGAGGCTCACTAGGGACATATTGTGGTCTATGTGTTCACACGTGTATTACGATTTCCGGATAATACAGTTATAGCATGAACAAAAGAAAATTATCATGAACAATGAAATATAATAATACTTTTATTATTGCCTCTAGGGCATATTTCCAACATGTAACACATCCATGTTCCGGCAGCGAAGTTCTTCCCTCTGCATCGAAGTGAGGGGCTTGGGTTGATACTCTTCGTGAACCTGCGCCGGATCGCCTCCGCCGTCGCCTCCATCGGCGCGGGGAAAGCCAGGAGGACTGCGTGGTCCATTGACCATCAGAACCTCCGCCGCTGGATCACTACTGTCGCACTCAGATGCAGTCTCTGCGGAGCCAGTCAACAGATCGAACAGGCTGTAGAGAGATTGGTCGGGCTCGATTGCCGCGACATGGGGAGTGGCCGATGAAGGAAATATGCCCTAGAGGCAATAGTAAAGTTAGTATTTATTTCCTCATATCATGATAAATGTTTATTATTCATGCTAGAATTGTATTAACCGGAAACATAATACATGTGTGAATATATAGACAAACAGTGTGTCACTAGTATGCCTCTACTTGACTAGCTTGTTAATCAAAGATGGCTATGTTTCCTAACCATGAACAAGGAGTTGTTATTTGATTAACAAGGTCACATCATTAGTTGAATGATCTTATTGACATGACCCATTCCGTTAGCTTAGCACACGATCGTTTAGTATGTTGCTATTGCTTCCTTCATGACTTATACATGTTCGTGTGACTATGAGATTATGCAACTCCGTTTACGGAGGAACACTTTGTGTGCTACCAAACGTCACAACGAATCGGGTGATTATAAAGGTGCTCTACAGTGTCTCCAAAGGTACTTGTTGGGTTGGCGATTTGAGATTAGGATTTGTCACTCCGAATGTCGGAGAGGTATCTCTGGTCCTCTCGGTAATGCACATCATTAAGCCTTGCAAGCATTGCAACTAATGAGTTAGTTGCGGGATGATGTATTACGGAGCGAGTAAAGAGACTTGCGGTAACGAGATTGAACTAGGTATTGATACCGACGATCGAATCCCGCAAGTAACATACCGATGACAAAGGAACAACGATGTTGTTGTGCGGTTTGACCGATAAAGATCTTCGTAGAATATGTAGGAACCAATATGGGCATCCAGGTCCGCTATTGGTTATTGACCGAGACATGTCTCGGTCATGTCTACATTGTTCTCGAACCGTAGGGTCCGCACGCTTAAGGTTTCGATGATGGTTATATTATGAGTTTATGTATTTTGATGTACGAAGGTTGTTGGATTCCGGATATGATCACGGACATGACGAGGAGTCTCGAAATGGTCGAGACATAAAGATTGATATATTGGACGGATATATTTGGACACCGGAAAGGTTTCGGAGAAGTTTGGAGCTCCGGAGGTTACGGAACCCCGGGAGGTATATGGGCCTTATTGGGCCCATATAGGAGGAAGGAGAAGGAACAAGAGGGGGGCCCCAGCCCAATCCAATTGGGGAGGGGCGGCCCCCCCTTTCCTTTCTCCTCCCCTCTTCCTATTACTACTAGTAGTACTACTTCCTAATACTAGTACTCTTTCTTCCCTCCAAATAAGATAAGAAAGGGGGAAACCTACTTGGAGTAGGTTTCCCCCCCTATGGCGCCCCCTTGGGCGGCCACCTCCTCCTCCCTCCTTTATATACGGGGTAGGGGCACCCTAGAACACACAAGTTGATCATTGATCGTTCCTTAGCCGTGTGCGGTGCCCCCTCCACGATATTACACCTCGATCATATTGTAGCGGTGCTTAGCGAAGCCTGCGACAGAGAACATCAAGATCGTCACCACGCTGTCGTGCTGACGGAACTCCCCCTCGGAGCCTCTACTGGATTGGAGATCGAGGGTGTGTCATCGAGCTGTACGCGTGTCAAGAACTCGGAGGTGCCGGAGTAACGGTGCTTGGATTGGTTGGACCGGGAGGACGTACGACTACTTCCTCTATGTTGCGTCAACGCTTCCGCTTCGGTCTACGAGGGTACGTAGACAACACTCTCCCCTCTCGTTGCTATACATCACCATGATCTTGCGTGTGCGTAGGAATTTTTTTGAAATTACTACGTTCCCCAACAGTGGCATCCGAGCCTACGTTTTTTTGGTTTGATGTTATATGCACGAGTAGAACACAAGTGAGTTGTGGGCGATATAAGTCATACTGCTTACCAGCATGTCATACTTTGGTTCGGCGGTATTGTTGGATGAAGCGGCCGGACCGACATTACGCCAGACGCTTACGCGAGACTGGTTTACCGCCGTGCTTTGCACACGGTGACTAGCGGTGTCGGTTTCTCCAACTTTAGTTGAACCGAGTGTGGCTACGCCGGTCCTTGCGAAGGTTAAAACAGCATCAACTTGACAAACTATCGTTGTGGTTTTGATGCGTAGGTGAGATTGGTTCTTGCTTAAGCCCGTAGCAGCCACGTAAAACTTGCAACAACAAAGTAGAGGACGTCTAACTTGTTTTTGCAGGGCATCTGTGATGTGATATGGCCAAGACATGATGCTATATTTTATTGTATGAGATGATCATGTTTTGTAACCGAAGTTATCGGCAACTGGCAGGAGCCATATGGTTGTCGCTTTATTGTATGAAATGCTAATGCCCTGTAATTGCTTTACTTTATCACTAAGCGGTAGCGATAGTCGTAGAAGCAATAGATGGCGTAAACGACAACGATGCTACGATGGAGATCAAGGTGTCGCGCCAATGACGATGGTGATCATGATGGTGCTTCGGAGATGGAGATCACAAGCACAAGAAGATGATGGCCATATCATATCACTTATATTGATTGCATGTGATGTTTATCATTTATGCATCTTATCTTGCTTTGATTGACAGCAGCATTTTAAGATGATCTCTCACTAAAAATTATCAAGTAGTGTTCTCCCTGAGTATGCACCGTTGCCAAAGTTCGTCGTGCCTGCACACCACGTGATGATCGGGTGTGATAAGCTCTCGTCCATCTACAACGGGTGCAAGCCAGTTTTGCACACGCAGAATACTCAGTTATACTTGACGAGCCTAGCATATGCAGATATGGCCTCGAACACGGAGACCGAAAGGTCGGCGTGAATCATATAGTAGATATGATCAACATAAGATGTTCACCATTGAAAACTACTCCATCTCACGTGATGATCGGTTATTGTTTAGTTGATTTGGATCACGTGATCACTTAGATGACTAGAGAGATGTACATCTAAGTGGGAGTTCTTAAGTAATATGATTAATTGAACTAAAATTTATCATGAACTTAGTACCGATAGTATCTTGCTTGTCTATGTTGTTTGTAGATAGATGGCCCGTCTGTTGTTCCGTTGAATTTTAATGCGTTCCTTGAGAAAGCTAAGTTGAAAGATGATGGTAGCAACTACGCCGGACTGGGTCCGTAATTTGAGGATTATCCTCATTGCTGCCTGAAAAATTACGCCCTGGAAGCACCGCTGGGTGCCTGCCTGCCTTGATGCAACCGACGACGTTAAGAACGTCTAGCGAGCAAAGTCGATGACTACTCGATAGTTCAATGTGCCATGCTTTACGGCTTAGAACCGGACTTCAACGACGGTTTGAGCGTCATGGAGCATATGAGATGTTTCAGAGTTGAAGTTGATATTCCGAAGAATGCCCGGATTGAGAGATATGAAGTCTCCAATAAGTTCTATAGCTGCAAGATGGAGGAGAATAGTTACATCGGTGAGCACATACTCAAGATGTCCGGGTATTGTAATCACTTGATTCAACTGGGAGTTACTCTTCCGGATGATAGCGTCATTGATGAATTCTCCAATCACTTCCACCAAGCTACAAGAGCTTCGTGATGAACTATAATATGCAAGGGATGGATAAGACGATTCCGAGCTCTTCGCAATGCTAAAGGCTGCGGAGGTAGAAATCAGAAGGAGCATCAAGTGTTGATGGTTAACAAGACCACTAGTTTCAAGAAAAGGGCAAAGGGAAGAAGAAGGAACTTCAAGAAGAACAGCAAGCAAGTTGCTGCTCAAGAGAAGAAACCCAAGTTTGGACCTAAGCCTAAAACGAGTGCTTCTACCGCAAGCGGACGGTCACCGAAGCGGAACTGCCCCAAGTATTTGGCGGATAAGAAGGATGGCAAGGTGAACAAAGGTATATGTGATATACATGTTATTGATGTGTACCTTACTAGAGCTCGCAGAGCACTGGGTATTTGATACTAGTTTTGTTGCTAATATTTGCAACTCAAGCAGGACTACGGATTAAGCTTAACACGGCAAAGGGCGAGGTGACGATGCGCGTGGGAAATGGTTCCAAAGTCGATGTGATCGCGGTCGGCACGCTACCTCTACATCTACCTTCGGGATTAGTATTAGACCTAAATAATTGTTATTTGGTGCCAGCGTTGAGCATGAACATTATATCTGGATCTTGTTTGATGCGAGACGGTTATTCATTTAAATCAGATAATATTGGTTGTTCTATTTATATGAGTAATATCTTTTATGGTCATGCACCCTTGAAGAGTGGTCTATTTTTGATGAATCTCGATAGTAGTGATACACATATTCATAGTGTTGAAACCAAAAGATGCAGAGTTGATAATGATAGTGCAACTTATTTGTGGCACTGCCGTTTGGGTCATATCGGTATAAAGCGCATGAAGAAACTCCATACTGATGGACTTTTGGAGCCACTTGATTATGAATCACTTGGTACTTGCGAACCGTGCCTCATGGGCAAGATGACTAAAACACCGTTCTCGGTACTATGGAGAGAGCAACAGATTTGTTGGAAATCATACATCTGAGATGTATGTGGTCCGATGAATGTTGAGGCTCGTGGCGGATATCGTTATTTTCTCACCTTCACAGATGATTTAAGCAGATATGGGTATATCTACTTAATGAAACATAAGTCTGAAACATTTGAAAAGTTCAAAGAATTTCAAAGTGAAGTTGAAAATCATCGTAACAAGAAAATAAAGTTTCTACGATCTGATCGTGGAGGAGAATATTTGAGTTACGAGTTTGGTCTACACTTAAAACAATGTGGAATAGTTTCGCAACTCACGCCACCCGGAACACCACAGCGTAATGGTGTGTCCGAACGTCGTAATCGTACTTTACTTGATATGGTGCGGTCTATGATGTCTCTTACAGATTTACCGCTATCATTTTGGGGTTATGCTCTAGAGACAGCCACATTCACGTTAAATAGGGCACCATCGAAATCCGTTGAAACGACACCTTATGAACTATGGTTTGGCAAGAAACCAAAGTTGTCATTTCTTAAAGTTTGGGGTTGCGATGCTTATGTGAAAAAGCTTCAACCTGATAAGCTCGAACCCAAATTGGAGAAATGTGTCTTCATAGGATACCCAAAGGAGACAGTTGGGTACACCTTCTATCACAGATCTGAAGGCAAGACATTCGTTGCTAAGAATGGATCCTTTCTAGAGAAGGAGTTTCTCTCGAAAGAAGTGAGTGGGAGGAAAGTAGAACTTGATGAGGTAACTGTACCTACTCCCTTGTTGGAAAATAATACATCACAGAACCGGTTTACGTGATGTCAAAACCAACTAGTGAGGAAGTTGATGATGATGATCATAGAACTTGAGATCAAGTTATCTGAGAACCACGTGGGTCGAGCAGAGTAAGATCCGCACTGAGTGGTACGGTAATCCTATTCGGAAGTCATGCTACTAGATCATGATGAACCTACGAACTATGAAGAAGCGATGGTGAGCCCAGATTCATAAAATGGCTTGAAGCCATGAAATCTGAGATGGGATCCATGTATGATAACAAAGTATGGACTTTGGTTGACTTGCCCGATGGTCGGCAAGCAATTGAGAATAAATGGATCTTCAAGAAGAAGACCGACGACGGTAATGTTATCGTCTACAAAGCTCGACTTGTTGCAAAAGGTTTTCGACAAGTTCAAGGGGTTGACTACGATGAGACCTTCTCACCCGTAGCGATGCTTAAGTCTGTCGAATCATGTTAGCAATTGCGCATTTTATGATTATGAAATTTGGCAAATGGATGTAAAACTGCATTCTGAATGGATTTACGGAGGAAGAGTTGTATATGATGCAACGAGAAGGTTTTATCGATCCAAAGGAGCTAACAAAGTGTGCAAGCTCCAATGTTCCATTTATGGACTGGTGCAAGCCTCTCGGAGTTGGAATAAACGTTTTGATAGTGTGATCAAAGCATTTGGTTTTATCTGACTTTTGGAGAAGCTTTGTATTTACAAGAAAGTGAGTGGGAGCTCTGTGGCATTTCTAATATTATATGTGGATGACATATTATTGATTGGAAATGATATAGAATTTCTGGATAGCATAAAGGGATACTTGAATAAAAGTTTTTCAATGAAAGACCTCGGTGAAGCTGCTTACATATTGGGCATTAAGATCTATAGAGATAGATCAAGGCGCTTAATTGGACTTTCACAAAGCACATACCTTGACAAAATTTTGAAGAAGTTCAAAATGGATCAAGCAAAGAAAGGGTTCTTGCTGTATTGCAAGGTGTGAAGTTGAGTAAGACTCAAAGCCCGACCAATTGTAGAAGATAGAGAGAAAATGAAAAGTGTTCCTATGCTTCAGCCATAGGCTCTATCATGTATGCAATGCTATGTACTGGACCTGATGTGTGCCTTGCTATAAGTCTAGCAGGAGGTACCAAAGTAATCCAGAGTGGATCATGGACAGCGGTCAAGAACATCTGAAATACGAAAAGGACTAAGGATATGTTTCTCGTATATGGAGGTGACAAAGAGCTCATCGTAAATGGTTACGTTGATGCAAGCTTTGACACTGATCCGGGCGATTCTAAATCGCAAAGCGGATATGTGTTTACATTAAAGGTGGAGCTGTCAGTTGGTGCAGTTCAAAGCAAAGCGTCGTGGCGGGATCTACATGTGAAGCGGAATACATAGCTGCTTCTGAAGCAGCCAATGAAGGAGTCTGGATGAAGGAGTTCATATCCGATCTAGGTGTCATACCTAGTGCATCGGGTCCAATGAAAATCTTTTGTGACAATACTGGAGCGATTGCCTTAGCGAAGGAATCCAGATTTCACAAGAGAACCAAGCACATCAAGAGACGCTTCAATTCCATCCGGGATCTAGTCCAGGTGGGAGACATAGAGATTTGCAAGATACATACGGATCTGAATGTTGCAGACCCGTTGACTAAGCCTCTTCCATGAGCAAAACATGATCAACACCAAGACTCCATGGGTGTTAGAATCATTATTGTGTAATCTAGATTATTGACTCTAGTGCAAGTGGGAGACTGAAGGAAATATGTCCTAGAGGCAATAATAAAGTTATTATTTATTTCCTCATATCATGATAAATGTTTATTATTCATGCTAGAATTGTATTAACCGGAAACATAATACATGTGTGAATATATAGACAAACAGTGTGTCACTAGTATGCCTCTACTTGACTAGCTTGTTAATCAAAGATGGCTATGTTTCCTAACCATGAACAAGGAGTTGTTATTTGATTAACAAGGTCACATCATTAGTTGAATGATCTGATTGACATGACCCGTTCCGTTAGCTTAGCACACGATCGTTTAGTATGTTGCTATTGCTTCCTTCATGACTTATACATGTTCCTGTGACTATGAGATTATGCAACTCCCGTTTACCGGAGGAACACTTTGTGTGCTACCAAACGTCACAATGTAACTGGGTGATTATTGAAGGAAATATGCCCTAGAGGCAATAATAAATTTATTATTTATTTCCTTATTTCATGATAAATGTTTATCATTCATGCTATAATTGTATTAACCGGAAACATGATACATGTGTGAATGCATAGACAAAACAATATGTCACTAGTATGCCTCTACTAGACTAGCTTGTTAATCAAAGATGGTTATGTTTCGACCATGAACAAAGAGTTGTTATTTGATTAACGAGGTCACATCATTAGTAGAATGATCGATTGACTGACCCATTCCATTAGCTTAGCACCACGATCGTTTAGTATGTTGCTACTGCTTTTATCCATGACATATACATGTTCTGTAACTATGAGATTATGCAACTCCGTTTACGGAGGAACACTTTGGGTGCTACCAAAGCGTCACAACGAATCGGGTGATTATAAAGGAGTACTACGGGTGTCTCCAAAGGCAGATGTTGGGTTGGCGTATTTCGAGATTAGGTTTTGTCACTCCGATTGTCGGAGAGGTATCTCTGGGCCCTCTCGGTAATGCACATCATGAAGCCTTGCAAGCATAACAACTAATGAGTTAGTTGTGAGATGATGTATTACGGAACGAGTAAAGAGACTTGCCGTAACGAAATTGAACTAGGTATTGGATACCGGCGATCAAATCTCGGGCAAGTAACATACCGATGACAAAGGAACAACGTATGTTGTTATGCGGTCTGACCGACAAAGATCTTCAGTAGAATATGTAGGAACCAATATGGGCATCCAGGTCCCGCTATTGGTTATTGACCGAGAATAGTTCTAGGTCATGTCTACATTGTTCTCGAACCGTAGGGTCCGCACGCTTAAGGTTTCGATGGCGAGTTATTATGAGTTTATGTATTTTGATGTACGAAGAAGTTCGAGTCCCGGATGTGATCACGGACATGACGAGGAGTCTCGAAATGGTCGAGACATAAAGATTGATATATTGGAAGCCTATATTTGGAGTTGAATGGTTCGGGTGAAAACAGGAATTTATCGAGTACCGGAGGTTACGGAACCCCCGGAGGTAAATGGGCCTTAGTGGGCCTCGAGGGAGAAGAGGAGGGGCCGGCCAGGGGTGGCGCCCCCCCCCAGTCCGAATAGGACAAGGAGGCGGCGGCCCCCTTCCTCTTCCCCTCCCCAATCCTATTCCAACTAGGAGGGGGAGTCCTACTCGGTGGGAGTAGGACTCCTCCGCGCCTCCTCTGGGCGGCCGCACCTCCCCCTCCTCCCTCCTTTATATACGGGGCAGGGGGCACCCTAGGACACACAATTTGATCTCTGGATCGTTCCTTAGCCGTGTGCGGTGCCCCCTCCACCATATTCCACCTCGGTCATACCGTCATGAAGCTTAAGCGAAGCCCTGCGCGGTGAAACATCAAGATCGTCCTACCACGCCGTCGTCTTGTGGAACTCTCCTCGACACTCGGCTGGATCGGAGTACGAGGGGCGTCATCGAGTTATACGTGTGTCAAGAACTCGGGGCGCCGGAGTAATGGCGCCGGGATCGGTCGGATCGCGAGGAGAAGCGTCGACTACTTCCTCTACGTTGTGATCGCTTCCGCTTCGGGTCTACGAGGGTACGTAGACAACACTCTCCCCTCTCGTTGCTATTCATCACCATGATCTTGCGTGTGCGTAGGAATTTTTTTGAAATTACAACGTTCCCCAACAATTATAAAGGTGCTCTACAGGTGTCTCCAAAGGTACTTGTTGGGTTGGCGTATTTCGAGATTAGGATTTGTCACTCCGAATGTCGGAGAGGTATCTCTGGGCCCTCTCGGTAATGCACATCATTTAAGCCTTGCAAGCATTGCAACTAATGAGTTAGTTGCGGGATGATGTATTACGGAACGAGTAAAGAGACTTGCCGGTAACGAGATTGAACTAGGTATTGGATACCGACGATCGAATCTCGGGCAAGTAACATACCGATGACAAAGGGAACAACGTATGTTGTTGTGCGGTTTGACCGATAAAGATCTTCGTAGAATATGTAGGAACCAATATGGGCATCCAGGTCCCGCTATTGGTTATTGACCAGAGACATGTCTCGGTCATGTCTACATTGTTCTTGAACCGTAGGGTCCGCACGCTTAAGGTTTCGATGACAATTATATTATGAGTGTATGTATTTTGATGTACCGAAGGTTGTTCGGATTCCCGGATATGATCACGGACATGACGAGGAGTCTCGAAATGGTCCAGACATAAAGATTGATATATTGGACGGATATATTTGGACACCGGAAAGGTTCCGGAGAAGTTTGGAGCTCAGGAGGTTACGGAACCCCGGGAGGTATATGGGCCTTATTGGGCCCATATAGGAGGAAGGAGAAGGAACAAGGGGGGGCCCCCAGCCCAATCCGAATTGGGGAGGCGCCCCCTTCCTTTCTCCTTCCCCTCTTCCTATTACTACTACTAGTACTACTTCCTAATACTAGTACTCTTTCCTTCCCCCTCCAAATAAGATAAGGAAAAAGGGGGAAACCTACTTGGAGTAGGTTTCCCCCCCCTATGGCGCGCCCCCCTTGGGCCGGCCACCTCCTCCCTCCCTCCTTTATATACGGGGGTAGGGGGGCACCCTAGAACACACAAGTTGATCATTGATCGTTCCTTAGCCGTGTGCGGTGCCCCCCTCCACGATATTACACCTCGATCATATTGTAGCGGTGCTTAGGCGAAGCCTGCGACAGAGAACATCAAGATCGCCACCACGCCGTCGTCTTGTGGAACTCCCCTCGGAGCCTCTACTGGATTGGAGATCGAGGGTGTGTCATCGAGCTGTACGCGTGTCAAGAACTCGGAGGTACCGGAGTAACGGTGCTTGGATCGGTTGGACCGGGAGGACGTACGACTACTTCCTCTACGTTGCGTCAACGCTTCCGCTTCGGTCTACGAGGGTACGTAGACAACACTCTCCCCTCTCGTTGCTATACATCACCATGATCTTGCGTGTGCGTAGGAATTTTTTTGAAATTACTACGTTCCCCAACAGCCGACTGGCGGGCCACCGCGTGTCTCACCCACCGCTGAAGTCTCGACCGACCGGAGCGCTTGCGCCGGCCGGAAACAGGGAGGGAGGACGACACAGGGGTCGACCTATAGTTGGTCGACGGTTGCCGTAGGAGGATGCCGCGGACGCATGCGCGAAAGTGCGTCACCCCGCGGACGGGGAGCGCGTCGACATCGAGTGGAGCCTCCTGAAGCCAAGCGAAGTCGTCGGTGATGAACGTGAGCGCGCCGAGACGGATCTCGCGGCCCTCAACCAAAACTCCGCCTGAAACCATGATGAAGGAGATCGGAAAAATCCCAACTTCTCCAATAAATCGCTAAGACACCTGCCCCAAGGTGGGCGCCAACTGTCGTGGTTCTCAGACTGACAATAGAATAGGGGGGTAGGAATGGAGAGGCAAGATCCTAGCTATGGAGTAGTTGTATACGCAAAATGTTTACGAGTTCAGGCCCTTCTCGGAGGAAGTAACAGCCCTACGTCTTGGAGCCCGGAGGCGGTCGACTGGATTATATGAATATGAGTTACAGGGGTGCGAACCCTTTACACTGAGGAGGGGGTGGCTTATATAGAGTTCGCTGGACCCTCCAACCCTCGATTATGCAGGTTTAAAGTACATTAAGATCAGGGGTTACTGGTAACGCCCCACATAAAGTGCTATGATGACCATAAAAGCTACTTAATGACCGACCGTTTGTATGCAGAGTGACTTTAGATCTCCTGGTGGTCGAGTGTTTGGCTTCATGGTCGAGTGTCTTCAAGTTTGTTGAGTGGAATACTTCTGAGTCGACTGACATGTGGTTTCTTCAAGAAATGTCCTTGGGGAGTGTATCTTGAACAGGTCCATGACCCTACCCTAGGTACATGGCTTCATCAGGAAGCACCCTTCCCCTCCGGCTGAAGCACCCTCTTTGCCACACTCCGATGAGAGGCGCAACCGGACAGAGGGTAGATACGGGGGAAGAATATGCCTTAGGGACTCCCGGCAGTTCGGTGACGAAGGGATCCGCCGCGGCTGGCCATATACTAGTGTAATGTATCTGTATCGTGGGAGTGTGGCTCCGTGCGACCGTACGTCCACATAGTTTTAACTTTTTAGTTAAAATATTTCCAAAATGTAACCGTTTGCATCAGATATGTATTAAATCCGGTCGAGTTTGCATGAAATAATATGAATGAGTTTGAAAACATTGTTCGGGGTCTAAAAACAGTTCTGCATTTCAAATAATGGTCGAGATTTCAAAACAAAATTAAAATTTAAAATAATATGAATGAGTTTGAAAAAAAATTCTTGAAATAAAAATAATCTTATAATTCAAAAAAGTTCTCGGAAATAAAAAAAATGATCACGATTTCCAAAAAAATCACGAAGTCATACAAAATTTCATGATTTTGAAATAAAATCGAGTATTAAAAAATGTTCATAAATTTCATAAACAATTTTCACGAAAATTCAAAAATGTCCGTAAATTACGAAAAAAGATCATCAATTCAAAAAAGGTACGTGAATTAGAAAATATGATCAACCATCAGGAAAAAAGTTCATTGAACAAAAAAATTCATGAATTTAGAAAGCTGTTCCCAAAAAAAAATCTTAACTTAAAAATGTTCATCAGTTTTGAAAAAATGATCATATAATTTAGAAAAAAATCTATAATTTAATAAAAAATATTCGCAAATTCAAAATATGTTAACAATTCTAAAAATCGTTTACGAATTTTTAAAATGTCATCAAAATTTAAAATATGTTCACGGGGACATAAAAATGTTGATGGATTTGAAAAGTTCTTTATTTAAGTAAAGTGTTAACATAATTGGGGAAAATATGTTTGAAAAACTAAAAAAATAAAAGAAGAAAAATGAAAAAAAAGCAAAAATAAAACAACACATAAAACAAAGAGAAAATACGGCATTGGGTGCAGGGAGCTAGTGGTGCGTGTGTGGTTGCTAACCAGTGACCCACGCGCCAAATGTGGTTGGTCCAAGCGTGAAACTGACCAGCATAAAAATATGTAACGGAGCACAGACTTCTCAAAACAAAAAAAATATTGATAAGATAGAATCATTCGTGACCAGTTCAGCAATAAAGCGGGGGATTGGTTAAGCCAACACGCAGTGCTATCCCACGACGGACATAATTCACTAAGCAACGTGCAACTCAATTTTATTCACGAGAAATCTTAAAAGGATTAAATACCCTATTCTCCAACAAGCCCTTCATCTCAGCAATAACTAGATGATAACTTCGTGCGTTGCTGCAGGAAATATTGCCTAAAATTGGTGTTTTACTCATCAACTGACTGTCCTAAAGGATCGATAAAACAAACAATAAATGATTCTTATTTGAGCATACTTATTTGGCAAACTGATTGTGGACTGGTGATCCCCCGCAGCCCTCGCGTCGTCCCACTAGGGCGACTCGGGCGGCGCCCTAAACCCAGCCGTAGGGGGCGCACACTCCCTCCTTCTCTCCCTCCGCCGCCGCAGGGGGATGCCGCCGGTCTAAGCCCGGGGCCCGACCGAGGTGGCGGAGGACATCGCCTCTTTCCCGCGGCTCTGGGGTTGTGCGGGGCAGCCCCGAATCATGTGGAGGCGCGCCTGATCCGATCGACACAACAACAATGGTTGTGACGCGGCGGCGTTGGAGGCGGAGCGGGTTGCGGGCGCGGCGGCTAGCCCTGTTCGGGCGGCGGCGCGCCATCTGCCTTTGGATCAGCGGTGGTGACGTGGAGGCCTGGTGGTTGCGTCGGCGGCACCTCCCGTCAGATCTGTTCTGACCGGTGCAACCGACGGTTGTGGTCATCTCTTCCGTTAGAGGTGGTCGGGATATGGCTAGGTGGTCGGATCTCGAGATTCGTCATCTAGTCCTGGCTACGAGTCAGGGAGACATAGTTGCCAGTGAAAACCGAGCCGTTGGCGAGCGATGGCGGCATTTTGCGTCGTTACCTGGATGAAGGCATCGTCATGTAACTATTGTCGACCCACTCGTGCTGCTTCGGAGGAAACCCTAGGATCTGGTCTTCCAGATTGGACGATGGCGGTACTACGGTGTCGTTTCTCTCTTGGGATCATCGTTTGTGGAGCAGCTCTGGAAGACAGAGGCAGGAGGTGGAGCGGCTTCGTCTTGCACGGAGCTTCAGTGGAGCTGTCAAGTCATGCCTGGCCGACAAGTGCTATGCTGAGTCATGCCTGGTTGGCAGGTGCTACACACGATAGATCTTCCAGAGTCTTCGCGTCTGGACGGGCGAGCTTAGGGTGGTGGCGCCGTTGGGCGCCGTGGTGGCGTCGACGGATGTCCGGACTGGCAAGGATGATGCGGATCTCTCTCCTGAAGACGGGTTAGTGGTCCGATGATGATGGCGGCTTCTAAAATGTGTGCATGTGGTGTGCGCTTTAGGTACGCTACACTGGCTCTTGGTCCCGATACGTTATGTGGATGGATCGGCGACGGCACCGGTTTTAGATATGGGGAGTGAGAGCACTCCATATTATCGAGTTTGTAGGTGTGAGTGGTGGCTTCGGGTGGATTGATGTATGTTTTTGTCGGATCTTTGTAGAATAATTAATAAAGATGGTTGCATGCATCGATTGATTCAGAAGCCGGGAGTTTAACCTCCTTTAAAAAAATACTTTAGGATGATACATAAGTAACTAAGATCAAACCTCCAACTTATACCATCGAAAGCTCGGGCGGGGGAGGCTAGTATAGGATCAATGAGATCAACTATAAAAATTATATTTAGACATTTCAAAAGTTTCTGAAATTATTTGACAACATATCTATGGGGTGTGTCCGCAACCCTGAAAAAAACAGCTCAAAAATCTATGCATAGTTAGAGAATCAAAGAAGACATTCAAATGTGAATAGTGACACCTTTGGTTGAACAGTATTTTGAAACTATTCAAATCCGATTTCTCTTTTTGTTTTTGTTAGTATAGGATGAATTAGGAGCTAAAACGTTTTGAGATTGTACATCAAACACTGATGTGTGTCTACAATACATAAGCCCAGATGCCGCAAGTGCATGCCGCGGCCTCTTCCATGTGTGGGTTTTAACTATTCTCCGAGTCAACCGGTTTGGATGGCGGTCATGTAATAGGATAGGCATGTAGTGCTCCTATTGTTTTGCCAGCCGGTTGTGGCTTTGGGCCTTTCCTCTTTTGAGCTTTTGTTGATGATTGTACTACGACCTTTCGAGACCTTGTTACTGGATTATCCGTTTAATAATATGAGCCGTATGCATCGTTCTGATGCAGAGGCTGGGGTACATCCCCTTTTCCAAAAAAAAACTATTCTCCGAGTGAATGGGCGTGTTCTCTTGGTCCCCCATAGCTGAGGGAACAATAATTCACTCTGGACACACCCCAGGAGGAATGTCAGATGTGTATTGGCGTAGTTATTTCAAAGATTAGAAGTTCGTAGTTGCTAAAACCTTAATACCCAATATGTTTTTCTTCATGGTGTCCTTGAGAATATTATCACATAATTTTTGTTCGTCTTTAGCTGTATCTATGGAAATCGTAGGAAAAGTCGTGAGGTCCCTAGACAACAGTGAGCGAGTATATTGCAGTTCAATTTTTTTGTAACCTATACTTGGTGGCAAATAACTTGAAACATCTCATGAATCGTGTATATCTTCTGAAATCGAAAAAAAAAGCTCAGGCACTCCATGTTGGAGTGGTATGTGGCATGTCAAGTTTTTCAATCAGGGCTCATAACCTATACTTGCGAGTACTACAATCATGGCGTCAGACCCTGAGAGGTGCTTGCGTGCCTATAACCGATTATTCTGCTGGTTGTTGTTTTTTGAGATAGCTTACCAGGCTTGCTGCCTGGTGAACTCCACGTCACGAAACGTGCATATAAACAGCAGGCATCTCTTCTCCGTAAGCGATGTGGTAATATCAACAGCACAACCTTAGGTACGTGCCTTTATATGGCCCAAACGGAAAGCCCAGTGCAATAAAACCGGGTGACCCACGGGCCGTCTGCCCGGCTCGTAAAGGACGTTCGATTTGGATGAAGCTCGGTGGAGACCTGACCGCCGATACATCGTGAAACCAATACAAGCATGGCTCGTGCTGCGCGCCGGTGCCGCGCTGCTGGCTTTCATGGCCATGGCGCTCGTCGCTTCCACTCGCCACGGAGACTGGATGGACTTACTCGTGCGTGTCATCTCTCTATAGCTTATTGCTCGATCGGTCATGTGCATGCATGGTGTGTTGAACCGTTGATCATGGGCTGGGTGCTGGGTTTCCGATTTGCATGCTCAATTTGCTAGGTATCTTCTCTGACGCCTGAACCTCTGGCAGCAATGGGGGCGTCAGTTTCTTCACAATGTTAGAGCATCTCTAGTAGACCTCTTAAAAGTGGTAAAATCCGTATATTTTTTTGTATTTACAGTTTCGGTCGAAAAAACGGTCCCTAGCAAATCTCGTAAAATTTGATGGACCCTTTAATTTTTTAAGAGGCACCGAGAAGCCATCCGCGAGAACCTCAAAGGTATAGTTTGGAAGGCACTATACAGTTCAATCCGTAAACGGTCAAACCTTATCGGGGCAGATGCGCCACCGCGGAACTAGTCGAATCAACCCGAAACTCGCCGAATCCGTCGCCGCACATAGGAAAAGGTCGCCGCACGCCGGAATTTGTCGCTATCGGTCCAAATTGTGGTCGGCTCGACCTTCATCGCTAAGCTCGAGGCCGACCACGGGCAGGTTGCAGCAGGCCGCCGGCGGCCCGAATCAAGGCGAGGCGGCACCGGAGAAGGGCGGGAGAGGCACAGCCGGGCGGGGAGGCATGATTGGGCGGGCATGGCGGGCGGGCGTGGCGGGTGGGCGTGGCTGGGGGACATGGCTGGACGGCTTGGCGGGGCAGGCGTGCATGGCTAGGGCTGGGACAGGCGGGGTGGGTGGCGGCAGGCGGGCATGGTCAAGGCGCGGTGCAGCCAGAGCAGGACGATTGCATGTTGTATTGTTCCGGATACAGTTCGTAATACGGTATCTTTTTTTGGGCCTAGTTTCGCACCATAAAAATGGTTTAAAGGACATTTTGAAACGTGTTTTTATGGATCGCGGTTTTTAAATGGTCTGATGGAGATGCTCTTAGCACAGAAGATCTTGAGTCTGTCGAAGGGAAAGAGGCGACATGGACATCGAGATGAGCTCCGCTTCCTCGCAGGTATCGACGCACTGAGACAGGAGTTTGCTAGCCGGGCTTCGGCATGCCGCGCTGCTGGGCGGCAACAAGGGAGGAGGGCAGAGGAGGGAGGGTAGGCAACGGGCTAGGGTCCCCCAGGCGCCATGGGAGGAAGTGAGGGATCTTTTCGGGCACTCTATGACATGTGAAAGGAGGAACCATGGCGGATTTCATCCCGCTTGAGCTCCCTTCCTCCGATGAGGAGCAGCAGTCGTCCCATGCCACCACATCTCCACCTCGCATCTTTTCCTTCCCGGAGCAGACCGAGGCGGCTGAAGTCGATGACGAGACCATAGATGAGGAAGAGGATTCTCAGGAGGTCGAGTTCGAATCGGGGGATGAATCCACCGATTCGAATGAGACCCAGTCTGTTTCTCTCTCTTCCCCACCTAGGCACCGTCGTGATTTCGCCGACGTCTTCATGCCTTACACCCCCATTGAGCACTTCCAAAACCTAGCTTATGCCATTGTTAACCCGCCACATCCCTCTCCCCAAGCATGTGTCCGACGTGCGCTTCAGACCGGGGATGGAAACCCTCCTGTGATGATTACAGCTTCATCCTATTGGGCGGGCCTAGTTATCTTCGACTCAGCCTATGAAAGAGAAATTTTCATCCTAAACAACCCACTCTCATGTCCCATCAACACAGTCAATCTTGTTCGCCACGAAGACACCGAAAATTGTTTCCTCTTTCGTCTTGGAATATTGGTTCACTCCCACATCAACTCCATTGTCCGTTTTGCTTGTCCCATCGAGATTGACCCCGTTTGCCTCGCCGGGGTGGACTACTCTGCGGTCCTTGTGTCCGTCAAGTCTCGCACCCTCACCGACGTCCCACATACCATACCCGTCCATGGCTTCTCCGGCCTCGGTGCCATCGTGTCTGTCCTCGTGATTCACTCTCAGGAACTCCCGCCTGACCTTGCTTTTGCGGGTCCAGACTCCGATGACGACAACAATGGCGGCGGTGGCGGGAACGGTGGCGATGGGGGCAGCGGCGACTTCCCAGGAGGCATGGACCCAAATCTATCCGTGCCACCGCCTCCACCAACCGACAAGGGGCATGATGACCGGGTAGTCCAACTATCCGGTGGCCTCACCATGATGGCGAACCACAAGCCACTGGTTTGCACGGTGCCACTCACGGCGCGCCCGAAATCAGTGGAGGTCAAGCTCTTCAAGGGGTTCTACAACGTGCGCGTCCAGGGCAAGAATGGTGAGCGCGGCTTCTATAGCATCCCCATGAGCCCGAGGGGATCGCCCAAGCTGATCGTCGCCAACCTTGCGGCCTGCTCCATCGGCTTCCTCGACAGGGTGGCTACGGTCGGCCCTTCCCATGCCCCCTTCATCGACGCCGAGGTGATCTGCAGCGACTTCCGTGGTCGCACTTTCACCCCAGGCTACGACAGCAAGGAAGAGGTCATGCGGGTTGTCGAGCGCTTCGACGTGGGACTGCCCCCGATCTCGGGTCCGCAGCCCTTGCAAATCGCCATCGACACGCACGAAGATCTCCCGCTGCAGCAACCCTCCCCTCCGCCCTCCCTCACGCTCGTCGACCTCCCCCCACGTGCGACATCCCCAACGATCTTCTACAAGCGCCGCAGCGCTCTCGCATCAGGGAGGGAGAGGCGCCCAACCGCATGATCATGCTAGAGAAGGCCACACTTAGGAAGGAGATGAAGTGGAGGGCAGGAAGAGGCGGCCCCGAGCTCGGCGCTACTCTTGGCGGCGAAGAGCTCTGGAGCTTGCCGCCGAGGGCGCCCGCTTCCACGCAAGGATGCTCTCCAGCTGGCGGTGGCCTGCGGCGTTTCCGAGATCGACCTCAACATGGTGCCCTCCGGTGACGATGTGTGACGACCTTTCTGCTATGGCCCCGCAGCGACGCAATCTCCTGCCTGCTTCTCCTTGCAGCTGCTGCTCCACCCGCCATTTTAGCTGTAGCTCTTTACATAGGACGCGTCGCATGCATGCTCTCCCTTTCGAGACCCCAACTCCTAGTATTTTCTTTTTATGTGTTTCTCTTTACTTATCAGTGAGATGTACCACCCTTTCCAATGTATACGACTATTCCATCGTATCTCTCGTGGCTTGCTTTGCCTGCCTACACACTGTTGCTCCAAGGTTACCCATGATTAGAGAAATTTCTGTTATCTCATGGAACGTGCGCGGCCTGGGAAGGCACACAAAATGCATTGATGTTAAAGCAACCCTCTCCTCGACCACTTGCTCCGTGATCTGCCTGCAAGAGTCAAAACTTCAGGATATCTCCAACTTCAAAGTTGTCTCGTTTCTACCTCCAAACCTCAGAACCTTTCACTCTATTCCAGCCAATGGATCTGCGGGTGGGATTGTTACCGCTTGGACGACAGTTTCCTCTCTTGCACCAAAGTGTTTGTTGGCACTTTTGCCTTAACATGTTGGTTTGAGTCGCGTGCTGACGACCTATCTTTTGTGGTCATAAACGTTTACGGTCCCTACAATTATGCTTCCAAACCCATTTTCTTGCAATCTCTGATTGATCTAATGTCGCAAATCTCCTGCCCGTGGACTGTCATTGGTGACTTTAACATCACCCTTAGACCTTCAGATAAATCAACGTCTCATTTCAACATGCATGAAGCAAATATTTTCTCCTCTGCCATCAATACGCTTCAGCTCCAGGATCCCCCTCTTCTAGATAGGCGCTACACCTGGTCAAACCAGCAGGATGTGCCTATTCTCGTGCGGCTAGATCGGGCACTGGCAAACGTGGCCTGGGCATCAAAATTTCCAAATACCTCACCCTCCTTGGTTACCAGGACAACCTCTGATCACGTTCCTATTCGTTTGATGGCAGCAACTACTATCCCCAAAGCTTCGGTTTTCCGCCTTGATCGCTCCCTTCTCAACATCCCCCTTTTTAGGGAAAGGGTTGCTACAAATTGGGAAAGTGTGGGCTCCCGCCATGCCCACCTCGGCTCTGACGGTGTTCTTTCCTTGAAGCTAAAGCGCACCAAAAATATGGCCAAAAAGTGGATGTCCAATCGACGGTCACCTAGGACCATGGCTATAAACTGCCATACCACTATCAATTTCCTCGATAAGCTTGAGGAGGCCAGGCCGTTGTCCCAACTCAAATTGGACCTTAGGATTGCAGTGAAGGTGTCGCTTCACCGTCACAATGCTGCTATTATGACCCTCTTGGAGCAGAGGATGAAAATTAAAGACTGCATGTTTGGCGACGAAAATTCGGCCTACCTTCATATCTGCCCGACAGCTAGCACCGTAAAAACCAAATTAAATCTCTCATGGACAATGGCAGTGTCTATACTGCGCATTGCGACAAGGAAGCGGTTCTCTTGCATTTTTTCAAAAATCTGGTGGGTGTGAGCTCTCCCGTATCTTCTTCTTTTGACCTGGACAGTTTGCTCCTCCCGAACTCGCTTACCTCTGCCCAAGCCTCCGAGCTATCGGAGCATTTTACCTTCGAAGAAATAAAAATTGCTCTCTGGGCCATGAAAGACGACGCAAGCCCTGGGCCGGATGGTTTTGGCCCAGCTTCTTTCAAGGCCAACTGGAATCTTGTAAAAATGGATCTTCTTAACCTGATAAACAATTTTCATGCGGGTACGGCTGATCTTAAGCGCTTGAACACAACTTATATTGTCCTTCTACCCAAAAAAATGGATGCATGTAGGCCTGAAAACTACCGCCTGGTGTCCCTCCAGAATTGCACTATCAAGCTAGCTTCTAAGTGTCTCTCTAATCGAACCCAGCCATTGATCGAACACCTTATCCATTGCGACCAAACGGGCTTTATTAGGGGGCGCGGAATCGCTGACAATTTTGTTCATGCTGCCGACATTATTCAAACATGCTTTAAGCGCCGCCTTCATTCCAGCAATTGTCCTTAAGCTCGACTTCCACAAGGCCTTTGACTTTGTGTCTTGGATTGCCCTGGCTGTGATTTTACGGGCCAAAGGGTCTAACCCCGCTTGGTGCCATTGGGTGGAAAGCTTGCACATTTCGGCCAGCTCTGCTGTTCTTTTAAACGGGAAGCCGGGACCTTGGTTTCAGTGCCGTCATGGCCTGAGACAAGGGGACCCATACTCCCCCTACCTTTTCATTCTAGTCGCCGATATGCTAAAACGCTAATTATTCAAGCCTCGCAAAATGGCCTCCTCTCCCACCCAATTGATGCCAATATGCCCTGCACCGTCCTATAATATGTCGATGATACGCTCATTGTCCTTCCGCCTGACGCAACTCAACTACAGACCCTCAAGAATATTCCGATATAGTTGTGTGAGGCCACTGGCCTCACCATTAATTTCCATAAAAGCATCTTCGCTCCAATCCATGTCGACTCAGAGCTTTCTGCAAGCCTTGTGGCAATCCTGGGCTGCCCGGTTGCCCCCTTTCCCCAGTCCTACCTAGGTTTGCCTCTATCCACTCACAAGCTAAACCTTTCCGATTTTTTCTTCATCATTGACAAGGTTGACCGCCGCTTAGCTGGCTGGAGGGGACTGCTTCTACCTTTGGCCGGGAGGGCAATTTTAGTCCGCTCTGTTCTTCGCGCCCTTCCAATCTACGCCATGAGTGTTCTTTTGCTTCCCGCTGGAATCGTGCAAGAAATTGAAAAATGTTGTGGGGCCTTCTTCTGGACAGGTCAAGACAAGGTTACGGATGGCAATTGCAAAGTTGCCTGGGACATCGTGTGTGCCCCCTTTTCCAATGGGGGGCTCGGTTTTCTTTCGATTCCACAAATGAACCTTTGCTTGCTTCTCAAACACATCTCTAAACTTCATAATGGAGACACGACGAGTGGCACTCCCTACCTTGTCTCAAAATACAGCTGGTCTAGCACTCGTGACGTCGGGATGTCGGATAGCCATCATACTCCTATCTGGTGAGACATCGTCAAAGGGGTTGAATTATTCAGATCACTCACCATGGTGCACCTCGGAAATGGAGTCACTACCTCGTTCTGGCTAGATCTTTGGCTCCCTCAGTCCACCCAAACCCTAGCGCAACAATTCCCGACACTGTTTTCCCACTCCAACGGAATTCACACTTTTGTGGCTCGTGCTCTGGACTCGAACGCCCTAACCTTGGACCTAACCCCAAGACTGTCTCACACGGTTGCATGCGAGCTAATTGAACTCCGCAATATGTTGGCTACAATAAACTTGAATCTGCAAGTCGCTGACAGAAGAACCTCGAGGGAAGCAGGCAAGCCGCTAACCACTAAGCTGGCATATCAGGAGGTATGGAAGACGAAACCCACAGACACTCTAGCTCCGGCAATCTGGAGAAACTATGCACCAAATAAATGCAGGATCTTCCTCTGGCTCGCCATAAAAACCGCTTTGTTCACAAGCGAGAGGCGCTTTAAGCGGTGCATTGCCACATCCGCCACCTGCCTTTTCTGCAGCTGTTGCAAGTCCATCGAGCACCTTCTTTTCGAATGCCAACAACTCAGTCCGCTTTGGGTTGAGCTCGACAGCCTCTGCCATGGTACGCCAGAGAATCTGCTTCAGGCCTGGGACGGTGAATTAAACAACAAATGCAGATCTATGGTGCTGCTGGCCGTCCTCTGGAATATTTGGAAAAGGCGGAACGCCAAGGTTTTCCGGAATTTACACCTCGAGCTCCACACTATTGCTAGCTCCGCTGCTGATGATCTTCGGCTCTGGTCTCACCAATGTAAAAATATTCAAAACAAATTAGCCTCCGTGATGGGGCTCCATGTTGTTCCACCTAGCCGGGAGATTATAATCCCACCACTTGTTGTAATTTTTCTTTCTTTTTATACCCTCTCACGCCCTGTATCTCTGGTATGTAACACCCCTGACGGTTGATAATAAAGGTTCAAGCGGCGTAAGCCCGCCGTTAATGGCGTCAAAAAAGGAGGAACCATTCATTCTTTTCAGTATATACTACTTGAATAAGAATGAAGGCAGTAAGCCAAAACATTATTTCTAATCCCCTTAAAAAATGATTTGAATCGCGTGTGTATATATATTCTCGGTCTAAGTAGTTCGTTGTTAGCTATACCTGATTTGAGTAGTGTGTATATATATTCTCAAAGTCGAAAAAAAGCTCAGGCACTCCATGTCGGAGTGGTGTGGCATGTCAAGTTTTTCACTCAGGGCACATTGACACCTGAGAGCCGCTTGCATGGCAAGTTGTACTACAATCATGGCGTTAGACCCTGAGAGCTACTTGCATGCCTATTAACCAATTATCCTGCTGGTTGTTGTTTTTTGAGATAGCTTACCAGGCTTGCTGCCTGGTGACCACCACGTCACCAAACATGCATATAAACTGCTGCCATCTCCTCTCCGTAAGCGATGTGGTTCTAATAAAAACCGTACTGTACTGTATTGTAACATCATATCAACATCACAACCTTACGTGTGTGCCTTGATACGGCCCAAACGAAACGAAAAGCCCAGTGCCATAATAATCGTGTGACCCACCGGCCGTCAGCCCAGCTCGTGGACTGACATCGTTGTCGTGTTGATTTCCTAGGTATCTTCTCGGGGTTGTCTAAAAAAAAAAAGGTATCTTCTCGGGGTCTCCGTGGTGGCGCTCGTGTACTCTGCGGCGCAGGAGGAACTTCGCCGGATGCGCAGCGGCGCTGCCCATGCATGCCAGCTTTCTTGATTCTGCCGGCTAGGGAGCTTAGCAGAGAATTTTGCTATGACCATTTTTTATGCAGCTAGGGAGCTGTGCGGTGACTATCTATCTAGGAGCTTAAGTTTACTTAGCCGAGTATGTACTACGCATGTTCTAACAATGCATGTTAGCAGCACGCTTTAGGCTCGCTTCAATGCTTGTAGTCGTTGCTAGGTGGTTTACGGATCTGGATGTAATTTTTATTATTTTTTATGTTTGTTGTACTGCCATGATTGAAGATGTATAGATCAAAAACAATTCCAAAAAAAAAGATGTACATTACTCTAGGTAAGGGCATCTCCAGCGCAGACCCCCAAACATCGAATTTGTCCGCGAACCAGTGGAGAGAGGGACCAATACGCGGAAACTGATGTGGAACCAAAGGAGACGAATTACATGCAAACCAGATAATTTTCATCTAAACCGGACGAAAACATTTATATTTCAGACATATTTGAACTAAAATATAGCTGACTAGGCTAGCCTATTCTAACCTAGTCTATGACCGGCCTTCTCGACGCCCGTTTCCCACCCCATATCTTCCCTATGTCCAGCAACAAGCTCACGGGAACGCCGTGAGCCCTAGAGAATATGCTTCGGCGAGAGGGGAAGAATAACATCCGCCTCCATGTAGACCAAATCAGTGGTTGGTTTTAGAACGGTGGAAGACGGTGATGGTGGCATATGCCTTCATGAACTAGGCAAGACGCCGGCTATGATGCCTGGTGCAACGGCGTTGTGGCTTTCTTGGGACCCGAGCGGCGATGGCCACCTTTGGTCTATTCATCCTCGCTGCCAGTGGTGCCCACGGACATGCCGCCTTCATCATCATGGCGGCGGGGTGCGACCGACACGGAGCGAGCAGTGTCGTTCGTGCCGTCGTAAACTTGCGTCACCGCCTCGTCGATCTTCGCATAGGCGGCTTCTTTCTCTACTCGCAAGATGCGATGCCGCATTTGCTCGTGGTGGATTTCGCGGGTGGCGTAGTAGGACATGAGCAAAGCCTACTGGTCGTGCATGTCCACGTCCACCATGATGACTATGTCATCGACTTGCTCCTCTGCGTGCCATTGCTTCTCCGTCATGATGCCCTTGTCGTCCTCTCATGCCTCGCCCATGGTGATGCCGGCTGGACCAGCGATGGGCGTGGCGTCGACTTTTCCTCCGTTGGCTCGTGAGCATCGCGGACATCTAGAGAGCTTGCTGGAAAGACAACAGGTATCCGGCTATTTCAACGGGCCAGCCATCTGGTAGCAATTCTGGAGAGCTCCTTATTCTGCTCACCGACGATGTCGTGTCACGGGGCTCCAGAGCTCGAGGCCATGGCGGGTGCATAGAGGAGATGGAGAGCAGAGCTGTGGTGCAGCTTTTTCCCAAAGCCTGGCCATGTTTAAATAGCGAGCAGATGCCATGTCGCTCGGGGCGTCAGAGTAGGTTTATTGGCTGACGCGCCGGTTTAATAGAGGAAGGTAGGGAGGGTAGATGTCGCTTCAATGCGGAGAGAAGGCGTATGCAACGGGCGGTGATGTCGGTCGGTGCGCCGCCTTCGCTGCCGGCTCCATAAAGGTTGTGTCCGCTTTGGGCATGCATGAATGCGGCGTTGACTGCTACGGTCGAGAAAGCGTGCGGCGAGGAAAAGTGTTTTGGGTGGGCCAATTTGTCAGAGGCGTGGATGGCAGCGGTCCGGACTCCCTCAAACCCCTCTCCTCCTCGGGTTTGCGGAAAAAATGACATCCGCACTGCCAACGGATGAATATATGACCCCGTTGGATGGCAAAACATGTTTCGACCACACGGTCCGGACGTGTGCGGTCTGAGGGTCTGCGTTGGAGATGTCATAATGTTGCATATTTGCAAGTGTGTTTGTCATCATTTTTATGATCTCCGTTGCTTTTTACTCTGATTTTTCATATATATATTCTTTGCATGAGATTTTTACTGTGATAAGTAGAACCTACTTCTAGCAGTAGGCAGCAAGGAAGAAAGCTAGGAGGTAAATATGTGATGTTCATTGAGACATAGCCAAAGAGCCGAAAGCATATCATACTTTGACACATGTATTCACAAACACAATGAATCGTTGACAGGTGTTGCTATCCATCGGGTTGAGTGGAGCTGAATCACCGTCTAGTTCAGTTCACTAGAGTAGCAAAATCTCTAATATTTTGATTTCCCTTTCAAGATAAAATGATCTATTCTTGTATCTGAAAAGGTTGTCATAATTTGTGTCATGATTTTCAATGTTGGCGCAAAAAACTTAACAGCTAATTATTGTTAATATATCATTTAAAATATTTTTGACTCTCCTAAATCTTCTCGCACCAACAATCTGAAGGAAATATGTCCTATAGGCAATAATAAAGTTATTATTTATTTCCTTATTTCATGATAAATGTTTATTATTCATGCTAGAATTGTATTAACCGGAAACATAATACATGTGTGAATACATAGACAAACATAGTGTCACTAGTATGCCTCTACTTGACTAGCTCGTTTATCAAAGATGGTTATGTTTCCTAACCATGGACAAAAGAGTTGTCATTTGATTAACGGGATCACATCATTAGGAGAATGATGTGATTGACATGACCCATTCCGTTAGCCTAGCACTTGATCGTTTAGTATACTGCTATTGCTTTCTTCATGACTTATACATGTTCCTGTAACTATGAGAATTATGCAACTCCCGTGTACCGGAGGAACACTTTGGGCGCTACCAAACGTCACAACGTAACTGGGTGATTATAAAGGAGTACTACAGGTGTCTCCGAAGGTACATGTTGGGTTGGCGTATTTCGAGATTAGGTTTTATCACTCCGATTGTCGGAGAGGTATCTCTGGGCCCTCTCGGTGATGCACATCACTATAAGCCTTGCAAGCAATGTAGCTAATGAGTTAGTTACAGAATGATGCATTACATAACGAGTAAAGAGACTTGCCAGTAACGAGATTGAACTAGGTATTGGATACCGACGATCGAATCTCGGGCAAGTAACATACCGATGACAAAGGGAACAACGTATGTTGTTATGCGGTTTGACCGATAAAGATCTTCGTAGAATATGTAGGAACCAATATGGGCATCCAGGTTCCGCTATTGGTTATTGACCGAGAATAGTTCTAGGTCATGTGTACATAGTTCTCGAACCCGTAGGGTCCGCACGCTTAAGGTTTCGATGATAGTTTTATTATGAGTTTATGAGTTTTGATGTACCGAAGGAGTTCAGAGTCCCGGATGAGATCGGGGACATGACGAGGAGTCTCGAAATGATCGAGACGTAAAGATCAATATATTGGACGACTATATTTGGAGTTCGGAAAGGTTCCGAGTGATTCGGGTATTTCTCGGAGTACCGGGGAGTTACGGGAATACGGGGAAGAGTATTGGGCCTTAATGGGCTTTAGTGGGAAGGAGCCAGGAGGTGGCGCGCGCCCCTCCCAAGCCCAGTCCGAATTGGACAAAGGGTTTGGGGCGCAGCCCCCCTCTCCCTTCCTTCTCCACTTCCCTTCTTTCCCCCCTTCTCCTAGTTGGACTAGGAAAGAAGGAATCCTACTCCCGGTGGGAGTAGGACTCCTTGCGCGCCCTCCTCCTAGGGCCGGCCTCCTCCTCCTTGCTCCTTTATATCTGGGGCAGGGGCACCCCATGACACACAAGTTGATTTACGGATCGTTCCTTAGCCGTGTGCGGTGCCCCTTCCACCATGTTCCACCTCGGTCATATCGTCAAGCTTAGGCGAAGCCTGCGCCGATAGAACATCAAGATCGTCCACCACGCCGTCGTCTTGACGGAACTCTCCTCGACACTCGGCTGGATCGGAATTCGAGGGGCGTCATCGAGCTGAGCGTGTGCTGAACTCGGAGGCTCCCGACGTTCGGTGCTTGGATCGGTCGGATCGTGAAGGCGACGACTACATCAACGCGTTGTGCTAACGCTTCGCTTTCGGTCACGAGGGTACGAGACAACACTCTCCCTCTCGTTGCTATGCATCACCATGATCTTGCGTGTGCGTAGGAAATTTTTGAAATTACTCGTTCCCCAACAGTGGCATCTGAGCCTAGGTTTTATGGTTTGATATTATATGCACGAGTAGAACACAAGTGAGTTGTGGGCGATATAAGTCATCTTGCTTACCAGCATGTCATACTTTGGTTGGCGGTATTGTTGGATGAAGCGGCCGGACCGACATTACGCCAGACGCTTACGCGAGACTGGTTTACCGCCGTGCTTTGCACACAGGTGACTAGCGGGTGTCGGTTTCTCCAACTTTAGTTGAACCGAGTGTGGCTCGCCGGTCCTTGCGAAGGTTAAAACAACATCAACTTGACAAACTATCGTTGTGGTTTTGATGCGAGGTGAGATTGGTTCTTGCTTAAGCCCGTAGCAGCCACGTAAAACTTGCAACAACAAAGTAGAGGACGTCTAACTTGTTTTTGCAGGGCATGTTGTGATGTGATATGGCCAAGACATGATGCTATATTTTATTGTATGAGATGATCATGTTTTGTAACGAAGTTATCGGCAACGGGCAGGAGCCATATGGTTGTCGCTTTATTGTATGAAATGCAACGCATACTGTAAATGCTTTACTTTATCACTAAGCGGTAGCGATAGTCGTAGGAGCAATAGATGGCGTAAACGACAACGATGCTACGATGGAGATCAAGGTGTCGCGCCGGTGACGATGGTGACCATGATGGTGCTTCGGAGATGGAGATCACAAGCACAAGATGATGATGGCCCTATCATATCACTTATATTGATTGCATGTGATGTTTATCCTTTATGCATCTTATCTTGCTTTGATTGACGGTAGCATTTTAAGATGATCTCTCACTAAAAATTATCAAGAAGTGTTCTCCCTGAGTATGCACCATTGCAAAAGTTCGTCGTGTCCAGACTCCACGTGATGATCGGGTGTGATAAGCTCTACGTCCATCTACAACGGGTGCAAGCCAGTTTTTGCACACGCAGAATACTCAGGTTAAACTTGACGAGCCTAGCATATGCAGATATGGCCTCGGAACACAGAGACCGAAAGGTCGAGCGTGAATCATATAGTAGATATGATCAACATAGTGATGTTCACCATTGAAAACTACTCCATCTCACGTGATGATCGGTTATGGTTTAGTTGATTTGGATCACGTGATCACTTAGATGACTAGAGAGATGTCTGTCTAAGTGGGAGTTCTTAAGTAATATGATTAATTGAACTTAAATTTATCATGAACTTAGTCCTGGTAGTATTTTGCAAATTATGTTGTAGATCAATAGCTTGCGTTGTTGCTTTCATATGTTTATTTTGATATGTTCCTAGAGAAAATTGTGTTGAAAAATGTTAGTAGCAATGATGCGGATTCGATCCGTGATCTGAGGTTTATCCTCATTGCTGCACAGAAGAATTATGTCCTTAATGCACCGCTAGGTGACAGACCTATTGCAGGAGCAGATGCAGAAGTTATGAACGTCTGGCTAGCTCAAAATGATGACTACTTGATAGTTTAGTGCACCATGCTTAACGGCTTAGAATCGGGACTTCAAAGGCGTTTTGAGCGTCATGGACCATATGAGATGTTCCAGAGTTGAAGTTAATATTTCTAGCAAATACCGAGTTGAGAGATATGAAGTCTCCAACAAGTTCTATAGCTAAAAGATGGAGGAGAATCGCTCAACTAGTGAGCATGTGCTCAAAGCGTATGGGTACTTCAATCGCTTGAATCAAGTGGGAGTTAATCTTCCAGATAAGATAGTGATTGACAGAATTCTCTAGTCACCATCACTAAGTTACTAGAACTTCGTGATGAACTATAGTATGCAAGGGATGACGAAAACGATTCTCGAGCTCTTCGTGATGTTGAAATCGACGAAGGTAGAAATCAAGAAAGAGCATCAAGTGTTGATGATTGACAAGACCACTAGTTTCAAGAAAAGGGCAAAGGGAAAGAAAGGGGAACTTCAAGTAGAATGACAAGCAAGTTGTCACTTCCACGAAGAAGCCCAAAGTTGGACCAAATCCTGGCGAGTGCTTACTTTCGCAAAGGAAATGGTCCTTTGAAGCGGAAATGCCCTGAATATTTGGTGGATAAGAAGGATGGCAAAGTGAACAAGGGTATATTTGATATACAGGTTATTGATGTGTGCCTTACTAGTGTTTATAGTAGCCCCTGAGTATTTGATACTTGTTCGGTTTCTAAGATTAGTAACTCAAAACAGGAGTTACAAAATAAACAGAGACTAGTTGAAGGGGAAGTGACGATGAGTATTGGAAGTAGTTCCAAGATTGATATGATCATCATCACACACTCCCTATACTTTCGGGATTAGTGTTAAACCTAAATAAATGTTATTTGGCGTTTGCATTGAGCATGACTATGATTTGGTCATGTTTATTGCGATACGGTTATTCATTTGAAGTTAAAGAATAATTGTTATTCAGTTTACATGAATAAGACCTTCGATGGTTATACACCCAATGAAAATAGTTTGTTGGATCTCGATCGTAGTGATACACATATTCATAATATTGATGCCAAAAGATGCAAAGTTAATAATGATAGTGCAACTTATTTGTGGCACTTGCCGTTTGGAGTCATATCGATTGTAAAGAGCATGAAGAAACTCCATAAAGATGGATTTTGGAATCACTTGGTTATGAATCATTTGATGCTTGCGAACCGTGCCTTTTGGGCAAGATGACTAGAACTCCGTTCTTGAACAATGGAGCGAGCTCTTGACTTATTGGAAATAATACATCTTGATGTATGCAGACCAATGAGTATGAAGGCTCGTGGCAAGTATCGTTATTTTCTGACCTTCACAAGATGATTTGAGCAGATATGGGTATATCTACTTGATGAAACATAAGTCTGAAATAGTTTAAAGGTTCAAAGAATTTCAGAGTGAAGTGGAAAAATCATCGTAATAAGAAAATAAAGTTTCTGCGATCTGATCGCGGAGAACGAATATTTGAGTTACGAGTTTGGTCTTCAATTAAAACAATGTGGAATAGTTTCACAGCTCACGCCACCTGGGACACCACAACGTTATGGTGTGTCCGAACGTCATAACCGCACTTTATTGGATATGGTGCGATCTATGATGTCTCTTACTGATTTACCAATATTTTGGGGGTTATGCATTAGAGACAGCTGCATTCACATTAAAAGGGCACCATCTAAATCCGTTGAGACGAGAACATATGAACTGTGGTTTAGCAAGAAACCCAAGTTGTCGTTTCTTAAAGTTTGGGGCTTCAATGCTTATGTGAAAAAGTTTCATCCTGATAAGCTCGAACCCAAATCGGAGAAGTGCGTCTTCATAGAAAACCCAAAGGAAATTGTTGGGTACACCTTCTATCACAGATCCGAAGGCAAGATATTCGTTGCTAAAAATGGATCCTTTCTAGAGAAGGAGTTTCTCTCGAAAGAAGTGAGTGGGAGGAAAGTAGAGCTTGATAAGGTAATTTGTACCTTCTCCCGAATTGGAAAGTAGTTCATCACGGAAATCAGTTCCAGTGATTCCTTCACTAATTAGTGAGGAAGCTAATGATGATGATCATGAAACTTCAGATCAAGTTACTACAAAACCTTGTAGGTGTTCCAAAGTACAGTCCGCACCAGAGTAGTACGGTAATCTGTTCTGGAAGTCATGTTACTAGACCATGATGAACCTACGAACTATGAGGAAGCGATGATGAGCCCAGATTCCGCGAAATGGCTTGAGGCCATAAAATCTGAGATATGATCCATGTATGAGAAGAAAGTATGGACTTTGATTGACTTGCTCGATGATCAGCAAGCCATGTTAAATAAATGGATCTTCAAGAGGAAGACAGACGTTGATAGTAGTGTTACTATCTACAAAGCTCGACTTGTCGCAAAAAGGTTTTTGACAAGTTCAAGGTGTTGACTACAATGAGATCTTCTCAACTATATCGATGCTTATGTCTGTCCGAATCATGTTAGCAATTGCCACATTTTATGAAATCTGGCAAATGGATGTCAAAACTGCATTCCTTAATGGATTTATTAAAGAAGAGTTGTATATGATGCAACCAGAAGGTTTTGTCAATCCTAAAGATGCTAACAAAGTGTGCAAGCTCTAGCAATCCATAAATGGACTGGTGCAAGCATCTCGGAGTTGGAATATACGCTTTGATGAGTTGATCAAAGCATATGGTTTTATACAGACTTTTGGAAAGACCTGTATTTACAAGAAAGTGAGTGGGAGCACTACAACATTTCTGATAAGTATATGTGAATGACATATTGTTGATTGGAAATAATGTAGAATTATTCTGCAAAGCATAAAGGATACTTGAAGAAGAGTTTTCAAAGCAAGACCTCGGTGATGTTGCTTACACATTGAGCATCAAGATCTATAGAGATATATCAAGACGCTTGATAAGATTTTTCAATGTATACATACCTTGATAAATTTTTGAAATAGTTCAAAAATGAAACAGTCAAAGAAGGAGATCTTGCCTGTGATGCAAAGGTATGAAGTTGAGTAAGACTCAAGACCCAACCATGGCAGAAAATAGTAAGAGAATGAAAAGTCATTCCCTATGCCTCAGTCATAGGTACTATAAAGTATGCTATGCTATGTACCAGACCTATTGTATACCTTGCTCTGAATTTTGCAAGGGAGTACAATAGTGATCTAGGAGTAGATCACTGGACATTGGTCAAGAATATCCTTAGTAAGGACTAAGGAAATATTTCTCGATTATGGAGGTGATAAAAGAGCCCATCGTAAAGAGTTACATCGGTGCAAGTTTTTACACCGATCCAGATGACTCTAAGTCTCAATCTGGATACATATTGAAAGTGGGAGCAATTAGCTAGAGTAGCTCCGTGCAGAGCATTGTAGACATAGAATATTTGCAAAATACATACGGCTCTGAATATGACAGACCCGTTGACTAATATTCTCCCACGAGCAAAACATGATCACACCTTAGTACTCTTTGGGTGTTAATCACATAGCGATGTGAACTAGATTATTGACTCTAGTAAACCCTTTGAGTGTTGGTCACATGAAGATGTGAACTATGGGTGTTAATCATATACAGATATGAATATTGATGTTAAATCACATGGTGATGTGAACTAGATTATTGACTCTAGTGCAAGTGGGAGACTGAAGGAAATATGCCCTAGAGACAATAATAAAGTTATTATTTATTTCCTTATTTCATGATAAATGTTTATTATTCATGCTAGAATTGTATTAACCGGAAACATAATACATATGTGAATACATAGACAAACATAGTGTCACTAGTATGCCTCTACTTGACTAGCTCGTTTATCAAAGATGATTATGTTTCCTAACCATGGACAAAAGAGTTGTCATTTGATTAACGGGATCACATCATTAGGAGAATGATGTGATTGACATGACCCATTCCGTTAGCCTAGCACTTGATCGTTTAGTATACTGCTATTGCTTTCTTCATGACTTATACATGTTCCTGTAACTATGAGAATTATGCAACTCGTTTACGGAGGAACACTTTGGCGCTACCAAGCGTCACAGCGAATCGGGTGATTATAAAGGAGTACTACAGGTGTCTCCGAAGGTACATGTTGGGTTGGCGTATTTTGAGATTAGGTTTTGTCACTCCGATTGTCGGAGAGGTATCTCTGGGCCCTCTCGGTAATGCACATCACTATATGCCTTGCAAGCAATGTAGCTAATGAGTTAGTTACGGAATGATGCATTACATAATGAGTAAAGAGACTTGCTGGTAACGAGATTGAACTAGGTATTGGATACCGACGATCGAATCTCGGGCAAGTAACATACCGATGACAAAGGAAACAACGTATGTTGTTATGCGGTTTGACCGATAAAGATCTTCGTAGAATATGTAGGAACCAATATGGGCATCCAGGTTCCGCTATTGGTTATTGACCGAGAATAGTTCTAGGTCATGTGTACATAGTTCTCGAACCCGTAGGGTCCGCACGCACTAGTAGAAAACCACCAATCAGTCCCGGTTCGTAAGGGCCTTTAGTCCCGGTTCGGGAACCGGGACTAATGGGTCGTTACTAATACCTCAACCCATTAGTCCCGGTTCAAACACGAACCGGGACCAATGAGCCTCCACGTGGCCTGGCGCCGAGCCCGGTCGAGGGGCCTTTGGTCCCGGTTGGTGGCTCAACGGGACCAAAAGGCGCCCACGTGTCTGCATTCCGATGGCCTGGTTTTTGTTTTTTTTGATAGGAGGGGGTTGGGTGGTTTTGGGGGTTAATTTAGGTGTTTCGTTAGCTAGCTAATTAATAGAGAGAAGTGTCCTCTCTTAATTATGTCCGTGCTTGCTCGACGCCACGTAGTAAATATACATAAGTGATCGAGAGAACCATTGATCTGAAGTTAAGTCATGCATACCGAGAGAAGTGATCGATCGACCTCTCCTTCTCGAGAGATTGGTCGAACAACAAGTTTTACTGGCTACATACATGTACAATCTATATAAGATCTCTTAATTACAAACCACTAGGATTTGAATTCAAGTTCCACATGGTATTCTCGGCTTTCTTGATGGCGTGATCAAGAAAGAATCCCGCCAATTCCTCTTGAATTGCTTTCATGCGATGCGGTGGTAGGAGTTCATCCGCATCTGCCAAGTCTAATTAATTTGAAGAAGGGGTTAATTAATACATATATATGAATGAAACTCAACAGAAATGATGGTGTAATAAAATGAAATTGCGAATATTATTGCTTACGCACTTCATATTGTCTTCTAGAGTAGCCCCGCTTGTTTTTCAATGTCGCGTTGTGGATGAACTACGCACACGTAGTATCCACGTAAATCATTCCTTCCTCCTGCCACAAGCACTTTACGAGAAATAGAGGTCAATCAAACTGATAATGAAGCATTATATAAATGGCATTGATGAAAGTATAGCTATAGAATCAACGGAGATGCGCATGAAGAGTACTTACTTTCGGGTATGTATATCGCAGCTCCTTGGCAGTCCCGAGCTTGTGCGGTGAACTGTTTCCAAACCCTGCAAGACAAAGAAAATATTTGTTATTACTTGAGATATCAAGAAATGAATAAAAAGTTGCCGATATGGTGCGATAATGATCGATTGAACTTACTTGCTGAGCATGTCAGTCATGTCCGCATAGGTGCTGGGATCTTTCCGTCTGGAGTCTAAGACGGTTACTAGTCCACGCTCAAGCTTAATCTCCAGAAGAATATAGTGGTACCTACACACAAGCATAACTCATCAATTACATTAACCTCGCTCGAGTAATAAGGAAAACCGAATATGCACACGACAGTAACACTCACGGGCCGTGGTAAGGAAAGAGTATGGTATCTTTGTTTTGATTTTTGATCAATGATTGTAGCAAGTTGTCCTCGGCCTCTTCGGCGCGCTTTTTAACCAGAAAAACATCTATGATATTTGTGTTAATGAACCCAATATCATAGATTTCATTTTTTTTGCACTCGACGATCTTCAATCTGCATAATATATTGAGGATAATTAATTATAAATACATGCAATGAAAGAGCCGAGCTATATATACTGAGACTAATGACGAAATAGTACTTACGAGCAGTAGCAAAAGACCATTAATTTATCGAGGGCCTTTTGATTGAAGAACTCGAAGAACTCCTCAAATGGAATAGACAACAGATCATTTGAAGCGAGGTCGTGCTCCTCTTTAATATTCAGATACAAAGTGTTCATCCCTCAGACTCTCTGCAGGTTTTCATGTACCAACTGTGGAATCTTCGCATCATTGTTGTTAGAGACTTTTCATCTTTGACGAGAGGCTTCCGTACTCGTATCTAAATAAGTCCACCTCCATGAAATCAGGAAGTGCATCGTCGGCGGGTAATCTCCAAGATTGCCATAACCGCCACCGTGCGGAGGATTAGACACATTCAGCGAGGGCACGATTGCTGTGCTTGTTCGCCGAGCTGGGCAATTTTTTTCCCTTTGCCCGTTGTTCTTTTGACCTTTTATCACTGACAGTAGTTCCCGACCGCTTGGCTTGGAGATATGTCTGTTCAGTAATGCGCTCATAGTTGGTTCTCGGCGGAGACTTTGGTGGTTTCCTCGGGGCATCGAGAGTGCGCTTTGCTTTCACGGATCGACCTTCTCCTCCGGAGGTGGATGTATCTTTGCTTTAACCCCTTCAAAGAACTCCTTCACTTGGGTCTGCACGATCGATCGTTTTCCTCCTTGCTCCTCTCATACGGTAACTTCTCTACAGGCTTTAGAGGTGGACCGTGATCTGATTGCCTCTCTCTTCTTGTGCTGCTAGACGCGGAGCAGACGGAGCGGCTGCGGCGTCTGTCTTCCTTCGTGCTTGCTTACGAGGCGGAGGAGAAGGACTACGACGCGCCGCAGCAGGCGGGCGGGTCTCTTCCGCCCTTGTCGGGCGAGGCGGAGAAGGAGGAGGCGGAGTGCCGCCACGCGCCGGAGAAGGGGCGGAGTGCCGCCACGCGTGCCTGATCTTCTCTCTCGGAGGAGGAGGCGGTGGAGGAGGCGGAGTGCCTGACTCGCCCGGATGAGGAGGAGGAGGCGGAGGCGCCCAGTTGAAGGTCGATGAGCTCCTTCCGCCATAGGCATGGAGTCTTGAGCAGAACCCAGCCTAGTCTCCCCTTCACGGTAGGGTGCTCAAGCCGAGGTCCTCAAATCCTCCGTTATTTCATCAACCATCACCTTAGCAAATCATACGGAATCGGTGGCGGTGATAAGTTGTGCGGGTCCACTAGGATAAACTTGGCCAACAGCCGCCTTGACCTTCAAATTCATGCATCGCGCCATAATGTGGCAATTTTGAGACTCGTGATACCATCCACGGATAGCTGGCGAGAGCCGTCAAGACATGCTCCGGCTGAAGCAGCTCGGTGGAAGCAACGCTGCTTCTGCGCTGAGATGGCGGGGTAACCGGGAAGCTTCGCATGTCGTTTGTTGCGATCTGCTGCTTCTCGGTCCTCTTCTCGATCCTCTAGCCCCATTACCCTTCCAAGCAGCGCTGCATTTGGTCATGCTCCACTTTCTTCCTCCTCTCGTGGGTTTTGTAACCCCTGCGTCCGAAAACCAACCTTCCACGGAAGCGAGCCTGGCGTGCCTCGTGTCCGTCCGGTGCTCGGGATTCCCAAGGGCCATTGTGAGCTCGTCCTTCTCCTGTTTGGAAGGCGTCCCTCGCGCTTGCAGCAACAATATATTGTCGAAGTTTCTTGACTGGTGTTTGCGGTTGCTCGTTCGCCCATCGACACGCCTCACATAGGTCCAAGGTTCCGCCAGCCCGAAGAACCAAGTCCGCAACGGTCTGCCAGCAGATCGCCTCTCGGTTCGATCCCTTTTCAAGCAGATCATGCTCAGCCTTGGACCACTTAGGCGGGCTTTGAGGTAGCCACGACCCCGCATGCGATGGTGAAGCGTCTTCTTCGCAGCATTTTTCTTGTTTGTCTCCGACATCTTCTTACTCTTTTCCGATGTCATGTGGGCCACAAATGCGGGCGATAATCTTTGATCTTCTCATATTTGCCGATGAATTCTGGTGTCTCTTTTTTCTTGACAAACTGGTTCAGCTCTTTCCTCCACCTCCTCATTAGGACAGCCATCTTCTTAAGAGCACAAGACTTGATTAATTGCTCTTTAACTGGCTTCTCCGGATCCTCCTCTGGCGGTAGGGTGAAATTTGCCTTCAGCTCATTCCAAAGATCTTCTTTCGCATATCATTGACATAAGACACCTCGGCGTCTTCATCCTTAGCAGGCTTATACCATTGCTGGATCTTGATGGGATCCTGTCCCTAACAAGAACCCCGTGACCGAGCGAAAATGCCTTCTTTGTCGGTTGGGTTCAATCGGTTCGCCGTCGGCGCGATTTCTATGATCTCAAACTTTTCATCCGAGCTCAACTTTTCTTGGGCCTCGTCTCCGTGCGAAGTTGTGCTCGATCCGGAGGGCTAGAAATTATAAGGAAGAAAGACGACATTACTTAATATGTGTACATATACCAAAACAATGGATGCATCAATTAACTTGTCGACGGGCTTAACTAATATATATATACCTGGCGGACTCGGTTCGGTGACTCGGCTCGCACGGTCTCCTTCGTCTTGTACCTCCATTGTGTCACGGAGCCATCATGAACATAGTCCTCCTCTTGTACCGGCATTAATGAGTGAAGCCATCATAATCATAGCCCTCTTCTTCATCCATCGACCAGCGGTGTCGATGAGAAATGACGCTAACATCATCACTTCCATTTGCGATTATTTCCCCAACATCGCTTCATTTCTTCGTCTCGGGAGTGCTCCATAGTTTACGCAAATATTGACAACATGTCAATTATTATTCAACATCGTTTTCTCTCTAGGGTTTGGGTGTCCTCGAGAGTTTTGGTCGGCGAGAGGGCCGAGGGGCTGCTGCAGTTGTATCTAGAGGGGTTAATTATATCGACAACGACGCGACATACATATACATATCGGGGAGGGGTATCGGTACCTCCCCTCGTGTTTAAGTTTCTTCTTTCTCCTTTCCTTTCTTTCTTCTTCTCCTCTTCTTTTCTTCTTCTCCCTCGAGAAAGGAAAATAATTAAGGAAAAGGAAGAAAAGAGGAAGAAGGAAGAAGGAAGAAGAAGAAGAAGTAAAGAAGAAAAAAAAGAGGAGAAGAAGAAAGGAATAGAGGAGAAGAAGAAAAATAGAATTTTTTCTTCTATTTTTCTTCTTCTCCTCTATTCCTTTCTTCTTCTCCTCTTCTTTTCTTCTTTTTCCTCTTCTTATTTATTTCTCCTCTTCTTCCTCTCCTCTTTTCTCCTTTCTTCCTCTTCTTATTTTCCTTCCTCTCATTCTTTTCTTCTTCTTCTTCCTTCTTCCTTCTTCCTCTTTTCTTCCTTTTCCTTATTTTACTTTCTCCTCTACACTAACCTAAAATGCACTAACCTAAAATCGATCGATATCTACTAACAACCTAAATATAAAATTAATACATATATGAAAAACATATATAAACAAAAAAATGCTATGAACATTATATTCATACATACATATATAGCCACATCCATTCATCACATATATATATAGCTACCACATACATATATACATTATACATATGAAAAAATGCAATGAACAAAAAAAATACACTTATGAAAAAATACTATGAACATGTACACATATATATACATACAAACACATATACACACTTCTTCTCCTCTTTTTTTTCTTCTTTTCTTCTTCTTCTTCTTCCTTCTTCCTTCTTCCTCTTTTCTTCCTTTTCCTTATTTTACTTTCTCCTCTACACTAACCTAAAATGCACTAACCTAAAATCGATCGATATCTACTAACAACCTAAATATAAAATTAATACATATATGAAAAACATATATAAACAAAAAAATGCTATGAACATTATATTCATACATACATATATAGCCACATCGACCATTCATCACATATATATATAGCTACCACATACATATATACATTATACATATGAAAAAAATGCAATGAACAAAAAAAATACACTTATGAAAAAATACTATGAACATGTACACATATATATACATACAAACACATATACACAAAAAATGCAAAAAATGCTATGGAGGAAAATGCAGGCAGGGGCGGGGGGCGGCATGTGAGGCAGTGGGGCGGCGGCGCACCGACGCATGCAGGACGGGGCGGTGGCAGTGGCCGCCTGACAGGCAGGGCGGGCTGGGCGGCGGGTGGCGTGCGTGTGAGCGGACGCAGAGGGCGCGGACGGAGGGCGCGGAGCAAGGCTATGCTCATGGGCGGCGGCGGCGGCGAAGGCGAGTAGCTGACGGCGGCGGGCGGCGGCGGCAACAAGGTGGAGTAAAGGCGTCGGGCGGCGGCAATGACGAGGAGGAGCAGAGGCGTCGGGGAGAAGTGGGCGATTTGGCGAAAGCGCCAAGTCTGCTTATATAGCACATCCTTTAGTCGGTTGGTGGCACCAACGGGACTAATCTGCTAGTCGGTTGGTGCCACCAACGGGACCAAAGGCCTCTTTTCGGCAGCCCAAAGGCGGGAAGCTGCGACCTATGGTCGGTTGGTGGCTACAACCGACTAAAGCCCCTTTAGTACCGGTTGGTGCCACCAACCGGGACCAAAAGGCTGCCAGCGTCGGGGCCAAAGTTTAGTCCCACCTCGCTAGTTGAGAGGGGCGCGATGGTTTATAAGCCCCACCGCGCTCCCTCTTGAACTCCTTTGAGCTGCAGGCTTACGGGCCTATTTGCTCCTTCGTTGCTGTTGGACCTTTGGGCCTTCTGCGGGCTGAATCTGGCCGAAATAGGGATACCGATCGTATTGAGGCCGTGGCGGCCCGATGGGTGGCATTTTTTTTCTTGCTTTATTTAATTTATTTTGTTTCTACTTACAACAAAATACTTATTGTTGTTTTTTTGTTTTGTTTTCTGCATTATTTATTTTCTTTTGTTTTTGCTCTATTTTTAAATCTTTTTGCTTCTAGTTTTAGGAAAATTATAAACTTTCTGTTAGTGCCATTACTAATTTTCAAATTTGAAAACACTTTTTTGTTTTCTTTCTTGCTTTATTTAATTTATTTTGTTTCTACTTACAACAAAATACTTATTGTTGTTTTTTTGTTTTGTTTTCTGCATTATTTATTTTCTTTTGTTTTTGCTCTATTTTTAAATCTTTTTGCTTCTAGTTTTAGGAAAATTATAAACTTTCTGTTAGTGCCATTACTAATTTTCAAATTTGAAAACACTTTTTTTGTTTTCTTTCTTGCTTTATTTAATTTATTTTGTTTCTACTTACAACAAAATACTTATTGTTGTTTTTTTGTTTTGTTTTCTGCATTATTTATTTTCTTTTGTTTTTTGCTCTATTTTTAAATCTTTTTGCTTCTAGTTTTAGGAAAATTATAAACTTTCTGTTAGTGCCATTACTAATTTTCAAATTTGAAAACACTTTTTTGTTTTCTTTCTTGCTTTATTTAATTTATTTTGTTTCTACTTACAACAAAATACTTATTGTTGCTATTTTTAATTATTACGAGGGCGAACCATAAGACATTTCAAATGAACTCTGAAAAAGTTGAAAGTTGGCATGGTATATCATAAATTGACCCACACATAGCATGTGCATGTACAAAACGAAAAATGGTATCATACTCATCGGTTACAATATAATGGTATCATAAGCGAACAATAGTTATGGAGAAAGTCTTCACTTTTTCTTCGCTTGTGTCATTTGCTTATTGCGCCGTAACCATGGATAATCTTCATCGTTTATCGGGATCTTTGGGGTCAGCCTTGACTTTAAAGGAGGAATTTCATGAAACTTTTCATAATCTTGAGACATGTCATCTTGTCCTCCACTCCCACGATGTCCCTTTTTCTGAAAAGAACTATGTGGCGCTTTGGCTCATCGTATGATGTATTTGCTTCCTTATCTTTTCTCTTTCTCGGTCTCATGGACATGTCCTTCACATAGATAACCTGTGCCACATCATTGGCTAGGACGAGCGGTTCGTCGGTGTACCCAAGATTTTTCAGATCCTTGTTGTCATTCCGTCATTGTGGGTCTACTGCACCCATACGACAGATTGACCCATTTGCACTTAAACAAAGGGACCTTAAAATCATGTCCGTAGTCAAGTTCCCATATGTCCACTATGTAACCATAATATGTGTCCTTTCCCTCTCGGTTGTTGCATCAAAGCGGACACGCTGTTTTGGTTGGTGCTCTTTTGATCTTGGTCGATCGTGTAAAATGTATTCCCATTTATCTCGTATCCTTTCCAAATCAATACGGTCAAAGATGGTCCCTGGATAACAAGTACAGCTCCTCACAAACAGTCTGTCACCTCGTCGTGCTTCCAACCAACTGCTGAAAGTCTGATGTGTTCACATGTAATCCGATCGTCGCCTTTGCTCCGGGTGTTTGAAGCGCAGATGTTCTTGTGTTCATCGACATACGGGTCACCAAGGTAGAGTTACGTAGAAGCTGTGTAGTGGGCTTGAGACCAAGAATATCCGTCCTCGCATATTATTGAGTCCTTTCCAAGCGTGCCTTTTCGGTCAGTCTCCCCTCATACCGCGATTTAGGGAGACCTATCTTCTTAAGGCCAGGAATGAAGTCAACACAAAACCCGATGACATCCTCTCGTTTGATGGCCCATGGAGATGCTTCCTTCGGCCTAAGCGATTACGGACATATTTCTTTAGGACTCCCATGAACCTCTCAAAGGGGTACATATTGTGTAGAAATACGGGCCCGAATGACAATCTCGTCAACTAGATGAACAAGAACGTCGTCATGATATTGAAGAAGGATGGTGGGAACACCAGCTCAGCCCGACAAGACATTGCACCACATCACTCCTTAGCCTTGGTATGGTTTCGGATCGATCACCTTCGAGATATTGCATTGAGGAATGCACATAGCTTCACAATGGCTAATCGGACGTTTTCGGTAGAAGCCCCTCAATGCAACCGAAGCGATTGCGTCATAATCACGTGGCGATCATGAGACTTTAGGTTACGAAACTTTTCTCTCGCCATATTTATTATTCCTTTTATATTCGACGAAGCCGGTCGGGACCTTCATACTAAGCAGGCATTCAAAGAAGATTTCCTTCTCTTCTTTGGTAAGAGCATAGCTGGCGGGACCTTCATCTTGCTTTGGAGGCATGCCGTCTTTTTCGTGCAAACGTTGCAGGTCCTCTCGTGCCTCGGTTGTATCTTTTGTCTTCCCATACACGCCCAAGAAGCCTAGCAGGTTCACGCAAAGGTTCTTCGTCACGTGCATCACGTCGATCAAGAGCGGACCTCTAGGTCTTTCCAAAGAGGGTAGGTCCCAAAATATAGATTTCTTCTTCCACATGGGTGCGTGTCCCTCGGCGTCACTCGGAACAGCTAGTCCGCGGGACCCTTTCCAAAGATTACGTGTAAATCATTGACCATAGCAAATACGTGATCACCGATGCGCATGGCGGGCTTCTTCGGTGATCTGCCTCGCCTTTGAAATGCTTGCCTTTCTTTCAACATTGATGGTTGGTCGGAAGAAATCGGCGATGGCCCATGTACACATTCTTCCCGCAGCTTGCGGTATATACTATCGATGTCAAGTAAGCGGTGCGTGCATCGTGGTATCCCTTGTTTATGCGTCTCCGAAAGTTTCGAGAGCGGGCCAATCGTTGATGGTCACGAACAGCAACGCCTTTAGGTTAAATTCCTCTGTTTGTGCTCATCCCACGTCGTACACGTTTCCATTCCACAGCTGTAAAAGTTCTTCAACTAATGGCCTTAGGTACACATCAATGTCATTGCCGGGTTGCTTAGGGCCTTGGATGAGAACGGCATCATAATGAACTTCCGCTTCATGCACATCCAAGGAGGAAGGTTATACATACATAGAGTCACGGGCAGTGCTGTGATTGCTGCTCTGCTCCCGAAAGGATTAATGCCATCCGCGCTTAAAGCAAACCATCGTTCCTTGGCTCACTTGCAAACTCATCCCAATACTTTCTCTCGATTTTTCTCCATGCGACCCATCGGCGGGTGCTCTCAACTTCCGTCTTTCTTACGGTCCTCACTGTGCCATCGCATCAACTTGGCATGCTCTCCGTTTACGAGCAGACGTTTCAACCGTGGTATTATAGGAGCATACCACATCACCTTCGCAGAACCCTCTTCACAGGGGCTCGCCGTCAACATCACCGAGGTCATCTCGTCGATCTTATACCGTAATGCACCGCATACCGGGCATGCGTTCAGATCCTTATGCGCACCATGCAGAGAGATCAGATCATTAGGGCATGCATGTATCTTCGCACCTCAATCCTAGAGGGCATCGACCTTCTTTGCTGCGTATGTCTTGTCGGGCAATTCGTTATCCTTTGGAAGCTTCTTCTTCAATATTTTAAGTAGCTTCTCAAATCCTTTATCGAGCACAAGACATTCTCGCCTTCCTTGCAGCAATTCGAGACGGTACCTAGCTTTGTGTTGCCATCTTCGCAATTGGGGTACAACCCTTTTTGTGGTCCTCTAGCATGCGATCGAACTTCATCTTCTCTTTTGACTTTCGCATTGCGTCCTTGCATCGACAATGACCGGCGGAGATCATCATCATCGGGCACATCATCTGGTTCCTCTTGATCTTCAGCAGCTTCTCCGTTGCAGCATCATCGTGCACATCGTCTGGTTCCTCTTGATCTTACGGAGCATCACCGTATTCAGGGGCACATAGTTGTCATCGTACTCTTCTTCTTCGCCGTCTTCCATCATAACCCCTATTTCTCCGTGCCTCGTCCAAACATTATAGTGTGGCATGAAACCCTTGTAAAGCGGTGGGTGTGCAGGATTTTCCGGTCGAGTAAGACTTCGTATTCCCACATATAGGGCATGGACAACACATAAAACCATTACCTTGTTTGCCTCAGCCACTTGAGAAAATTATGCACGCCCTTAATGTACTCGGAGGTGTGTCTTGAACCGTACATCCATTGCGGTTCATCTGTGTGCATTATATATAATTAAGTGTGTCAAAAATCATTAGAGATCATGAATAGATAATTAATTAAGTGACCAAATTAATAGAAGTTCATCATCACATTAAAACCAAAGTACATACATAGTTCTCATCTAACAACATAAAGCTCTGCGAGCATCTAAATTAATTAAACCATACACTGAAACTATGTAAAACATTTCAATGCGAAAACAAATGCGATCATAATCGCAACCAATGTAACAACTGATCCAACGACATAATGATACCAAGCCTCGGTATGAATGGCATATTTTCTAATCTTTCTAATCTTCAAGCGCATTGCATCCATCTTGATCTTGTGATCATCGGCGACATCCGCAACATGCAACTCCAATATCATCTTCTCCTCCTCAATTTTTCTAATTTTTCCTTCAACAAATTGTTTTCTTCTTCAACTAAATTTAACCTCTCGACAATAGGGTCGGTTGGAATTTCGGTTCAACAACCTCCTAGATGAATAAAATCTATGTCACGTTGGTCGGCATAATTGTCATAAACAATAAATGAACCAATAGTTATGAAAAGATAATATATACCACATCCGAATCATAGGCGGGGCGAGGGCCGACGAGGCGGATACCAAAACCATCGCACTATATAAGATGCAATAATAAAAGTAAGAAAATTATACAAGTATATATCTATCTAAACATACAAATAAGAATATTTTTCCTTTGGAAAGAAGATAAGAACAAGAGGCTCACCACGGTGGTGCCGCCGATGAGATCGGTGCGGGTGATCGGCGGCGTTGAAGGCGGGGATGGGGCGTGACGGACCGCTAAACCTAGACAAATATGGAGGAAAATTGGAGCTTGGCGGTCGAGCTTGGAGAGGAGAAACCTTAAGTAGTGTGGCTCGGGCATTCCATCGAACACCTTGTGTGCATATGAGGTGAGCTAGAGCACCACCAAGCCCTCTCCCCTCGGCGGAAAAAAGCAGGCGGTGTGCTCTGCTCTTGCTTGTGGGGTATATATAGGCACCACCATTGGTCCGGTTGGTCGCACGAACCGGGACTAAGGGATTTCCTTTGTCCGGTTCGTGCCACGAACCGGGACGAATGGTTGTGGGCCAGAGGCGGGGATCATTGGTCGGTTCATCCCACCAACCGGGACCAAAGGTCGAGACGAACGGGACCAATGGCCCACGTGGCCCGGCCGGCCCGGGGCTCACGAACGGGTCCGATGCCCCCATTGGTCCCGGTTCTGGATTGAACCGGGACTAATGGGCTGGACCGGCCTGGACCATTGCCCCCTTTTCTACTAGTGACGCTTAAGGTTTCGATGATAGTTTTATTATGAGTTTATGAGTTTTGATGTACCAAAGGAGTTCGAAGTCCCGGATGAGATCGGGGACATGACGAGGAGTCTCGAAATGGTCGAGACGTAAAGATCGATATATTGGACGACTATATTGGAGTTCGGAAAGGTTCAGTGATTGGGTATTTTTTGAGTCTGGGGAGTTACGGAATACGGGAAAGAGTATTGGGCCTTAATGGGCTTTAGTGGGAAGGAGCCAGGAGGTGGCGCGCGCCCCTCCCAAGCCCAGTCCGAATTCCACAAAGGGTTTGGGGCGCAGCCCCCCTCTCCCTTCCTTCTCCACTTCCCTTCTTTCCCCCCTTCTCCTAGTTGGACTAGGAAAGAAGGAATCCTACTCCCGGTGGGAGTAGGACTCCCTTGGCGCGCCCTCCTCCTAGGGCCGGCCTCCTCCTCCCTTGCTCCTTTATATACGGGGGCAGGGGGGCACCCCATGACACACAAGTTGATTTACGGATCGTTTCTTAGCCGTGTGCGGTGCCCCCTTCCACCATATTCCACCTCGGTCATATCGTCGTGAAGCTTAGGCGAAGCCCTGCGCCGGTAGAACATCAAGATCGTCACCACGCCGTCGTGCTGACGGAACTCTCCCTCGACACTCGGCTGAATCGGAGTTCGAGGGACGTCATCGAGCTGAACGTGTGCTGAACTCGGAGGCTCCGTACGTTCGGTGCTTGGATCGGTCGGATCGTGAAGACGTACGACTACATCAACCGCGTTGTGCTAACGCTTCAGCTTTCGGTCTACGAGGGTATGTAGACAACACTCTCCCCTCTCGTTGCTATGCATCACCATGATCTTGCGTGTGCGTAGGAATTTTTTTGAAATTACTACGTTCCCCAACACAATCTTATGGTGTCTCTGTTTTCATTAGGATGTTCTTGAAATTATCATCATTTTCTCTTTGTTCGTTGTTAGCTATAGTCACAGGCAATTAGTGCGTAATGTGTCAACGTACTTACACAACAGTGAGCACGGTTAACCACCTAAGGTTAGTACTGTGTCTATGATCAACATTTTTAAACATGACAATTAATTTTTAATGTACTAATTCTTTTTGCTCAACTCATCACGCTAAAATAATCTACATTTTTTTCACGGGAAAAAATAATATACTATCTATGCTAGAAAACAATTTATACTTTTTAAACGAATGCACATGTTGTGTTCTTACAATAAAGCAATTACCATATTGTTGTACTTTTTTCCGTGACATACTTGGTGGCAAATAGCATGAAAACTCACAAGGCCCCTAGATACGGTGGTGTGCATGATCGGTATTGCACCGTTGTTAAATCATTGTATATTGGTTTCCTCGTGTATAAGTAAACATGTATTCTTTGCCCAGTGAACATGTGAAAAGGAATTAGTTTTGAATAAGAATGGAGGCACTATGCTCAAACGTCGCCAATTCCCTCAAAAACTGATCTGAGTGCTGTATATATACATCTTCTGGAACTCGAAATATATATAAGAAAAAGCTTAGGCAATCCTGTATATACATCTTCTGGCAGTCAAAATATATATAAGAAAAAAGCTTAGGCACTCCATGACGGAGTGCAATTTAGCAGGTCAAGCAGTTTTGTGCGATCAGGGTTGATGAGGCCCCGAGAGCAGCTTGGCTGCCTAATCCTATTCTATCGGGCTCATCATACCCTGAGAACTGCCCGCAAGCTTGCAGATACGCCAATTATCCATGATGCTTTTTTAATAGCTTACCAGGCTTGCTGCCTGGTGAACTCCTAGTCATGAGCCGTGCATATAAACACCTTCTGCCAGCTCTCGCTAAGCGATGTGGCACTAAACCACTTCTTTCCTTTTTGAGCGGTGGCACTGACAAAGTACTAAAACGGTTACGTTTTTTTGTTTCCGACAACAACTCCTCGACCAAAAGTGTGCACCTCTTGTCTAGCGCAAACGAAAAGCCCAACACTGGGACGTCTGAATTGGGCTCGATGGAAGGCGAACCCAATTTTTCGTCTGAGCTGGGCTCGGCCCATTTGCTCGCATCTCTTTCGCTCGCGTATTCATCAAAGCGCAAAAATTCCGCGAGAGGTGAGAATCGAACCAAGTCGAACCAACGATTCCTGGATTAGAGCGCAATGTGGTAACCACCCTGCCATATGAACTTTATGGAATAAGTTAAATCACCTTTCCACCTTATCCTCTTTTCTTCCGTTTTTCTCTGTTTTTTGTTTTTCATTTTTTCTGTTTTCGTTTTTATCTTTCCTTCTTCCTCGTTCCATGATTTTTTTCAAATTCATCCACGTTTTCTTAAATTGACGAAAAAAAATTCTAATTCAATGAAATTTTTTCACATTTGATAAACTTTCTTTTTCAATTCGATTAGCTTTTTCCAAATCAGATGGACTTCTTTTAAATTCGATGAACTTTTTGTCAAGATTGATGGATTTTTCCTTTAAATTTGTGAACTTTTTTCCAAATCGATGAACTATTTTTTCAAACTCGATGAACTTTTTGTCAAAAATGATATTTTTTTTGAAAACCGATGAACATTTTTTGAAAATGATGAACTCTTTCTTCAAAATGATGAACTTTTTTAGACTTTTTCCAAAATCGGTGAACTATTTCTCAAAATCGATGAACTTTTTTTAAGTTTGTGAAATTTTGTCTCAAAATCGATGAACTTTTTTCAATTCGTGATTTTATAAAAGTAAATAAAAAATAAATGATAAATAAATAGCGCGGCCATACTATTTCATGCATATTTAGCGCAATTAAAATCACAGGTGTCCAATTACTGTGGTAGTCAGCTAAGCTCGAAGAAGTCTTGCCTTCGCGAGCGATGCGAGTTTGATTCCTGAAGCAGCCACGTTTTTGCGTTTTTCTGGCGATTTCTGTTCGCTGCCTTTCCCGTCGCAGGCTAGCCCAACAAGGCGATGCAGCGGGCGCCAGGAACCTGTTCGGGCGCCTTACAGCAGCTCCCAGATGGGAGCTCCTATTCCGCGCGTGCTTTTGGCCGACCCATAAGGGCGCGGTGCCCCTGTTTTCTTTTCGTTAATTTTTCTATTTTCTGTTTTTTCTTCTATATAAAATTGTTTGAGGTTTAAAAACAGTTCTGCACTTCAAATATGGTTGGTATTTAAAAAATAAGAAATAATGTGAATGAGTTTGAAAAATTGTTCTTGAATTCAAAAAAATTGTTCATATAATTTACAAAAGAGCATGAATTTAATAAAAAATTGCAAATTTAATATATGTTAACAATTTTAGAAATTTTGCACGAAATTGTATAAAATTCCTCGAATTTGAAAGATGTTCACGGGTACATAAAAATGTTCATGAATTTGAAAAGTTCATTATTTTGAAAATGTTCACAAAATTTGGAAATATATGTTTGAAAAACGGAAACTAAAAAAGAAAAAGTACGAAAGGACTGAACAAAAATGAAAAAAGTGAAAAGCAAAAACACTAAAAAAGAGAAAACACGGTCTGGGAAGGGGCTCAAAAATGTACGCGCGAGGAGCTAGGGGTGCGCGCATGGTCGCTAACTAGTGACCCGTGCGCCAAATAGCATTGGTCCAAGCATCAAAACGGAGCAGTAAATGGAGCACAGACCTCTCAAAACAAAAAATATTGATAAGATACAATCGTTCATGCCAATTCAGCAGTAAAGCGGGGGATTTGTTAAGCCAACATGCTGTGCTATCCCCACGACGACCATAATCCACTAAGAAGCGTGCAGCTCGAATTTGTTCACGAGAAATCTTAAAAGGATTAAATACCCTATTCTCCAGCAAGCCCTTCATCTCAGCAATAATTAGATGATACCCCATGTGTTGCTGCAGGAAATATTGCCTAAAATTGGTATTTTACTCATCAATTGACTCTCCTAAAAGGATCGATAAAACAAAGAATAAATGATTCTTATTTTAGCATACTTTAGGATGATACATAGGTAACTAAGAACAAATCTCCAACTTATATCATTGAAACCGTATCGCAATAAACATGATCAAATCATATTCATGCTCAACGCAAACATCAAATAACATTTATTTAGGTCCAACACCAATCCCGAAGTTATAGAGAGTGTGCGATGGTGATCTTATCAACCTTGGAATCACTTCCAACACACATCATCACTTCGCCCTCAACTAGTTTCTGTTCATTTTGCAACTCCCGTTTTGAGTTACTACTCTTTAGTAACAAGTATCAAATACCGAGGGGTTGCTATAAACACTTGTAAAGTACACATCAATAACATGTATATAAAATATACCTTTGTTCACTTTGCCATCCTTCTTATCCGCCAAGTATCTGGGGCAGTCCACTTCAAGTGACCATTTCCTTTGCAGTAGAAGCTCTCAGTTTCAGGCTTGGGTCTAGCTTTGGGCTTCTTCATGGGAGTGGCAACTTGCTTGTCATTCTCTTAAAGTTCCCTTTCTTTCCCTTTTTCCATTTTTCTTGAAACTAGTGGACTTGTAAACCATCAACACTTGATGCTCTTTCTTGATTTCAACTTCGCCAATTTCAACATCGCGAAGAGCTCGGGAATTACTTTCATCATCCCTTGCATATTATAGTTTATCACGAAGTTCTAGTAACTTGGTGATGGTGACTAGAGAACTTTGTCAATTACTATCTTATCTGGAAGATTAACTCCCACTTGATTCAAGTAATTGTAGTACCCAGACAATCTAAGGACATGCTCACTGGTTAAGCTATTCTCCTCCATCTTGTAGGCAAAGTACTATCAGAGGTCTCATACCTCTTGACACGGGCATGAGTATGAAATATCAATTTTAACTCTTGGAACATCTTACGTGCTCTGTGGCGTTCAAAATATTTTTAAAGTCCCGGTTCTAAGCCATAAAGCATTGTGCACTAAACTATCAAGTAGTCATCATACCAAGCTTTGCCAAACGTTCATAACATCTGTATCCGCTCCTGCAAAAGGTCCCTCACCTAGCGGTGCATCAAGGACATAATTCTTCTGTGCAGCAATGAGGATAATCCTCAGATCACGGATCCAATCCGCATCATTGCTACTAACATCTTTCAACATATTTTTCTCTAGGAACATATCAAAATAAACGGGGAAGCTATGTCACGATCTATTGATCTACAACATAGTTATGCAAATACTACCAGGACTAAGTTCACGATAAATTAAAAGTTCAATTAATCATATTACTTAAGAACTCCCACTTAGATAGACATCCCTTTAATCATCTAAGTGATCACGTGATCCAAATCAACTAAATCATGTCTGATCATCACGTGAGATGGAGTAGTTTTCAATGATGAACATCACTATGTTGATCATATCTACTATATGATTCACGCTCGACCTTTCGGTCTCCAGTGTTCCGAGGACATCTGCATATGCTAGGCTCGTCAAGTTTAACCCGAGTATTCTGCATGTGCAAAACTGGCTTGCACCCGTTGTATGTGAATGTAGAGCTTATCACACCCGATCATCACGTGGTGTCTCAGCACGAAGAACTGTCGCAACGGTGCATACTCAGGGAGAACACTTATACCATGAAATTTTAGTAAGGGATCATCTTATAAAGCTACCGCCGAACTAAGCAAAATAAGATGCATAAAAGATAAACATCACATGCAATCAAAAAAATATGTGACATGATAGCCATCATCATCTTGTGCCTTTGATCTCCATCTCCAAAGTATCGTCATGATCTCCATCGTCACCGGCATGACACCATGATCTCCATCATCTTGATCTATGTCAATGTGTTGTCACATGGTCGTCTGGCCAACTGTTGCTCTTGGAACTATTGCTATAGCATAGCGATAAAGTAAAGCAATTATTTGGCGCTTGCATCTTATGCAATAAAGAGAAAACTAAGGCTTTTGCCAGTTGCCGATAACTTCAACAAAACATGATCATCTCATACAACAAATTATATCTCATCATGTCTTGACCATATCACATCACAACAAGCCCTGCAAAAACAAGTTAAACGTCCTCTACTTTGTTGTTGCAAGTTTTACGTGGCTGCTACGGGCTTAGCAAGAACCGTTCTTACCTACGCATCAAAAACCACAATGATTTTTCGTCAAATATGTGTTGTTTTAACCTTTAACAAGGACCGGGCGTAGCCACACTCGATTCAACAAAAGTTGGAGAAACTGACAACCGCCAGCCACCTGTGTGCAAAGCACGTCGGTAGAACCAATCTCGCGTAAGCATACGCGTAATGTCAGTCCGGGCCGCTTCATCCAACAATACCGCCAAATCAAAGTATGACATGCTGGTAAGCAGTATGACTTGTATTGCCGACAACTCATTTGTGTTCTACTCGTGCATATAACATCTACGCATAAACCTGGCTCGGATGCAACTGTTGGGGAACGCGGTAATTTCAAAAAAATTCGTACGCACACGCAAGATCATGGTGATGCATAGCAACGAGTGGGAAGAGTGTCGTCCACGTACCCTCGTAGACAGTAAGCGGAAGCGTTATGAGAACGCGGTTGATGTAGTCGTACTGAAAGCACAAGTGCTCCCTAGGTGATTTTGGTAATTAATATCAACATATCTCTTGTTGGACTAACACTTTTATCTAGCATGTTTCAGATAAGTTCAACAATGGAGTGGCATGGACTAAAGGATATGGGAACTCCTTCAAGATGCTAAGGACAAAGGATTGGCTCAAGCTTCAAGCTCAAGACTCTTCATTTTACATTTTAGTGGTCCAAGATCACATTGAGTCTATAGGAAAAGCCAATACTATCAAGAAGGGATGAGGTGTTGCTTAATGAGCCTCTTGCTTCGTGTGCTTCTTGATATGCTCCAAAACCCTCAGCTACTTTCCCACTTCCACAAATGACCTAAACTTTAAGCCAAAATCGGTCACACCGATTCTTCCTATCCGGCGCCAAGGATTCCAAAAGTCATAGCCACTACCACAAACCCTAAGCAAATCGGTATTACCGATGGGGATCTCGGTGTCAGCGAGATGGGATTGTAATCTCCCTGTGTATGTCCATTATCAAAGTTGGTCTCACCGAGTTTGAGCAATCGGTACTACCAAGATTACAATGCAAACTCTCTAGATGACTTACTACCAAAATCGGTCCCACCGAGTTTGAGTAATCGGTCCCATCGAGTTTGCCTGACCAACTCTCTGGAAAGCTTATTACCAAATCGGTCTCACTGAGTTTGTGAATCGGTCTTACCGAGATTACGTTATGCCCTAACCCTAACTGAATCGGTCTCACCGAGTTGCATTTCGGTCCCACCGAAAACCCTAACGGCCACATTATTTGCTAAATCGGTCTGACCGAGTTTAACGATTCGGTCCCACCGAGTTTGGTAGATTGTGTGTAACGGTTAGATTTTGTGTGGAGGCTATATATACCCCTCCACCTCCTCTTCATTCATTGAGAGAGCCATCAGAACGAACCTACACTTCCAGCATAGATTTTCTGAGAGAGAACTACCTACTCATGTGTTGAGGCCAAGATATTCCATTCCTACCATATGAATCTTGATCTCTAGCCTTCTCCAAGTTGCTTTCCACTCAAATCTTCTTTCCACCAGATCCAAATCCTATGAGAGAGAGTTGAGTGTTGGGAAGACTATCATTTGAAGCACAAGAGCAAGGAGTTCATCATCAACGCACCATTTGTTACTTCTTGGAGAGTGGTGTCTCCTAGATTGGCTAGGTGTTACTTGGGAGCCTCCAACAAGATTGTGGAGTTGAACCAAGGAGTTTATAAGGGCAAGGAGATCGCCTACTTCGTGAAGATCTACCGCTAGTGAGGCAAGTCCTTCGTGGGCGACGACCATGGTTGGATAGACAAGGTTGCTTCTTCGTGGACCCTTCGTGGGTGGAGCCCTCCGTGGACTCGCGCAGCCGTTACCCTTCGTGGGTTGAAGTCTCCATCAATGTGGATGTACGATAGCACCACCTATCGGAACCACGCCAAAAACATCCGTGTCTCCAATTGCGTTTGAATCCTTCAAACTCTTCCCTTTACTTTCTTGCAAGTTGCATGCTTTACTTTCCGCTGCCCATATACTCTTGCATGCTTGCTTGATATGTATTGTGAATGTTAAACTTGTGCCGAAACTCCACTTAAACTTAAAGAATCTTAAAAACTGCAACTTTGGCACTTAGTGTCTAATCACCCCCCCCTCTAGACACCTCTTCTCAAGGTCCTACAAGTGGTATCCGACCATTGGTCTCCATTGTTTTGGTTTAATCACCATTGGAGGAAGATGGATGAGTCTACTTCGGGGAGTCTTAGACATAGAGTGCCTATTCTTGATGGAGAGTATTTTCATGAGTGAAAAAATGAGATGCTTGTAATTTTCAATCAATATCATTTGAACAAGTACATTGCTAGTCCTTGTGCACCTCATGTTGACCCTATGCATCCTACTCTTGATGAGTCTATTGACATGATTAGGAATCTTAGAACTGCCGAGCTTATCATTAGAGGATTGCCTAGAAACTTGATTGGATGTTTGCCTACTCTTAAGTGTGCCTACACTATATGGAAATTTCTTGAGGAACGATTTCTAGATTATTCCTTGAAAAATCTTGATGAAATTCTCCATAAGTCTATTGCCTTGAGTAAGATGAATACTAGTGATCCTATGTTTGGTGATCGTCTATTTGAGCTTACAAACCTTATGCGTGCCAAAGGAAATGTTGGTATTATTAGTGATATTATTTCTGAAGCTATAAAAATTCATAAGCAAGATTATCAAACTCATTCTAATGAACACCCTCTCTAGGACTTGATCCACCACATGACGATGTTGAACATGGATACTATGATGAGGATGATGATAGTGACTTCGATCTTGATGATGCAATGAGACATTTTGGTCTTATGGCAAATCTTCGGGGATACATGTCAGGAGGAAAGGAATGGGTTCTTGATAGTGGATGTACCGATCACATGACCGGGGATAAAGACATGTTTCGTGAGCTTGCTGAAAATGATAGTCCTCGAAAGTATGTCACTTTTGGTGATAACTCAAAGGGTAAGGTGGTTGGCCTCGGTAAGGTGGCCATATCACATGATAGCTCCATACAAAATGTCATGCTCGTTGAATCTCTTGGTTACAACTTACTTTCAGTATCTAGAATTGCTTATTTCGGTTTCAATGTCCTATTTACTGAAGTAGATTGCCAAGTGTTTCGTCGAGATAATCATAAAATTGTCTTTACCGGTGTGCGTAGAGGTGATCTATACATTGTTGATTTCACTAAAAAGGCTCAACCTAAAACTTAATTCATTGCTAAATCCTCAAAAGGTTGGTTATGGCATAGACGATTAGGTCATGTTGGTATGCGAAACCTTGACAAGCTTATTAAAGGAAATCATATCCTTGGAGTTAACGATGTCATATTTGATAAGGATAGACTTTGCAGCGCTTGTCAGGCAGGTAAACAGGTTGGAGGAAGGCATCCCGTGAAGAACATCATGACTACAAGGAGGCCACTCGAGTTACTTCACATGGATCTCTTTGGTCCCAACTCTTACAAGAGTCTCGGTGGAAATTCTTTTGGTCTAGTTATAGTTGATGATTTTTCAAGATTTACGTGGGTGTTCTTTCTCGATGATAAATTGCATGTCCAAAAGATCTTCAAAAACTTCGCAAGGAAGGCTCAAAATCAATTTGAAGTGAAGATCAAGAAGGTTTGCAGCGACAACGGAACGGAGTTCAAGAACGCAAATGTGGACACCTTTCTTGACGAAGAAGGGATTTAACACGAGTTCTCGGCTATGTACACACCTCAACAAAACGGAGTTGTTGAGAGGAAGAACCGGACGCTCATCGAAATGGCGAGAACGATGCTTGATGAGTACAAGACGCCGAAGCACTTTTGGGCGGAAGCGGTTGAGACAGCTTGTCATGCAATAAATCGCTTGTATCTTCACAAGCTACGCGGCAAGACGGCATACGAGCTGCTCACCGGTAACAAACCCCAAGTTGGATACTTTCGAGTATTCGGCTCAAAGTGCTACATTCTTGATAAGCATCGTCGCTCTAAATTTGCTCCTAAGTCTCATGAAGGTTTCCTACTAGGTTATGGCTCAAACTCTCACACTTACCGTGTCTACAACAATTTCACCCGAAAGGTTGAAGAGACGATAGATGTGAAGTTTGATGAATCTAACGGCTCGCAAGTAGAGCAATTGCCAATTGATGTAGGTGACAAAGATTCGTCGGAAGCAATTCAAGACTTGTCTATTGGCAAGGTTCGTCCAACGGAGGTGAAGGAGAGTACCTCGTCCGTCCAAGTGGAAGCTTCTACCACACGACAAGGTGAACCAAGAGTTGATATGGAAGCATCCACAAGTGGGACACACAAAGATGAAGAAAACGAGGTAGTGCATCAAGATGAACGTCAACAACCTCCTTCTCCACCACGACAAGAGAACGACAACGCCAACAATGAAGAAGGCCAAGAAGAAGAACAAGATGAAGAAGAAGTTCAACCAAGAACCAAGCAAAAGCTTTCACGAGTTCGAGCAAGAATTGCTAAAGATCATCCCGTCGAGCAAATCTACAATGATATTCAAACCGGGAGAATCACTCTCTCTAAAACTCATTTAGCTAACTTTTGTGAAAACTATTCTTTCATCTCTAGCATTGAACCTATGAAGGTCGAAGAAGCATTGGAAGATCTGGATTGGATAAATGCTATGCATGAAGAGCTACACAACTTTGAGAGGAACCAAGTTTGGACATTGGTTGAGAAGCCCGACAACAACCACAACATCATCGGTACCAAATGGGTGTTTCGCAACAAGCAAGATGAAGATGGACAAGTAGTTCGCAACAAAGCACGTCTAAATCGCCCAAGGCTACACACAAGTTGAAGGTATGGACTATGGTGAGACTTATGCTCCCGTTGCTAGACTTGAGTCCATTCGCATCTTACTTGCCTATGCTAATCATCATGATATCACCTTGTACCAAATGGACATTAAAAGTGCTTTTCTAAATGGTGAGACAGAGGAGGAAGTTTATGTTAAGCAACCTCCCGACTTTGTTAATCCTAAGAAACCCAATCATGTTTACAAACTTCACAAAGCCCTTTATGGTCTTAAACAAGCTCCTAGAGCATGGTATAAATGCTTGACCAAGTTCCTTATTGAAAAAGGCTTTGAAATTGGGAAAATTGATTCCACACTTTTTACTAAAAGGGTTAATGGAGAACTATTTGTGTGCCAAATCTATGTTAATGATATTATATTTGGTTCAACTAACCCTCATTTTAGTGAAAAGTTTGGGAAGCTAATGTCGGAGAAGTTTGAGATGTCTATGATGAGTGAACTCAAATTCTTTCTTCGATTGCAAATCAAGCAAACTAAGGAAGGTACCTTTGTTTCTCAAACGAAGTACACCAAGGACTTATTCAAGAAGTTCAATATGCAAGAATGCAAAGGTATGACTACACCCATGCCTACTAGTGGACATCTTGACTTGACCAAAGATGGTGAACCGGTTGATCAAAAGGTTTATCACTCTATGATTGGTTCATTGTCATATCTATGTGCTTCACATCCCGATATCATGCTAAGTGTGTGCATGTGTGCACGATATCAAGCTGCTCCTAAAGAATGTCATCTTAAGGCCGTGAAAAGGATAGTGAGATACTTAATCCATACACCAAATTTTGGCATTTGGTATCCTAAGAGGGCCTCCTTCGATCTTGTTGGCTACTCCGACTCGGACTATGCCGGAGACAAGGTTGACAGAAAGTCCACTTAGGGTACTTGTCAATTTCTTGGTAGATCTCTTGTGTCTTGGTCCTCCAAGAAACAAAACTCGGTATCCTTATCCACCGCTGAAGCGGAATACATTGCCGCTGGTTCATGTTGTGCTCAATTACTTTGGATGACCCAAACTCTTAAAGATTATGGGATATATGTGAAACATGTTCCATTGCTTTGTGACAATGAAAGTGCTATCAAAATTGGTCATAATCCCGTACAACATTCTCGAACTAAGCATATTGAAGTTCGTCATCATTTCATTCGAGATCATGTTGCTAAGGGTGACATTAATCTTAAGCATGTTCCACCGAAAAGCAATTAGCGGATATATTCACTAAACCTCTCGATGAGAAAGTGTTTTGCAGGTTAAGAGGAGAATTGAACATCATAGATGCTTCAAACTTGGAGTAGGAACTCCATTGGATACATGCAAGACATGAGCTTATGACTAATCCTTGATATTTCTCTTATGATGAATATCTTATGTCTTGGATATATTTGTATCTTGCATGATTATCTAACCCATGTAGGTACTTGGTGGAATCAAATTCCATGTGATTGTAATCTACTCCTATCTTGAGCAATCTCTACATCACCAAGACTCTACACTATGGTGGTTGAAGACAAGGAAGCTCGGAACCACTCAAACACATCCTTTGACAAATTCTCTATTGAGCTTCATGATTGTGATTTTTGGATACACAAGTGCTCTTCCTTGCAAGAACTAACCCATGTAGGTAGATGGACTAAAATTCCAAGTGGCGCTCCAAATTCTTGATGAGCTACATCCACCTTGAGCAACCCACAGAAGTTCAACTACATGGACAAGACCACCAACCAAGGTATGTTATTCCATCTTAGAGAAGCTTTACTCCAAGTCATGAGCTAAGGCAACTCGACAAGATGTGAATACATCAAGATGCTTAAACGAAAAATGGCAACCCCATTTTGAGCTTACACGATGAGTATGACCTATGATCAAGTGATCTCACTTGACTCCTAAGTCAATATACTCTAACATAGGTGACTTTATCGCCAACCATCTCTAGATGAAGTTCTCTTGTGTTCTTTTTTGTGTTTTTGCATTTGTCTCATGTATATTTGTTTCCCCTTTCAAAAAAAACTTCATCTAGATTTCTTTCTTTCTGTTTGTTCTGCATTCCAATTCATTGCACACCTTTCAGTAAATTCTTTGCAAATCTTTGTGAGATCTTACTAGTCTAGTGAGCTGAGGTGACAAGTGTTTTCTCTGCGATGAACTCGGTTTCACTGATTTGTTATTTTCGGCCCCACCGAATCCTTTCGGTCCAACCAAAGCAACTCGGTGCCACCGATTTCATAACAGGAAAAACAGTTTGCCACATAATTCTGTGTTTCTTCTGATCCAGCTCCACTCAATGAATTTTGTCCTCTACAAGCATCACATTTTTATCATTGCTTTGTTCCGTGTCTCAAGGACCAAACCCATTCGACAGATTCTAGAAGACCCTTCATGGAAATTGATGTCAAAGGGGGAGAGAGAACATCAAAGCTTATCATTTGAAGAGAGAGAGAGCATCAAAGCTTATCACCTTCTTGAGGGAGAGAGATATCATCTCCTGAAGGGGGAGAGAGACCTTCTAGGGGGAGAGACCCTCAAAGGGAAAAGAGAGATCTCCAGGGGGAGAGAATACTTAAGTAGAAAGTATTTCTCAAGGATCCCAGATGCTTGGTGTTCAAGAGGAGAGATGTCCACATGTCTTCATGAGGGGAGAGACATGTTCATATGTTCTGTTGTGCCTATTTGCATTAGCATGCATCAGCTCTGATCATCATTCATATCTTTTAGCTCTATTTTCTTTCAGCTCTAATTTTCTGTTCCCTATCTTCTCCCAGTATCCCATGTTAGATTCAGGGGGAGCAAGACATCTAAGGGAAAGAGATCATTTAAATTCATTGCATATCTTTACTTTTGGGGACATGTCTAATCCAATGTGGTACTTAGTACTCACTCTCTACATGTCATCCAGTCTTGGTATTCTTGTGGTTTCTTCATTTGCTCGGCTAGTAGGCGTGTTGTGTTATCTAACCTTGTTTACACAGGTTCATTTCATCCTAAGACAACTCAAGACTACAAGGTAAGTATATGCATCACAATCATGTGTATGAGGAATTCTTGCTGATGTACATATTGTTTGCAAGAAGGACTCATGAGCATGAAGGTATTCTCTTCAACATTCTTTGCTCTGATGCATATGGCCAAGATACATGTAACACATTGCCAGCTCTATCATGTTTATGCTCTCACATGCTTCTACATTCCATATTCACATGATTGCATACATGTAGGGGGAGCCTATGTTTGTTACATGTCTTTCCAAAGCTTTACTTGTTGTTACTTATATCTTTATCTAAAGCTTTGATGTATGTTTTCATCAATTACCAAAAAGGGGGAGATTGAAAGCACAAGTGCTCCCTAGGTGGTTTTGGTAATTAATGTCAACATATCTCTTGTTGGACTAACACTTTTATCTAGCATGTTTCAGATAAGTTCAACAATGGAGTGGCATGGACTGAAGGATATGGGAACTCCTTCAAGATGCTAAGGACAAAGGATTGGCTCAAGCTTCAAGCTCAAGACTCTTCATTTTACATTTTAGTGGTCCAAGATCACATTGAGTCTATAGGAAAAGCCAATACTATCAAGAAGGGATGAGGTGTTGCTTAATGAGCCTCTTGCTTCGTGTGCTTCGTGATATGCTCCAAAACCCTCAGCTACTTTCCCACTTCCACAAATGACCTAAACCTTAAGCCAAATTTGGTCACACCGATTCTTCCTCTCTGGCGCCACCGATTCCAAAAGTCATAGCCACTGCCACAAACCCTAAGCAAATCGGTCTTTCCGATGGGGATCTCGGTCTCACCGAGATGGGATTGTAATCTCTCTGTGTATGTCCATTATCAAAGTCGGTCTCACCGAGTTTGAGCAATCGGTACTACCGAGGTTACAATGCAAACTCTCTGGATGACTTATTACCAAAATTGGTCCCACCGAGTTTGAGTAATCGGTCCCATCAAGTTTGCCTGACCAACTCTCTGGAAAGCTTATTACCAAATCGGTCTCACCGAGTTTGTGTAATCGGTCTTACCGGGATTACGTTATGCCCTAACCCTAACTGAATCGGTCTCACTGAGTTGCATTTCGGTCCCACCGAAAACCCTAACGGTCACATTATTTGCTAAATCGGTCTGACCAAGTTTAACGATTCGGTCCCACCGAGTTTGGTAGATTGTGTGTAACGGTCAGATTTTGTGTGGAGGCTATATATACCCCTCCACCTCCTCTTCATTCATTGAGAGAGCCATCAGAACGAACCTACACTTCCAGCATACATTTTCTGAGAGAGAACTACCTACTCATGTTTTAAGGCCAAGATATTCCATTCCTACTGAGGGAGTCCTGGACTAGGGGGTGTCCGGACAGCCGGACTATCAATATCCGCCGGACTCCCAGACTACGAAGATAGAAGATTGAAGACTCCGGCTCGTGTCCGGATGGTACTTTCCTTGGCGTGGAAGGCAAGCTTGGCGTCTGGATATGTAGATCTCCTACCATTGTAACCGACTCTGTGTAACCCTAGCCCTCTCCGGTGTCTATATAAACCGGAGGGCCTTAGTCCGTAGGACGAACATACATCTCAACAATCATACCATAGGCTAGCTTCTAGGGTTTAGCCTCCTTGATCTCGTGGTAGATCTACTCTTGTACTACCCATATCATCAATATTAATCAAGCAGGATGTAGGGTTTTACCTCCATCGAGAGGGCCCGAACCTGGGTAAAAACATTGTGTCCCTCGTCTCTTGTTACCATCCGCCTAGGCGCTGATTCGGGACCCCCTACCGAGATCCGCGGTTTGACACCGACATTGGTGCTTTCATTGAGAGTTCCTCTGTGTCGTCACCGATAGGCTTGATGGCATCTTCAACCAGCAACTCTGTCCAGGGTGAGACTTTTCTCCCCGGATAGATCTTCGTATTCGGCGGCTTTGCACTGCGGGCCAATTCTCTTGGCCATCTGGAGCAGATCGAAAGCTACGCCCCTGGCCGTCAGGTCAGATTTGGAAGCTTAAACTTCACGGCCGATGACCGTGGAGACTTGATCTTCGACGGACTCGTGCCACAGCCAAGCGCACCGCACTGTGACGATGGGCACGATCTAGCTCTGCCGCCGGACAGTGCCTTGGTGGCCGCACTCGGATCCGCTTCGGCCATTAGCCCGGACCCGATCGCCCAGATCGAGGGTCGGTGGACAGACGCCGCCCCGGGGGATTCAACATCCACGGTGATGGAGCCGAACACCAATCTTGTCCCTTGCGAAACTCGTGAATCCGAGGAGCCGGACTCCTCGCCGGACTCCGAACCTCCCGCGCCCCTACCAATCGGTCCGGATTGGGCGCCGGTTATGGAATTCACCGCCGCGGACATCTTCCAACACTCGCCTTTTGGCGATATCCTGAATTCACTGAAGCATCTCTCGCTATCAGGAGAATCCTGGCCGGACTATGGCGGGGCGGTTGAAATACGAACAACGAAGAAATTCAGAGCCCACCCACCACCCACTTTGTAGCCAGCGCCGAGGATTTAACCGACATGCTAGACTACGACTCGAAGACATCGGCGCTATGGGCGGCGATGCGGAAGCGAACAGGAACCAGCGCCTACGAGGCTTTGGAAGGCCACCTCGTCATATGACGTATACATGGTGGATACCCCAAAAGAAGGGATGGCGAAGAAGCAGCGGAGGCAGACTCTTAAAAAGCAGCCCAAGCGCCGGTGTCGTGGCGCCGCTCTAAATCCGCCACAAAGCAAGAATGGAGATTCCGGCATAGGAGATAATAACACTCCGGAGAGCGCCGAAGACAATCCCCTCCAGCAAGACTTAGCGCAGGAGGATGCGAAGCAAGCCCCCACGAGAGGCGGCGGCGAAGGGTTGAGGATGATAACTATATGCCTCCCTCCGAAGATGAAGCAAGCCTCAACGATGGCGAATTCGTCGTACACGAGGATCCGTCGAACAAGAGCGCTTCAAGCGCGGGCTTATCGCCACGGCAAACAGCCTAAAGAAAAAGCAGCAGCAGCTTCAAGCTGATCAGACCTGCTGGCCGATCGATGGACCGAGGTCCTCGCGGCAAAAGTATAAACTTCGAGCGCCCCTCAAAAGTTACCCAAGGCGCAAGCTGCTCCCCGATTAGAGGAGGAAGCATACATACCTTCATCACCAGCAAGACGACATGGCTGACCGACCACCCGTGGTCGCGTGAAGAGGCATCCGGCCCCCACCAAGGCCGTACCCGGCATCGCTCCAAAAGCACGAAGCCAAGAGGGAACGCGCCGGACTTGCGAGACATATTGGAGGACAAAGCAAGGCAATCCAGATCCATCTACGGATCACGTGGGCGCCCTACGACCCACGACGAATACCGTCGTGCCGGATACAATAACCCTGGCCGGGCCGAACACAGCAGACAGCGCTCTCTCGAGCTGCGTCGCGACATCGCTCAATACAGGGGCGCCGCACACCCTCTATGCTTCACTGACGAAGTAATGGATCATCAGATCCCCGAAGGGTTTAAACCCGTAAACATTGAATCTTACGATGGCACAACAGACCCCGCGGTTTGGATTGAAGATTATCTTCTCCACATTCACATGGCCCGCGGCGACGATCTACATGCCATCAAATATCTCCCACTCAAGCTTAAAGGACCAGCTCGGCATTGGCTTAACAGCTTGCCCGCAGAGTCAATTGGGTGTTGGGAAGACCTGGAGGCTGCGTTCCTTGATAACTTCCAAGGCACATATGTGCGACCACCAGACGCCGATGACCTAAGCCACATCATTCAGCAGCCAGACGAATCGGCCAGACAATTCTGGACACGGTTCTTGACGAAGAAAAATCAAATCGTCGACTGTCCGGACGCAGAGGCCCTTGCAGCCTTCAAACATAACATCCGGGACGAATGGCTAGCCCGGCACAGGGGCAGGAAAAGCGAAATCCATGGCAGCCCTCGGATCGTTAATGACCCGCTTTTGTGCGGGAGAGGACAAGCTAGCTAGCCCGCAGCAACAATCTCCGTAAAAATTCTGGCAGTCCGGATACTAAGGACAACAACGGCAGGTCACGACAAATCAAAAACAAGCGCCGCGTGCGGCGGCGATAAGGAGGATCTGACGGTCAATGCGGATTCGAGGCTCTAAACTCGGTCGATGGAAGAAGCCATTTAAAAGAACCACTCCGGGTCCGTCGATCTGGACCGAATACTCGACCGCTTATGCGGATACATGGCACCTCCGAAAAACCAGCTAACCACACCAATAGAGATTGTTGGGTGTTCAAGCAGGCCGGCAAGTTAATTGCGAAAACAATGACAAGGGGCTAAATAGCGGCGGCGAGGAAGAGACACGGCCGCCCGAACAATAGAGGACGAAGGGTTTTCCCCACAAGTGCGGACGGTGAATATGATATCTGCGACCCATATACCCAAGAGGGAGAGGAAGCGCGCACTACGGGGCGTCTATGCGATGGAGCGATCGCCCCAAAGTTCAACCCATGGTCCTCTTGCCCGATCACTTTCGATCGAAGAGACCATCCGACCAGCATCGCCATGGCGGATTCGCGCGTGGTTTTAGACCCAATCGTCGATGGGTTCCACCTCACGAGAGTCTGATGGGCGGCGGTAGCAGCTGAACCTGCTTTATCGAGGATCGGTGTGCAAAATGGGCATAGATCCATCAAGGATTAAACCTACAAAGACAACCTTTAAAGGTGTCATCCAGGATTAGAAGCCAAGCTGTACAAGCTCGGTCCTGCTGGAAGTGGTCTTGGATCCCGGATAATTTCGGGCGAAGAGTTAATCTTGACATAGTCCCGTTCATGGCGGCTATCACGCTCTGCTCGAGCGAACGCGTTCGCAAAATTCAAGCGGTGCCGCATTACGCATACTTAAAGCTCAAGATGCCAGGCCCTCGTGGAGTCATTACGGTCAATGGGAATACGGGCGCTCCCTCGAGCGGAGGAACATCTGGCGGCTCTCGCGGCAGAAGTACAGAGTAGCCTTTTAAGGCAATTCTCAAGTCCGGTGGCTAAAAAGCCGGATACATCAAAGCGCGCCCGGAGCAATACCAACCAAGACCACCTGGCGCGATCAGAGCGCGCGTAGCAATGCGGCCCCAACCCTCACCCGCGCATAATCGCAAGGATAACACTCCGCGTACATCATTACGCTTTGGAGATACCATGGGTGCAGGGAAAGGGGCACGATCACAATGGGCCCAGAGTGCGGCTCGACCACACCAGGGGCTCACAAGTGCGCCTCCTTCCTCTTTATTTTTTATTCTTCTTTTATGTACACAGGACTCTGTTAACCAGAAGCCCTGTCTGGTGGCGAACCTGCCGAACTCACGATACAACAGTCAGGGACTAAAGAAGGCCGCGACGAACATTCAGGTGGTCTCAATTACGAGCATTAAATTCGATTATATACACCAAGTCTGCAGCTCATCCCTGGAGGGGGACATGTTTGTTTAGTCCAAATCCCTAGCTTACCGCACTATTTGTATCAGTCCGATCTATTATCAGACTTTCTTTTTAAAATAATGCAGCACCTTTTTATTGCAATTGCGTTATCTTTTATATATGTTCATTACATGACATCTTACACCCGTATATTTTGGTACGGCCGAATACGCCAGGGGCTTCTGTTCCCCAAATTATGGTGTGATAAAGTCCGAACACTTTCACAAGTGCGGCACCCCGAACTTATAGCATTATATGAATCGGCTCCGAGTCATGTCTTGGGTCAATAGTTGGGTTTGCCCGGCTCCCATGTTTTGGTGCCTTACGTTCCGTTCCGTCGGCTAAGGTAGCTTTGGGAGAACCACTGCGATTGCGCCCGGTTGAGCGGGTTAACGCCTCGATGGAAAGCTAAAACTGACCGGCATGATAAGGCGAGAGACTGATCGCTGTTCGAGAGGTTCTTCGGGTCATAAAGACTCATGCTGCTTGACGAAGTTCGGATGATGTCCGCGAAGGCGTGGATAGCGCCCGGATTCGGTCTTCGAATACCGGGGCTTCGCGAAATTTAAAATTATAGAATTCTATGGCTAAGTGAGAGTGTTCAAGCATTATAAGTCCGGTCGCCTTGTTCGTCGTGTTGAGCGCCTCCCTAGATGGACCCAAAAATGGGAACAAGAGTGCTCAAGTTTATCACCGAACACCCCAACACTTGTGGCTTGGGGGCTGAAGCCAACGACTTGCCATCTCTCAAATTTTACAAAACGGCCGCACAGAAGGTAATATTTTAAATTAAACAAGCGTTGCTCATGGCGCATATAAACGAAGTTTTCAGCGCCCATGATAAATACACAGCGAGTTCACTCAAAAATTACATTTCGGGAGCACTCATCTGCAATATCGCAGGCTCCCTTCAGAACAACTTTATAATACCGCTCGGCGTGCGATGCTCCTTGCCCGGCGGTGGGTCGTGAAGCTTCTCCGCATCCAGTTTGCCCCATTGCACCTTTATGCGGGCAAGGGCCCGACGAGCGCCTTCAATACTGGCGGGCGCTTGACTACATCGAGCACAGGGCATGCATTCACCAGCCGCCGCACTAGGCCAAAGTAGCTTCGGGCATGGCCTCTCGAGCCACAACCGGACTATGAGGCCCTTCATGGCCTCCTCGGCTACCTTGTGGAGTTCGACCAGCTGCTTCAATTTGGTCGCTTAGAAACACCGGATGGCGGCCTCGGCGTCTTGAGACCGAAGACCTTCTCCGTCGAGCTCCCCTCCTCGCCACGATAGAATGCGGCGGCATCAGACGCACTATGCGGCAGATCTGCAAACGCCCCTGGAGAGCTCCGAATTCGGGTAAGTATCCGGTAATTCACATTAACATGCCTGCTTTGCATGAAAAAGGCCTTACCCGCCGCTATCTTCTTTATGTCCTCAACCTCCTGAAGAGCCTTCTGGGCCTCGGCCTTGGCGGACTTGGCACTTTCGAGAGCCGAGTCAAGCTCGGACTCTCGAGTCTTGGAGTCACGCTCCAAACTCTCATGCTTTTCCATGAGAGCCTGGAGCTCTTGCCGAACTTCCGCCACCTGGGCCTCTTGCTTTTCTCGCTCAGCCCGTTCCGTGGCCGCATTGCGTTCGGCCACGGACACGGCATCCTTCAGGGCTGTCACCTCGTTAGTGGCCCCTGCAATACACATATTATCCTTGTTAATTTTATTTGCAACCAAAATCCTTTTCTGTAAGGTACTTATTCAAAGAGGTGTTACTCACCTTCTTTTTCCTCGAGCTGCTTCTTCGCATGGCCGAGCTCTTGCTCGGACCGCTCGAGTTCTTCTTCAACACCTCGACCTCCGCCGTTAAAGCGGCAGAGGTCGGCAGCGCAACCTGCAAACCCATATTGACATATTTTTAGCAACCCTGCGTATATCTTGTTAGATCCTTAGTCCGGCTTTTCTTTCTGAACACCGAACTAAGCATCAGGGGCTACTGTCTATGCGGTATTACATTACATAATTTTAACTTCTTACCTCGAAGCCTATTAGAAGGCTGCTGCAGGCTTTGGTCAGCCCGCTCTTGGCGAGCTGAACCTTCTCAATCACCGCACTCATGATAGTGCGGTGTTCTTCCTTGATGGAAGCGCCTTTAAGCGCCTCCAACAGGTTATCCGGCACCTCCGGTTGGACGGAGGCCGCCGGTGCCACAGTCCTGCCCTTCTTTGAAGGGCGCTTGCGGACTCTGGAACCACTACTGGTTCGATGTAGAGTCGGCGCAAAGTCCGGAGGTCGCCTTGTGGCGCCTCTGGAGCCTCCTCTGATGGGTCCCCTCTTGGGATCCCACCTCGGCGTCCTCGTCGTCGCGTGGGGTAGAAGCGGTCGGGGCGGAATTTACGTCCGGCGAGGCCAGCGACCGCTCATTGAGTCGGGAGATCGTCATCGGCGGACTACGGACAGAATGCGGCGTTAGAAGGATACTACGTGACATGAAATTATGCGGCATATAAATGATCCGAATACTTACGATCCGGTGGGCGCTTGCCCTTGAGGCCACTCATCCTCGCCAGCGCTGATGTTGGCGAAACTGTCGAGGATAGTTCTCCCCTCTTGGACCCTTGGCCGCCCGATTGGGGAAGCCTTCCTCTTCTTCTCTCCTCCTCCGGAGAGAGTACTCCTCCTCCTCGTCTTGGGGAGAGTCCTCGTCGTCGTCGGACCTTTGATTCACGGGAACTCTTTGAGTCCCGTGGCCACCTTCTTGGCCTTCTTCTCCGGCACCACGTGCGGTGCCGGAACCAGTAGCCCTGTTAAGCGGGCGTTCACTGGGTCTTCTGGCATGGGAGCCGGGCTGATGATCAGCTTGGCCTTCTCCATCCATTCCTGTCAAAGGAAGAGGCAGAATGAAACCTCACTAGAGTCAATCTAATTACCACAAGTGTCCCGTAATGGGGTTGAATCACTTACCTCGTCAGTCGGAGACTGCGAGCTGAATCCGCGGTCTTCGGTCGCGGATGCGGGGGCTTCGGCGCCCTTGAACAGCACCCTCCAGGCGCCTTCGTGTGTTGTATCGAAGAGCCCGCTTAACACCTGGTGCTGTTCCGGATTGAACTCCCACAAATTGAATGCCCGTTCCTGGCATGGGAGAATCCACCGGAGGAGCATGACTTGGACCACGTCGACGAGCCGGAGCCTATTGCTCACCATCTTCTTGATGCAGGCTCGGAGTCCCGTCACCTCCACCGGATTGCCCCACTGCAAGCCCTTCTCTTTCCAGGAGGTGAGCTGCGTGGGGATTCGAGATCTAAACTTCGGGGCCGCCGCCCATGTGGGCTTCTTGCGGCTCGGTGATGTAGAACCACCCGATTGCCACCCCTTGACGGAGTCCACGAAGGTCCCTTCTAGCCAAGGGACATTGGGCAATTTGCCCAACATGGTGCCTCCGCATTCCGCTTGCGTGCCCTTCACAACCTTCAGCTTGACGTTGAAGGTCTTGAGCCACGGGCCGAAGTTGGGCTGGATGCAGAGAAAGGCCTCGCACACGACGATAAACACCGAGATGTTGAGGATGAAGTTCGGCGCCAGATCGTGGAAATCCAGGCCGTAGTAAAACATGAGCCCCGGACAAATGGATGGGCGGAAAGCCCGATCCGCGGAGGAAGTGGGGAGGAAGGCGACCCTCTCATGAGGCCGGGGGTAGGGATGAGCTGCCCTCATCGGGCGGCCGATCGCAATATCGCTGGAAAGGTATCGGCGTCGCGCAGCTTGGTGATGTCCTCCTCCTTAGCGGTGGAGGCCAGCCATTACCTCCCGCTCCGGACATATTCGGAGAAGGTCGGCGAGATCTTGCGAGCTTAGGCGTTGGAGCTTGAGTTCGCGAGGATGGATGAGCAAAGGAGGAAGAAGGCATAGGTGAGAAGGTGAATCCTTATCCCTTATATATAGGCGGACAAAACTATCGTCCCCACCGGCTGGTAAAACTCGCTTATCTCCCAAGCGCCACTATCAATGGCGCGGTTGGGTTCTACGTGCGTATTGATGAGAATCCGGAATAAGGGAACACGATCTACGCTTGACAGGGCGTGCCAAGAAACCGCTTAGCTAAGCGTCTGAGGTGGTATAGTAAAAATGATTCAAACAAAAGCTTGGTAGCGGTGTGACGTCGCGCCGCGTAATCGTCGGCAGATTGAACTAAGTGTACATTTTATTCTCTCTACGGTGGAATGTGGAATTTATTTTGCGAGCGGACACTATCCTGGTGTTCATGATCTTCTCTGGATTATTCAAGGAGGAACCCGCCTTGCAATGCCGAACATTATGCGCGCCGGACTTATCGTCATTGAAGACTGGTTCGAGGGGACTCTTGAGGAGTCTGGACTAGGGGTGTCCGGACAGCGGACTATCAATATCCGCGGACTCCCGGACTACGAAGATTGAAGATTGAAGACTCGGCTCGTGTCCGGATGGTACTTTCCTTGGCGTGGAAGGCAAGCTTGGCGATCTGGATATGTAGATCTCCTACCATTGTAACCGACTCTGTGTAACCCTAGCCCTCTCCGGTGTCTATATAAACCGGAGGGCCTTAGTCCATAGGGACGAACATACATCTCAACAATCATACCATAGGCTAGCTTCTAGGGTTTAGCCTCCTTGATCTCGTGGTAGATCTACTCTTGTACTACCCATATCATCAATATTAATCAAGCGGGGCGTAGGGTTTTACCTCCATCGAGAGGGCCGAACCTAGGTAAAAACATTGTGTCCCTGTCTGCTGTTACCATCCGCCTAGGCGCACAGTTCGGGACCCCCTACCCAAGATCCGCGGTTTGACACGACACCTACCATATGAATCTTGATCTCTAGCCTTCCCCAAGTTGCTTTCCACTCAAATCTTCTTTCCACCAGATCCAAATCCTATGAGAGAGAGTTGAGTGTTGGGGAGACTATCATTTGAAGCACAAGAGCAAGGAGTTCATCATCAACGCACCATTTGTTACTTCTTGGAGAGTGGTGTCTCCTAGATTGGCTAGGTGTCACTTGGGAGCCTCCGACAAGATTGTGGAGTTGAACCAAGGAGTTTGTAAGGGCAAGGAGATCGCCTACTTCGTGAAGATCCACCGCTAGTGAGGCAAGTCCTTCATGGGCGACGGCCATGGTGGGATAGACAAAGTTGCTTCTTCCACTAGTAGAAAACCACCAATCAGTCCCGGTTCGTAAGGGCCTTTAGTCCCGGTTCGGGAACCGGGACTAATGGGTCGTTACTAATACCTCAACCCATTAGTCGGTTCAAACACGAACCGGGACCAATGTGCTCTCCACGTGGCCCTGGCGCCGAGCCCGGTCGGGGGCCTTTGGTCCCGGTTGGTGGCTCCAACGGGACCAAAAGGCGCCCACGTGTCTGCATTCGATGGCCTGGGTTTTTTGAAAGGAGGGGGTTGGGGGTTTTGGGGGTTTTGGGGGTTAATTTAGGTGTTTAGTATATTGTGTTAGCTAGCTAATTAATAGAGAGAAGTGTCCTCTCTTAATTATGTCCGTGCTTGCTCGACGCTACATAGTATATATACATAAGTGATCGAGAGAACCATTCAGTACAGAAGTTTGTCATGCATACCGAGAGAAGTGATCGATCGACCTCTCCTTCTCCGAGAGATTGGTCGAACAACAAGTTTCTTGGCTACATACATGTACAATCTATATAAGATCTCTTAATTACAAACCACTAGCATTTGAATTCAAGTTCCACATGGTATTCTCGGCTTTCTTGATGGCGTGTTCAAGAAAGAATCCGCCAATTCCTCTTGAATTGCTTTCATGTGATCTGGTTCTAGGAGTTCATCCGCATCTGCCACGTCTAATTAATTTGAAGAAGGGGTTAATTAATACATATATATGAATGAAACTCAACAGAAATGATGGTGTAATAAAATGAAATTGTGAATATTATTGCTTACGCACTTCATATTGTCTTCTAGAGTAGCCCGCTTGTTTTTCAATGTCGCGTTGTGGATGAACTCGCACACGTAGTATCCACGAAATCATTCCTTCCTCCTGCCACAAGCACTTTACGAGAAATAGAGGTCAATCAAACTGATAATGAAGCATTATATAAATGGCATTGATGAAAGTATAGCTATAGAATCAGCGGAGATGCGCTTGAGAGTACTTACTTTCGGGTATGTATATCGCAGCTCCTTGGCGATCCGGAGCTTGTGCGGTGAACTGTTTCCAAACCCTGCAAGACAAAGAAAATATTTGTTATTACTTGAGATATCAGGAAATGAACAAAAGTTGCCGATATGGTGCGATAATGATCGATTGAACTTACTTGCTGAGCATTTCAGTCATGTCCGCATAGGTGTTGGGATCTTTCCGTGCAGAGTCTAAGGCGGTTACTAGTCACGCTCAAGCTTAATCTCGAGAAGAATATAGTGGTACCTACACGCATGCATAACTCATCAATTACATTAACCTCGCTCGAGTAATAAGGAAAACCGAATATGCACACGACAAGTAACACTCACGGGCCGTGGTAAGGAAAGAGTATGGTATCTTTGTTTTGATTTTGATCAATGATTGTAGCAAGTTGTCCTCGGCCTCTTGGCGCGCTTTTAACCAGAAAAACATCTATGATATTTGTGTTAATGAACCCAATATCATAGATTTCATTTTTTTGCACTCGGCGATCTTCAATCTGCATAATATATTGAGGATAATTAATTATAAATACATGCAATGAAAGAGCCGAGCTATATATACAGACTAATGACGAAATAGTACTTACAGCAGTAGCAAAAGACCATTAATTTATCGAGGGCCTTTTGATTGAAGAACTCGAAGAACTCCTCAAATGGAATAGACAACAGATCATTTGAAACGAGGTCATGCTCCTCTTTAATTTTCAGATACAAAGTGTTCGTCCCCTCAGACTCTCTGCAGGTTTTCATGTACCAACTGTGGAATCTTCGCATCATTGTTGTCAGAGACTTTTCATCTTTGACGAGAGGCTTCCCGTACTCGTATCTGAATAAGTCCACCTCCATGAAATCAGGAAGTGCATCGTCAGGCAGGTAATCTTCAAGATTGCCATAACCGGCCATTGTCCCAGGAGGATTAGACACATTCAGCGGGGGGCACGATTGCTGTGCTTGTTCGCCGAGCTGGGCAATTTTTTTCCCCTTTGCCTGTTGTTCTTTTAACCTTTTATCGATGTGATAGTTCCCGACCGCTTGGCTTGGAGATATGTCTGCATTCGATGTCGCTCATAGTTGGTTCTCGGCGGAGACTTTGGTGGTTTCCTCGGGGCATCGAGTGCGCTTTGCTTTCACGGATCGACCTTCTCCTCCGGAGGTGGATGTATCTTTGCTTTAACCCCTTCAAAGAACTCCTTCACTTGGGTCTCGCACGATCATATCGTTTTCCTCCTTGCTCCTCTCATACGGTAACTTCTCTCTGGGCTTTAGAGGTGGACCGTGTCTGTATTGCCTCTCTCTTCTTGTGCTGCTAGACGCCGGAGCAGAGCGGAGGCGGCTGCGGCGTCTGTCTTCCTTCGTGCTTGCTTACGAGGCGGAGGAGAAGGACTACTGACAGCGTCGGAGCAGCCGGGCGGCGGCGGGTCTCTTCCGCCCTTCTTTGGCGAGGCGGAGAAGGAGGAGGCGGAGTGCCGCCACGCGCCGGAGAAGGGGCGAGTGCCGCCACGCGTGCCCTGATCTTCACTCGCGGAGGAGGAGGCGGTGGAGGCGGAGTGCCGCCATGCGTGCCCGATCGTCACTCACGGAGGAGGAGGCGGTGGAGGAGGCGGAGTGCCTGACTCGCGGATGAGGAGGAGGAGGCGAGGCGCCGATTCGAGAAGGTCGATGAGCTCCTTCCGCCATAGGCATGGAGTCTTGAGCAGAACCCAGCCTAGTCTCCCCTTCACCGGTAGGGTGCTCAAGCGAGGTCCTCAAATCCTCCGTTATTTCATCAACCATCACCTTAGCAAATCATACGGAATCGGTGGCGGTGATAAGTTGTGCGGGTCCACTAGGATAAACTTGGCCAACAGCCGCCTTGACCTTCAAATTCATGCATCACGCAATAATGTGGCAATTTTGAGACTCCGTGATACCATCCACGGGATAGCTGGCGAGAGCCGTCAAGACATGCTCCGCTGAAGCAGCTCGGTGGAAGCAACGCTGCTTCTGCGCTGAGATGGCGGGGTAACCGGGGAAGCTTGGCATGTCGTTTGTTGCGATCTGCTGCTTCTCGTTCCTCTTCTCGATCCTCTAGCCCCATTACCCTTCCAAGCAGCGCTGCATTTGGTCATGCTCCACTTTCTTCCTCCTCTCGTGGGTTTTGTAACCCCTGCGTCCGGAAAACCAACCTTCCACGAGGCGAGCTGGCGTGCCTCGTCCGTCCGTGGTGCTCGGGATTCCCAAGGGCCATTGTGAGCATGTCCTTCTCCTGTTTGGAAGGAGCGTCCCCGCATTGCGCTTGCATCAATATATTGTCGAAGTTTCTTGGTGGTGTTTGCAGTTGCTCGTTAGTCCATCGACCTTTGCCGATTCTGAGGTCCAAGGTTCCGCCAGCCCGAAGAACCAAGTCCGGCAACGGTCAGCCAGCGCATCATCTCGGTTCGATCCCTTTTCAAGCAGATCATGCTCAGCCTTGGACCACTTAGGCGGGCTTTGAGGTAGCCACGACCCGTGCGATGGTGAAGCGTCTTCTTCGCAGCATTTTTCTTGTTTGTCTCCGACATCTTCTTACTCTTTTCCGATGTCTTGTGGGCCACAAATGCGGGCGATGATCTTTGATCTTCTCATATTTGCCGATGAGTTCTGGTGTCTCTTTTTTCTTAACAAACTGGTTCAGCTCTTTCCTCCACCTCCTCATTAGGCCAGCCATCTTCTTAAGAGCACAAGACTTGATTAATTGCTCTTTAAGCGGCTTCTCCGGATCCTCCTCTGGCGGTAGGGTGAAATTTGCCTTCAGCTCATTCCAAAGATCTTCTTTCGCATATCATTGACATAAGACACCTCGGCGTCTTCATCCTTAGCAGCTTATACCATTGCTAGATGCTGATCGGGATCTGTCCCTAACAAGAACCCCCGACCGAAAGCGAAAATGCCTTCTTTGTCCGGATGGGTTCAATCGGTTCGCCGTCGGGCGCGATTTCTATGATCTCAAACTTTTCATCCGAGCTCAACTTTTCTTGGGCCTCGTCTCCGTGCGAAGTTGTGCTCGATCCGGAGGGCTAGAAATTATAAGGAAGAAAGACGACAGTACTTAATATGTGTACATATACCAAAACAATGGATGCATCAATTAACTTGTCGGCATGGGCTTAACTAATATATATATACCTGGCGGACTCGGTTCGGTGACTCGGCTCAACACGGTCTCCTTCGTCTTGTACCTCCATTGTGTCACGGAGCCATCATGAACATAGTCCTCCTCTTGTACCGGCATTAATGAGTGAAGCCATCATAATCATAGCCCTCTTCTTCATCCATCTGACCAACGGTGTCGATGAGAAATGACGCAACATCATCACTTCCATTTGCGATTATTTCCCCCAACATCGCTTCTGTTTCTTCGTCTCGGGAGTGCTCCATAGTTTTTGCAAATATTGACAACATGTCAATTATTATTCAAACATGGTACATACTGGCAAACGTAGAACTAGCTAGCTAATCACAATAAGGAATCATGTTAGTGGCCTCGACGCTGCTTCTCTAGGGTTTGGGGTCGCCTCGACACAAAACTTCAAGGGTTTGGGGTGGCCTCGACGATAACGCTCTTTTAACTTGATAAATTTGGGTGGCCTCTCGAGAGAGTTAATTTGTCGGGTAGGAGCCTTGGCGGGAGAATGCGTGGGAGACCTGCAACATCGTTTCTCTCTAGGGTTTGGGTGTCCTCGAGAGTTTTGGTCGGCGAGAGGGCGAGGGGGTGCTGCAGTTGTATCTAGAGGGGTTAATTATATCGACAACGACGCGACATACATATACATATCGGGGAGGGGGTATCGGTACCACCCCCTCGTGTTGAAGTTTCTTCTTTCTCCTTTCCTTTCTTTCTTCTTCTCCTCTTCTTTTTCTTCTTCTCCCTCGAGAAAGGAAAATAATTAAGGAAAAGGAAGAAAAGAGGAAGAAGGAAGAAGGAAGAAGAAAAAGAAGTAAAAAGAAAAAAAAGAGGAGAAGAAGAAAGGAATAGAGGAGAAGAAGAAAAATAGAATTTCTCCTTTCTCCTCTATTCCTTTCTTCTTCTCTCTTCTTCTTCTTCTTTTTCCTCTTCTTATTTATTTCTCCTCTTCTTCCTCTCCTCTTTTCTCCTTTCTTCCTCTTCTTATTTTCCTTTTCCTCTCATTCTTTTAGTATTGCTTGTTTTAAAAAAATGTTCAAATAGAAAATTCCAAAAAAACAAAGGTTTTGCCTAATGCATTGTTCATATGAATATACCAACATTTGCATATTCTACAATAATTAATATCAACAAAAAATCTATGAACAGAAAAAAAACGAACTTTTCTAAAATCTATCTTTTGCATATATATAGCCACATATGAACAGAGCCGCATATATACATACACATATATGAACAGAAAAAAAACTAATAAAATGAAACATATACATATATGAACATATATGAACATATACATACACATACACATATATGCATTGTTCATATGAACAGAAAAAAACTAAACTAATAAAAATGAAAAAAACAGAGCCGCATATATATATAGCCACATATATACATACACACACACATATATATATATACATTGAACAAAAAAAAAACTAATAAAATGAAAGAAAAAAAAAGAGCCGGTGGCTGTGTGGCGGCTCTGGTGGCGGAGTGGGCTGGGCGCGGCGACGGCGGCGGCGGCGACAGGGCTTGAGGCGCTTGTGGCGGCGGCAACAGGCAGAGCTGGCGGCGGCGATGACGGCGAAGCGGGCTCGAGGAGGGCGGCAACGACGGCGGCGGCAAGCGACGGCGACGGCGACGGCGGCGGCGGAGGGCGGCGGCGTCGGGGCAACTGGCGGCGTCGGCGCGTTCGGCGTCGTCGAGGGCAATGTGGCGATGAACGCAAAACTGCAAAGTGCCACTTATATACAAGGAGCATTGGTCGGTTGGTGGCACCAACCGTGACTAATGCCACCTTTACTCGGTTGGAGCCACCAGCGGGACCAAAAGCCTCAATTTCGGCAGCCCAAAGGCGGGAAGCTGCGACCTTTGGTCGGTTGGTGGCTCTAACGGACTAAAGCCTCCCTTTAGTCGGTTTGAGCCACCAACCGGGACCAAAGGCCCTCACACGCCAGCGTCGGGGCCAAAGTTTAGTCCCCCTCGCTAGTTGAGAGGGGCGCAGTGGTTTATAAGCCCCACCGCTCCCTCTTGAACTCCTTTGTCTGCAGCTTATGGGCCTACTTGCTCCTTCGTTGCTGTTGGACCTTCTGGGCCTTCTGCGGGCCTGAATCCTGGCCCGAAATAGGGATACAAGTCGTATTCAGGCCGTGGCGGCCCAGTAGGTGGCATTTTTTTCTTGCTTTATTTAATTTATTTTGTTTCTACTTACAACAAAATACTTATTGTTGTTTTTTGTTTTGTTTTCTGCATTATTTATTTTCTTTTGTTTTTGCTCTATTTTTAAATCTTTTTGCTTCTAGTTTTAGGAAAATTATAAACTTTCTGTTAGTGCCATTACTAATTTTCAAATTTGAAAACACTTTTTTTTTTTTTCTTTCTTGCTTTATTTAATTTATTTTGTTTCTACTTACAACAAAATACTTATTGTTGTTTTTTGTTTTGTTTTCTGCATTATTTATTTTCTTTTGTTTTTTGCTCTATTTTTAAATCTTTTTGCTTCTAGTTTTAGGAAAATTATAAACTTTCTGTTAGTGCCATTACTAATTTTCAAATTTGAAAACACTTTTTTTGTTTTCTTTCTTGCTTTATTTATTTTATTTTGTTTCTACTTACAAAAAAATACTTATTGTTGTTTTTTTGTTTTGTTTTCTGCATTATTTATTTTCTTTTGTTTTTTGCTTTATTTTTAATTCTTTTTGCTTTTAGTTTTAGGAAAATTATAAACTTTCTGTTAGTGCCATTACTTTTCAAATTTGAAAACACATTTTTTGTTTTCTTTCTTGCTTTATTTATTTTATTTTGTTTCTACTTACAACAAAATACTTATTGTTGCTTTTTAATTATTACGAGGGCCGAACCATAAGACATTTCAAATGAACTCTGAAAAAGTTGAAAGTTGGCATGGTATCATAAATTGACCCACACATAGCATGTGCATGTACAAAACAAACAATGGTATCATACTCATCAGTTACAATATAATGGTATCATAAACGAACAATAGTTGCGGGAGAAAGTCTTCACTTTTTCTTCGCTTGCGTCATTTACTTATTGCGCCGTAACCATGGATAATCTTCATCGTTTATCGGGATCTTTGGGTCAGCCTTGACTTTAAAGGAGGAATTTCATGAAACTTTTCATAATCTTGAGACATGTCATCTTGTCCTCCACTCCCACGATGTCCCTTTTCACGAAAGAACTATGTGGCGCTTTGGCTCATCGTATGATGTATTTGCTTCCTTATCTTTTCTCTTTCTCGGTCTCTTGGACATGTCCTTCACATAGATAACCTGTGCCACATCATTGGCTAGGACGAGCGGTTCGTCGGTGTACCCAAGATTTTTCAGATCCTTGTTGTCATTCCGTCTTGTGGGTCTACCTGCACTTCGCCTCTCGATAGATTGACCCATTTGCACTTAAACAAAGGGACCTTAAAATCATGTCCATAGTCAATTTCCCATATGTCCACTATGTAACCATAATATGTGTCCTTTCCCTCTCGGTTGTTGCATCAAAGCGGACACCGCTGTTTTGGTTGGTGCTCTTTTGATCTTGGTCGATCGTGTAAAATGTATTCCCATTTATCTCGTATCCTTTCCAAATCAATACGGTCAAAGATGGTCCCTGGATAACAAGTACAGCTCCTCACAAACAGTGCTGTCACCTCGTCGTGCTTCCAACCAACTGCTGAAAGTCTGATGTGTTCACATGTAATCCGATCGTCGCCTTTGCTCCGGGTGTTTGAAGCGCAGATTGTTCTTGTGTTCATCGACATACGGGTCACCAAGGTAGAGTTCGTAGAAGCTGTGTAGTGGGCTTGAGACCAAGAATATCCGTCCCTGCATATTATTGAGTCCTTTCCAAGCGTGCCTTTTCTAGTCAGTCTCCCCTCATACCGCGATTTAGGGAGACCTATCTTCTTAAGGCCAGGAATGAAGTCAACACAAAACCGGATGACATCCTCTGTTACGGACATATTTCTTTAGGACTCCCATGAACCTCTCAAAGGGGTACATATTGTGTAGAAATACGGGGCCCAAAATGGCAATCTCGTCAACTAGATGAACAAGAACGTGCGTCATGATATTGAAGAAGGATGGTGGGAACACCAGCTCGAAACTGACAAGACATTGCACCACATCACTCCTTAGCCTTGGTATGGTTTCTGGATCGATCACCTTCTGAGATATTGCATTGAGGAATGCACATAGCTTCACAATGGCTAATCGGACGTTTTCGGTAGAAGCCCCTCAATGCAACCGGAAGCGATTGCGTCATAATCACGTGGCAGTCATGAGACTTTAGGTTCGAAACTTTTTCTCTGCCATATTTATTATTCCTTTTATATTCGACGAAGCGGTCGGGACCTTCATACTAGCAGGCATTCAAAGAAGATTTCCTTCTCTTCTTTGGTAAGAGCATAGCTGGCAGGACCTTCATCTTGCTTTGGAGGCATGCCGTCTTTTTCGTGCAAACGTTGCAGGTCCTCTCGTGCCTCATTGTATCTTTTGTCTTCCCATACACGCCCAAGAAGCCTAGCAGGTTCACGCAAAGGTTCTTCGTCACGTGCATCACGTCGATCGAAGAGCGGACCTCTAGGTCTTTCCGGAGAGGTAGGTCCCAAAATATAGATTTCTTCTTCCACATGGGTGCGTGTCCCTCGGCGTCACTCGGAACAGCTAGTCCACGGGACCCTTTCCAAAGATTACGTGTAAATCATTGACCATAGCAAATGCGTGATCACCGATGCGCATGGCGGGCTTCTTCCGGTGATCTGCCTCGCCTTTGAAATGCTTGCCTTTCTTTTGACATTGATGGTTGGTCGGAAGAAATCGGCGATGGCCCGGTACACATTCTTCCCGCAGCTTGCGGTATATACTATCGATGTCAAGTAAGCAGTGCGTGCATCGTGGTATCCCTTGTTTGTGCGTCACGAAAGGTTCTTGAGAGCGGGCCAATCGTTGATGGTCACGAACAGCAACGCCTTTAGGTTAAATTCCTCTGTTGTGCTCATCCCACGTAAGTACACCGTTTCCATTCCACAGCTGTAAAAGTTCTTCAACTAATGGCCTTAGGTACACATCAATGTCATTGCCGGTTGCTTAGGGCCTTGGATGAGAAGCGGCATCATAATGAACTTCCGCTTCATGCACATCCAAGGAGGAAGGTTATACATACATAGAGTCACGGGCCAGTGCTGTGATTGCTGCTCTGCTCCCGAAAGGATTAATGCCATCCGCGCTTAAAGCAAACCATACGTTCCTTGGCTCACTTGCAAACTCATCCCGATACTTTCTCTCGATTTTTCTCCACTGCGACCCGTCACGGGTGCTCTCAACTTCCGTCTTTCTTACGGTCCTCACTGTGCCATCGCATCAACTTGGCATGCTCTCCGTTTACGAACAGACGTTTCAACCGTGGTATTATAGGAGCATACCACATCACCTTCGCAGAACCCTCTTCACTGGGGGCTCGCCGTCAACATCACCGAGGTCATCTCGTCGATCTTATACCGTAATGCACCGCATACGGGCATGCGTTCAGATCCTTATACGCACCATGTAGAGGATGCAGATCATTAGGGCATGCATGTATCTTCCGCACCTCAATCCTAGAGGGCATCGACCTTCTTTGCTGCGTATGTCTTTGTCGGGCAATTCGTTATCCTTTGGAAGCTTCTTCTTCAATATTTTAAGTAGCTTCTCAAATCCTTTATCGAGCCTGACATTCTCTGCCTTCCACTGCAGCAATTCGAGACGGTACCTAGCTTTGTGTTGCCATCTTCGCAATTGGGGTACAACCCTTTTTGTGGTCCTCTAGCATGCGATCGAACTTCAGCTTCTCTTTTGACTTTCGCATTGCGTCCTTGCATCGACAATGACCGGCGGAGATCATCATCATCGGGCACATCATCTGGTTCCTCTTGATCTTCAGCAGCTTCTCCGTTGCAGCATCATCGTGCACATCGTCGGTTCCTCTTGATCTTCGGAGCATCACCGTATTCAGGGGCACATAGTTGTCATCGTACTCTTCTTCTTCGCCGTCTTCCATCATAACCCCTATTTCTCCGTGCCTCGTCCAAACATTATAGTGTGGCATGAAACCCTTGTAAAGCGGTGGGTGTGCAGGATTTTCGGTCGAGTAAGACTTCGTATTCCACATATAGGGCATGGACAACACATAAAACCATTTCCTTGTTTGCCTCAGCCACTTCGAGAAAATTATGCACGCCCTTAATGTACTCGAAGGTGTGTCTTGAACCGTACATCCATTGCCGGTTCATCTGTGTGCATTATATATAATTAAGTGTGTCAAAAATCATTAGAGAGATCATGAATAGATAATTAATTAAGTGACCAAATTAATAGAAGTTCATCATCACATTAAAACCAAAGTACATACATAGTTCTCATCTAACAACATAAAGCTCTGCAGAGCATCTAAATTAATTAAACCATACACTGAAACTATGTAAAACATTTCAATGCGAAAACAAATGCGATCATAATCGCAACCAATGTAACAACTGATCCAACGACATAATGATACCAAGCCTCGGTATGAATGGCATATTTTCTAATCTTTCTAATCTTCAAGCGCATTGCATCCATCTTGATCTTGTGATCATCGACGACATCCGCAACATGCAACTCCAATATCATCTTCTCCTCCTCAATTTTTCTAATTTTTCCTTCAACAAATTGTTTTCTTCTTCAACTAAATTTAACCTCTCGACAATAGGGTCGGTTGGAATTTCGGTTCAACAACCTCCTAGATGAATAAAATCTATGTCACGTTGGTCGGCATAATTGTCATAAATAATAAATGAACCAATAGTTATGAAAAGATAATATATACCACATCCGAATCATAGGCGGGGCCGAGGGCCGACGAGGCGGATACCAAAACCATCGCACTATATAAGATGCAATAATAAAAGTAAGAAAATTATACAAGTATATATCTATCTAAACATACAAATAAGAATATTTTTCCTTTCGGAAAGAAGATAAGAACAAGAGGCTCACCACGGTGGTGCCGCCGATGAGATCGGTGCGGGTGATCGGCGGCGTTGAAGGCGGGATGGGGCGTGACGGACCGCTAAACCTAGACAAATATGGAGGAAATGGAGCTTGGCGGTCGAGCTTGGAGAGGAGAAACCTTAAGTAGTGTGGCTCGGGCATTCCATCGAACACCTTGTGTGCATATGAGGTGAGCTAGAGCACCACCAAGCCCTCTCCCCTCGGCGGAAAAAAGCAGGCGGTGTGCTCTGCTCTTGCACGAGGGGGTATATATAAACACCACCATTGGTCCCGGTTGGTCGCATGAACCGGGACTAAGGGTTCCTTTGGTCGGTTCATGCCACGAACCGGGACGAATGGTGGTGGGCCAGGAGGCGGATCATTGGTCCCGGTTCATCCCACCAACCGGGACTAAAAGGTCCAGACGAACCGGGACCAATGGCCCACGTGGCCCGGCCGGCCCCCGGGGCTCATGAACCGGGTCCGATGCCCCCATTGGTCCCGGTTCTGGATTGAACCGGGACTAATGGGCTGGACCGCCCTGGACCGTTGCCCCCTTTTCTACTAGTGTTCGTGGACCCTTCGTGGGTGGAGCCCTCCGTGGACTCGCGCAGCCGTTACCCTTCGTGGGTTGAAGTCTCCATCAACGTGGATGTACGATAGCACCACCTATCGGAACCACGCCAAAAACATCCGTGTCTCCAATTGCGTTTGAATCCTCCAAACCCTTCCCTTTACTTTCTTGCAAGTTGCATGCTTTACTTTCCGCTGCCCATATACTCTTGCATGCTTGCTTGATATGTATTGTGAATGTTAAACGTGTGCCTAAACTCCACTTAAACTTAAAGAATCTTAAAAACTGCAACTTTGGCACTTAGTGTCTAATCACCCCCCCTCTAGACACCTCTTCTAAAGGTCCTACACGTACATCTTCACGATCCGACCGATCCAAGTACCGAACACACGGCACCTCCGAGTTCTGCACATGTTCAGCTCGGTGACGTCCCACGAACTCCGATCCAGCAAAGTGTTGAGGGAGAGTTTCTTCAGCACGATGGTATGATGACGGTGATGATAAAGTTACCAACGCAGGGCTTCACCTAAGCACCGCTACGATATGACCGAGGTGGATTATGGTGGAGGGGGGTACCGCACACGGCTAAAAGATCAATGATCAACTTGTGTGTCCATGGGGTGCCCCCCACCCCTGTATATAAAGGAGTGGAGGAGGGGGGAGGGTCGGCCCTCTATGGCGCACCCTGGAGGAGTCCTACTCCCACCGAGAGTAGGATTCCCCCTTTCCCTAGTTGGACTAGGAGAGAAGGAAGGGGGAGAGAGGGAGGAAGGAAAGGGGGGCGCCGCCCCCTCCTAGTCCAATTCGGACCACAGGGAGAGGGGGCACGCGGCCTGCCCTGGTCTCCTCTCTCTCTCTCTCCACTATGGCCCAATAAGGCCCATACACTTACCGGTCCGGTAACCTCTCGGTACTCCGGTAAAATCCCGATTTCACCCAGAACTATTCCGGTGTCCAAATATAGGCTTCCAATATATCGATCTTTATGTCTCGACCATTTCGAGACTCCTCTTCATGTCCGTGATCATATCCGGGACTCTGAACTACCTTCGGTACATCAAAACACATAAACTCATAATATCGATCGTCACCGAATGTTAAGTGTGCGGACCCTACGGGTTCGAGAACTATGTAGACATGACTGAGACACGTCTCCGGTCACGAAGATCTTTATCGGTCAAACCGCATAACAACATACGTTGTTCCCTTTGTCATCGGTATGTTACTTGCCCGAGATTCGATCATCGGTATCACAATACCTAGTTCAATCTCGTTACCGACAAGTCTCTTTACTCGTTCCGTAATTCATCATCCTGCAACTAACTCATTAGTCACAATGCTTGCAAGGCTTATAGTGATGTGCATTACCGAGAGGGCCCAGAGATACCTCTCCGACAATCGGAGTGACAAATCCTAATCTCAATCTATGTCAACTCAACAAACACCATCGGAGACACCTGTAGAGCACCTTTATAATCACCCAGTTACGTTGTGACGTTTGGTAGCATACAAAGTGTTCCTCCGGTATTCGGGAGTTGCATAATCTCCATAGGAACATGTATAAGTCATGAAGAAAGCAATAGCAACATACTAAGCGATCAAGTGCTAAGCTAACGGAATGGGTCAAGTCAATCACATCATTCTGTAATGATGTGATCCCGTTAATCAAATGACAACTCATGTCTATGTCTTGGAAACTTAACCATCTTTGATTCAACGAGCTAGTCAAGTAGAGGCATACTAGTGACACTCTGTTTGTCTATGTATTCACACATGTACTAACTTTCCGGTTAATACAATTCTAGCATGAATAATAAATATTTATCATAATATAAGAAAATATAAATAACAACTTTATTATTGCCTCTAGGACATATTTCCTTCACTACTACCTATACTAAAAGATAATTTACTTTGTAAACAAGATGCACACATTGCGTGATGGCAAATAAAAAATACACCCATTGCCTAAAAAACATCTTATATTTTGGGACAGAGCGAGTATATTGCAGTTCAATTTTTTTGTAACGTATACTTTGTGTCAAATAACTTGAAACATCTCATGAATCGTGTATATCTTCTAAAATTAAAAAAAAAACCTCCATGTCAGAGTGGTGTGTGGCATGTCAAGTTTTTCAATCAGGGCTCATAGACGCATGAGAGCCGCTTGCATAGCAACTTGTACTACAATCATGGCATCAGACCCTGAGAGGTTGTTTGCATGCCTATAACCGATTATTCTGCTGGTTGTTGTTTTTTGAGATAGCTTACCAGGCTTGCTGCCTGGTGAACTCCCCATCACGAAACGTGCATATAAACAGCTACCATCTCTTCTTCGTAAGCGATATGGTCCTAAACGGAAAACCCAGTGCAATAAAACCGGGTGACCCACGGGCCATCTGCCCGGCTCGTAAAGGACGTTCGATTTGGATGAAGCTTCTTCTCAAAAAAAAAGATTTGGATGAAGCTCGGTCCTCGGTGGAGACCTGACCGCCGATTCATCATGAAACCAATACAAGCATGGCTCGTGCTACGCGCCGGTGCCGCGGTGCTTGCTTTCATGGCCATGGCGCTCGTTGCTTCCACTCGCCACGGAGACTGGATGGACTTACTCGTGCGTGTTATCTCTCTATAGCTTATTGCTCGATCGGTCATGTGCATGCATGGTGTGTTGAACCGTTGATCATGGGCTGGGTGCTGGGTTTGCGATTTGCATGCTCAGTTTGGTAGGTATCTTCTCTGACGCCTGAACCTCTGGCAGCAATGGGGGCGTCCGTTTCTTCACAATGTTAGAGCATCTCTAGTAGACCTCTTAAAAGTGGTAAAACCCGTATATTTTTTTTGTATTCTGATTTGTTGAAAAAACGGTCCCTAGCAAATCTCGTAAAATTTGATGGACCCTTTAATTTTTTAAGAGGCACCGAGAAGCCATCCACGAGAACCTCAAAGGTATAGTTTGGAAGGCACTATAGAGTTCAATCCATAAACGGTCAAACCTCATCGGGGCAGATGCGCCGCCGCGGAACTAGTCGAATCAACCCGAAACTCGTCGAATCCGTCGCCGCACATAGGAAAAGGTCGCCGCACGCCGGAATTTGTCGCTATCGGTCCAAATTGTGGTCGGCTCGACCTTCATCGCTAAGCTTCGAGGCCGACCACGGGCGGGTGTGCGAGCAGGCGGCGTCCGAATCAAGCGGCGGCACCGAGAAGGGCGGAGAGGCCTGATCAGGCGGGGAGGCATGGCTGGGCGGGGAGGCATGATTGGGCGGGCATGGCGGGGTGGGCGTGGCGGGTGGGCGTGGCCGGGGCGGGCTTGGCCGGGACGAAGCGCGGCGGGGCCGGGGCGTGCATGGCTAGGGCTGGACGAGCGGGGGCGGGTGGCGACCAGGGCGGGCATGGTCAAGGCGCGGTGCAGCCGGAGCAGGACGATTGCATGTTGTATTGTTCCGGATACAATTCGTAATACGGTATCTTTTTTTGGGCCTAGTTTCGCACCATAAAAATGGTTTAAAGGACCTTTTGAAACGTGTTTTTATGGATCGCGGTTTTTAAATGGTCTGATGGAGATGCTCTTAGCACAGAAGGTCTTGAGTCTGTCGAAGGGAAAGAGGCGACGTGGACATCGAGATGAGCTCCGCTTCCTCGCAGGTATCGACGCACTGAGACAGGAGTTTGCTAGCCGGGCTTCGGCATGCCGCGCCGCTGGGCGGCAACAAGGGAGGAGGGCAGAGGAGGGAGGGTAGGCAACGGGCTAGGGTCCCCGGCGCCATGGGAGGAAGTGAGGATCTTTGGGGCACTCTATGACATGTGAAAGGAGGAACCATGGCGGATTTCATCCCGCTTGAGCTCCCTTCCTTCGATGAGGAGCAGCGATGCCCCATGCCACCACATCTCCACCTCGCATCTTTTCCTTCCCGGAGCAGACCGAGGCGGCTGAAGTCGATGACGAGACCATAGATGAGGAAGAGGATTCTCAGGTGGTCGAGTTCGAATCGGGGGATCAGTCCACCGATTCGAATGAGACCCAGTCTGTTTCTCTCTCTTCCCCACCTAGGCACCGTCGTGATTTCGCGGACGTCTTCATGCCTTACACCCCCATTGAGCACTTCCAAAACCTAGCTTATGCCATTGTTAACCCGCCACATCCCTCTCCCCAAGCATGTGTCCGACGTGCGCTTCAGACCGGGGATGGAAACCCTCCTGTGATGATTAGAGCTTCATCCTATGGGGCGGGCCTAGTTATCTTCGGCTCAGCCTATGAAAGAGAAATTTTCATCCTAAACAACCCACTCTCATGTCCCATCAACACAGTCAATCTTGTTCGCCACGAAGACACCGAAAATTGTTTCCTCTTTCGTCTTGGAATATTGGTTCACTCCCACATCAACTCCATTGTCCGTTTTGCTTGTCCCATCGAGATTGACCCCGTTTGCCTCACCGGGGTGGACTACTATGCGGTCCTTGTGTCCGTCAAGTCTCGCACCCTCACCGACGTCCCACATACCATACCCATCCATGGCTTCTCCGGCCTCGGTGCCATCGTGTCTGTCCTCGTGATTCACTCTCAGGAACTCCCGCCTGACCTTGCTTTTGCGGGTCCAGACTCCGATGATGACAACAATGGCGACGATGGCGGGAACGATGGCGATGGGGGCAGCGGCGACTTCCCAGGAGGCATGGACCCAAATCTATCCGTGCCACCGCCTCCGCCAACCGACAAGGGGCATCATGACCGGGTAGTCCAACTATCCGGTGGCCTCACCATGATGGCGAACCACAAGCCACTGGTTTGCGCGGTGCCACTCACGGCGCGCCCGAAATCAGTGGAGGTCAAGCTCTTCAAGGGGTTCTACAACGTGCGCGTCCAGGGCAAGAATGGTGAGCGCGGCTTCTATCGCATCCCCATGAGCCCGAGGGGATCGCACAAGCTGATCGTCGCCAACCTTGCGGCCTGCTCCATCGGCTTCCTCGACAGGGTGGCTACGGTCGGCCCTTCCCATGCCCCCTTCATCGACGCCGAGGTGATCTGCAGCGACTTCCGTGGTCGCACTTTCACCCCAGGCTACGACAGCAAGGAAGAGGTCATGCGGGTTGTCGAGCGCTTCGACGCGGGACTGCCCCCGATCCCGGGTCCGCAGCCCTTGCAAATCGCCATCGACACGCACGAAGATCTCCCGCTGCAGCAACCCTCCCCTCCGCCCTCCCTCACGCTCGTCGACCTCCCCCCACGTGCGACATCCCCAACGATCTTCTACAAGCGCCGCAGCGCTCTCGCATCAGGGAGGGAGAGGCGCCCAACCGCATGACGATGCTAGAGAAGGCCACACTTAGGCAGGAGATGAAGCTGGAGGGCAGGAAGAGGGCGGCCCCGAGCTCCGGCGCTACTACTGGCGGCAGAAGAGCTCCTGGAGCTTGCCGCCGAGGGCGCCCCACCGCTTCCACACAAGGATGCTCTCCAGCTGGCGGTGGCCTGCGGCGTTTCCGAGATCGACCTCAACATGGTGCCCTCTGGTGACGATGTGTGACGACCTTTCTGCTATGGCCCCGCAGCGACGCAATCTCCTGCCTGCTTCTCCTTGCAGCTGCTGCTCCACCCGCCATTTTACCTGTAGCTCTTTACATAGGACGCGTCGCATGCATGCTCTCCCTTTCGAGACCCCAACTCCTAGTATTTTCTTTTTATGTGTTTCTCTTTACTTATCAGTGAGATGTACCACCCTTTCCAATGTATCGACTATTCCATCATTATCTCTCGTGGCTTGCTTTGCCTGCCTACACTGCTTTGTTGCTCAAGGTTACCCATGATTAGAGAAATTTCTGTTATCTCATGGAACGTGCGCGGCCTGGGAAGGCACACAAAATGCATTGACGTTAAAGCAACCCTCTCCTCGACCACTTGCTCCGTGATCTGCCTGCAAGAGTCAAAACTTCAGGATATCTCCAACTTCAAAGTTGTCTCGTTTCTACCTCCAAACCTCAGAACCTTTCACTCCATTCCAGCCAATGGATCTGCGGGCGGGATTGTTACCGCTTGGGACGACAGTTTCCTCTCTTGCACCAAAGTGTTTGCTGGCACTTTTGCCTTAACATGTTGGTTTGAGTCGCGTGCTGATGACCTATCTTTTGTGGTCATAAACGTTTACGGTTCCTGCGATATGCTTCTAAACCCATTTTCTTGCAATCTCTGATTGATCTAATGTCGCAAATCTCCTGCCCGTGGACTGTCATTGGTGACTTTAACATCACCCTTAGAGCTTCAGATAAATCAACGTCTCATTTCAACATGCATGAAGCAAACATTTTCTCCTCTGGCATCAATACGCTTCAGCTCCAGGATCCCCCTCTTCTAGATAGGCGCTACACTGGTCAAACCAGCGGGATGTGCCTATTCTCGTCTTGACTAGATCGGCACGCGCAAGCGTGGCACAGGCATCAAAATTTCCAAATACCTCACTCTCCTCGGTTACCAGGACAACCTCTGATCACGTTCCTATTCGTTTGACGGCAGCAACTACTATCCCCAAAGCTTCGGTTTTCCGCCTTGATCGCTCCCTTCTCAACATCCCCCTTTTTAGGGAAAGGGTTGCTACAAATTGGGAAAGTGTGGGCTCCCGCCATGCCCACCTCGGCTCTGACGGTGTTCTTTCCTTGAAGCTAAAGCGCACCAAAAATATGGCCAAAAAGTGGATGTCCAATCGACGGTCACCTAGGACCATGGCTATAAACTGCCATACCACTATCAATTTCCTCGATAAGCTTGAGGAGGCCAGGCTGTTGTCCCAACTCAAATTGGACCTTAGGATTGCAGTGAAGGTGTCGCTTCACCGTCACAATGCTACTATTGCGGCCTACTGGAGACAGAGGATGAAAATTAAAGACTGCATGTTTGGCGACGAAAATTCGGCCTACCTTCATATCTGCCCGACAGCTAGGCACCGTAAAAACCAAATTAAATCTCTCATGGACAATGGCAGTGTCTATACTGCGCATTGCGACAAGGAAGCGGTTCTCTTGCATTTTTTCAAAAATCTGGTGGGTGTGAGCTCTCCCGTATCTGCTTCTTTTGACCTGGACAGTTTGCTCCTCCCGAACTCGCTTACCTCTGCCCAAGCCTCCGAGCTATCGGAGCATTTTACCTTGGAAGAAATAAAAACTGCTCTCTGGGCCATGAAAGGCAGCGCAAGCCTGGGCGGATGGTTTTGGCCCAGCTTTTTTCAAGGCCAACTGGAATCTTGTAAAAATGGATCTTCTTAACCTGATAAACAATTTTCATGCGGGTACGGCTGATCTTAAGCGCTTGAACACAACTTATATTGTCCTTCTACCCAAAAAATGGACGCATTGAGGCCTGAAAACTACCGCCTGGTGTCCCTCCAGAATTGCACTATCAAGCTAGCTTCTAAGTGTCTCTCTAATCGAACCCAGCCATTGATCGAACACCTTATCCATTGCGACCAAACGAGCTTTATTAGGGGCGCGGAATCGCTGACAATTTTGTTCATGCTGCCGACATTATTCAAACATGCTTTAAGCGCCGCCTTCATTCCAGCAATTGTCCTTAAGCTCGACTTCCACAAGGCCTTTGACTTTGTGTCTTGGATTGCCCTGGCTGCGATTTTACGGGCCAAAGGGTCTAACCCCGCTTGGTGCCATTGGGTGGAAAGCTTGCACATTTCGGCCAGCTCTGCTGTTCTTTTAAACGGGAAGCCGGGACCTTGGTTTCAGTGCCGTCATGGCCTGAGACAAGGGGACCCATACTCCCCCTACCTTTTCATTCTAGTCGCCGATGTGCTAAAACGTCTAATTATTCAAGCCTCGCAAAATGGCCTCCTCTCTGTGACGCTCGGATAATTAGCTACAGTAATCCCGCGTTAATGATGCCACGTCACCACAGTTACAGTTGCTAATCTCGCGCTAGTTCGAAATCGATTCGATCCAAATTTAAAATAAAAGGCGAACAATAAAATTTTTAAATGTTAAAAACCAAAATGTTCGAGTTGTGACAAGTATTGCATAGGTAATTATAGTGAAGAACCCATATTTAAATAAAATACTTAAACGCACTATAGTAGATAAAACAGCGACAAAACAGTTATTCAAATGCTTTCAAAATAATAAACAATTCCAAAACTATTTTATTTCAGTGCTAAACTGTTTGTGGCAGTGGCATAAATTGTAACACTATTTTAGGTGCACTTTTGTATTTTATTAAAACTAGGCGAAAACAGAAAAGAAATAAAATAAATAATAGTAAAAGAAAACAAAACAAACAAAATAAAAAAGGAGAAGAAAAGGAAAGCACCCCCCACTGGGCCAAGGGCCAGCAGGCCTCCAGGCCGCACGACCGGCCCACCAGGCCCAATCAGCCACCCCCGCTCCCTTATCCTCTCTCGCCCGAAACCCTAAGTCCCCACTACTCCCACTCGCCCCCACTCCCTCTCCCTCGTCCCACTCCTCCTCTGCCCCTCGATCTGGATCGAGGGAAACGGCTCCCCGACCCCGTTGCCGTGACCCTTCGCCGTCACCTTGCCAACCACCGTCGGAAGGAGAACGACCTCGCCGCCCGGATCGACCGCGCCCACCGTCGTCGGAGCTACCTTGCCGGAGGCCACCACGCCGGAGCAACCCCGCTGGCCTGCATCCGCTCCGTCGCCGCCTCGTCCTCGTCCTCGTCCTTGCACCCCCTCTGCCCGAACTGGTTGGGGGCACGGCGCCCCAACCCCGTCGCCGGCGCTCACCACCACCACCTCCGACACCACTGGACCACGCCGCCGGAGCCCCTCACCATCCTTGCCGGATCGGCCGCCGCCCTGTCGCCCTCGACTCCTCCCCGCTGGACTGCCTCCCCGTCACCGTGTCGCCGGATCTCGCGTCCCCGTCCTCCTCCACAACAACGTGCACAAGCCACGCCGCCCCCGTTTCCCTCCTCTTTCCCCACATTCACCGCGTCGCTCGCCGTACCCCTGCACCGCACGCACAGCCACCGCCACGCATGGTCAGCTGCTGCTGCTGCTGCGCCAATGGCCTTCGCTCGCGTCAGGAACCTACACAGGGCCCCGCGACCTCCTCGCCCGACCGGCTGGGGAATGCGTTCAAGACGCGTGTAGCACCACCACCTCCCCTCGCCGGCGCTCGCTGCCGGGGCTGCGCCCGCAGCTTCTACGGTGCTCATGTGCGAGCATGCGCCTCGCCCCTGGCCTGTGCCTCTGACCATAGGCCCCCCTGGAAAAGAACGTAAAGAAATGAAAATAATAGATAAAAACAATAAATAAATTAACTAATTAATTAATCAAATAGTTAATTAACTTAATTAGATAATTAACTTCTAATTCGCCTAAATGTGAGAATGACAGTAGGCCCCACTACTTAATTAGATTAATTAAAACGTTAACAAAACTCTGGTGAATAGAACCGTGACCTACAATGGGGTCCCACTGGTCCCATTGACCAGTCAAATCTTGTTGGGATTGCCCGATCAATGACAGTGGGCCCTGTTGACCAGATGACCGGTCGGTAGTCGACATTTGACTTATCTTGATTCAGCCCGACCCCTTGTCGACCTCACATTTTGCTGTGTACACTTTTTGTGTGCACTTAGCATTTAGCTATTTAATTTTCGAATTAATATTAATTCCAGAATTATAGATAAGGTATAAAACTTCTAAAATTAATATAAAATAAACTGTAGCTCGGATGGAAAAACTTTGTACATGAAAGTTGCTCAGAACGACAAGACGATTTCGGATACGCAGCCCGTTCGTCTGCCACACCCCCAAACCTATCGAACTCGCAACTTTCCCCCTCCGGTCCGTCTGTCCGAAAACGCGAAACTCCGGGGATACTTTCCCGGATGTTTCCCCCTTCACCAATATCACCTCATACCGCGTTAGGGCACCTCTAGCACCGATACTTGTCATGTCATGCATCGCTATGCACCTGCTTGCTTAAATATTTATTGTTTCTTCCCCCTCTTCTCTCGCTAGACACCGAGACCGACGCTGCTGCTGCCCAGTTCGACTACGGAGTTGACGACTCCTCCTTGCCAGAGCAACCAGGCAAGCCCCCCCTTGATCACCAGATATCGACTATTCTCCTCTATACTGCTTGCATTAGACTAGTGTAGCATGTTATTGCTTTCCGTTAATCCTATTCTGATGCATAGCCTCGCATTGTTGCTACAATCATTGATACCTTACCTACAGTCCTAAATGCTTAGTATAGGATGCTAGTTTATCATCATTGGCCCTACATTCTTGTCAGTCTGCCTTGCTATTCTATTGGGCCGTGATCACTCGGGAGGTGATCACGGTATATACTATACATACATACATCTTGTCACAGATGGTGACTAAAAGTCGGGTCAGCTCGATGAGTACCCACAAGTGATTACGATGAGGGGCTGAAAGGACGGGTGGCTCCATCCGGTAGAGGTGGGCACAGGTTCCCGACCCTCCTCGATTACTTTGTGGCGGGGCGGCAGGCAGGTTGAGACCACCTAGGAGGCAGTGGGCTGGCCTGTTCGGCGTTCGCGGATACTTAACACACTTAACGAGATCTGGGTATTTGATCCGAGTCGGCCATTTGGTCTATCGCACTAACCATCTACGCGAGAGTAGTTATGGGTATCCCGGCGTCGTGGTATCGGCGAATCCTTCTAGACGTCGGCGGCCGGCGCGCTTGCGCCGGATTGGGCGTAAGCTTGCTCTTGTATTAAGGGGCTAGTTCTGCTTTGGCCGCCCTCGCAACATGCAGGTGTGCAATGGGCGATGGGCCCAGACCCCTGCGCCATAGGAGTTAGACTGGCGTGTTGACCTCTCTGTTAGGCCTAGGTGGGGCTGCGACGTGTTGATCTTCGAGGCGGGCATGACCCAGAAAGTGTGTCGGCCAAATGGGATCGGCGTGTTGGGTTATGTGGTGCACCCTGCAGTGAAGTTTATCTATTGAATAGCCGTGTCCCTCGGTAAAGGGCGACCGGAGTTGTACCTTGACCTTATGAAAACTAGAACCGGATACTTAATAAAACACACCCATCCAAGTGCGGATACAACCCGGTGATCGCTCTCTAACGAGGCAACGAGGAGAGGATCGCGGGTAGGATTATGCTATCGATGCTCTTGGAGATGCTACTTGGAGATGCTACTTGGAGGACTTCAATCTACTCTCTTCTACATCTGCAAGGCAGAGGCTGCGAGCGTAGTTTTCGATAGGACTAGCTATCCCCTCTTATTACGGCATTCTGCATTCGGTCCGCGATATGGCCTCCTTACACATATACCCATGCATATATAGTGTAGTTCCTTGCTTGCGAGTACTTTGGATGAGTACTCATGGTTGCTTTCTCCCCTTTTCCCCATTTCCTTTCTTTACGGTTGTCGCAACCAGATGCCGGAATCCGAGCCAGGACGCCACCGTCGGCGGCGACTACTACTGGAGGTGCCTACTACTACGTGCGAGGCTCTTGACGGCGACGGGGAGTAGTTTAGGAGGATCGAGGCGGGAGAGCTGCGCCTCTTCGATCTGTATCCCGGTTTGTGCTAGCCATCTTAAGGCAAACTTGTTTAACTTATGTCGTACTCAGATATTGTTGCTTCGCTGACTCATCTATGATCGAGCACTTGTATTCGAGCCCTCGAGGCCCATGGCTTGTATTATGATGCTTGTATGACTTATTTATGTTTTAGAGTTGTGTTGTGATATCTTCCGTGAGTCCACGATCTTGATCGTACACATTTGCGTGCATGATTAGTGTACGATTGAATCGGGCGTCACAAGTTGGTATCGAGCCATTGCTGTAGGAATCCTTTCCATACTCCTTGGCGAAGTTGAGTCTAGTTGGTGAAAATTGTTTTACTAACTTGGCTGTGTGCCCCAGGCCCACGCCGCCATCGGGTGGTGTTAGGATCTTTTATTTCCGACCTATACTCTGGGACTCTAATCTCTCTTCTATTCGGGTTAAATGATTTTGCTAAAAACAAAACTAACTTTAGGTTCTCGAAAGTACTTTCTCCCGGAGAGCCCCTCACTTCAGATGATCGCCGGCTGCACCAGAAGATTTCAAAGTTACTCTCCGATTTTCTCTCGAGACCTTGTGCCTATTGCTTTTGCAATTCCCTTCCACCGAAATATCCCTATGGATAAATACTTACACTTTTCGTGCTTACTTTTATTCCCAGTCGATCTTGTTATTAGAAGATACCCTGAGAATATTTTGTGCCTACTGCCTTGCAGTTCTTTACCACCTGAATACCCCTAAGAATAATTTCTCGCACTTTCTGAGTATCCGCTCATCCCCAGTTGTTCAGGTATTTCACAAAAGTCTTTGAAATACTATTCAATCCTCTGAAAATCCTTAGTAGCTTTATTGCTTTGCAAATACTTGTCTACTAGCATTATGGATGCTTTCCATATATCTGGCAATATTCACTAGTATCTTTTGACACTGTCATTTTGATCCTATTGATTCAACATGTGTGCGAATGCACACAATCATCTATCAACCCTTCTAAATTATCTTCCGCTCGAGACATCATTTTTGAACATGAGCTGATTCTCGACAAACTATTTGTCGTCAATTGTGCCTCCGGTCTATCAACTTATCCATCCTTGATCGAGTGATTGCTTCGATCCTTTGTTTTGGAAATCGTAATTCCTTTGTTATCTAAGCATCGAATTATTCAGATGTTCTATAGTATGATGCCGTGCATTCTTCTTCCTCTCGGTTGAGTACCGATGCTCACATCAGATCCCTTGTGGACCATCGGTTCCTTTGTTGGATTTTATCTGACAACGCCCTTCATATTCAATAACCTTGTGAGCCTTTCCATGGGTATATAATGCCTTTGGTAATTTGTATCCTCTACTTTGATAACCATACTCTAGTTTCGAGCTTGTATTATCTACTCCGAAGCTTGTGGTACATTTTTCTAAGAAGCCCTTATGGGTTGAACATATGCCTTCTCTAAACCGTGTGAACCCGAAAGTTTTCACGAGTCATACCATTCGGTGTTTTTACCGGATAATTTTCTGCTCTACAACTTCTTTGAAAGCGAGAAGTAAATGATAGGTTAGGCATTGAAGAAGTGGAGTCGACCTTGAACTTTGTGTTCATGCCCATGGACACGATGTAGATCTTATCATGGAAGCTTCTCTTAAATTAATTATCCCTTGGTATAAGTTCATCTTATATCGGGATTTGATCTTTGCAATCGTGGTTCCTGCCATATTGTTCTTCTTTGATCCGTTTCTCGGACAAGTTAAATTACTTGTCTTACGCACATCATTTCACTGTCAAGCTTCTATTCTACTCTACTTGAGTATTACCCCTGGTATCTCAAGGATATCAACCCATTGCACTTCATCTTATGAATTTCTGACGAAGTAATACCTTTCCCCGTCATAGTCACTCCACGGGTTCTAGGTTGTCGTCAACCGAAAACACCGGGTTGTGAATCGAATCAACACTGGGATTTAGTACTCCCAGTACTTTGTTGTTGAGAATTTTAATACTCCATCAAGTCATTCCTAGCCTGATCGGCTATATCGTTATCATGCTAAATTTTAACCGTGCTACCTGGTCCTTATTCCCGGAGCACAACTTTCGACGATACCTAAGCTTACGGCGATCGTCCTCGGCATATCATTTCGCCTTGAACAACAATCTTTGATTTCAAGTTTGTATTGTACTAGTGGTTTCAATAACCTTTCGCTTCATCATTCCTTTGACTTGTTGTCATCGCCGATCAATTACACCTTCATGAAATCTCTCGGCAATTGTGTCGGATCACCTTCAACACTTTGACTTCTTCCGAGGTGTTAACTGTGTTCATGATGAGAAATACCCTCCCTGCCCTCGATGATTTTATTATCATCGACAACACCCTTGACTTCCTTTCATCGCGAGCTTGTCCACATTATGAATACAACCTGCTCTCCAGCTAATGTTGTGTTCTGCCTTGAAGTATTACTGTCTTTTCTATTAAGAATGTTGTGAGGATTGCTCCACCTCTTAAGAATTCTTGAAATAGTGATACTTCTCCCCATCACCTTCTTTCTTGGTCCCCGTGTTGTTTCTAACCGGAATATCGACAATTGAACTATGATGTGTGAATTCAAAATTCCTAGCAACCCTATTGCTTTGAAGTGAATGGTCAATAACTCCATTCTAAGTCTTTTGGTTATTAAATCGCCATTCTAACATTGATCATGCTACCTAAGCCCATATTTCGGGTGCACCTTTCAACCAATGTTTAATTATGTATGTTTCCCTCGAGCATACATCATTATATCATCAGATCTGACAAATGTTATCTCCTTGTCCGCATAATTGTGGGAACCCATCTTTTTGGAAATCTCAATGAATTTTTGCTGATTCCATCAGCCACCTCCTCATCCCCTCCTTGGTGTAATGATGAACTATTGTTTCAGGAACCCGCTCCGATAGTTCATTTCCCGAGAATCTTGCAATGTCATTTCATCGAATTTGTGTTGCACCTTTTCTTCTCGGACATCCCGAGTTTGAGGTATCATGACACCAACCGGATCTGAATCTCGGTCAGATATGATGGTTGGGACAACTTTACAGGAGTTATGATGTTGGTCCTTTGATGACCCGGTAATATAATGTCATGCCTAGCACCCCCCCCAGCTAGAGGACCTATCATTATAATTTCTTTTGCAAGGATAACCATTCTTCCTGGAGGAAACTGTAAAACTTATTTTATAAGTTGCCCCTGATGGATCATTTGTGTATCCAAAGTCAGACCCTTGATTGAAACACCATATCATTGCTACCTCGAAGCATGACTATGATACCCCGCTCATCAACAAGAACATTGGAGGCGCGATGCTAAATGTTTCTTGGTCAGTTATTCAAACACCGTTGTATGGGTAACATCTTGATTAATCCTTGCCTCTTATCTGAATGGTTGGGTACTTGCTCTCCTACCCTGTATGCCATACTCTGCTTGTCCTTGGGAAGGATTTACCCTTCTAAAATGTGTGTAAACACATTTTTTTCCTTCCATTGTTTTGTTTAACCTCTCTTGTACGCTGACTTAACTAAGCAGAGATAATTCCCTGCGTGGTAGGCACCTTATTGTACCACTCTGTCTGTAAGATCCTGTTACTATTGTTGGTGACATTCCGTTAACCACCGACGGGTGATAACTTTGCCAATTGGTTCGCCTCTCTCAACAAGCAGGAAAATTGCTCTCTTCGTTCCCCATCCTTGGTACCGACATTGTTGCCGGCATACCTGACAAGCTACCCACTGACATGCCTCCCTGTCGCGGTTGTGCAAGATGTCACCACCCTTCCTACTTTGAACCCACCTGGTGGGCCCATAACCCACAGGTCCACTGGATCGAAACCTGACTCTCTTATACATCCTTGATTCTGAAGTATCCTTTGCACCTGGCTTCGCATGTGATTCACGAGCTGAATGCTATACCATTATTCATCCTGGGATCAAACACCATGTTACTCTCGTTGTTCAAGCCCCCATTCCAGCTTCTGGCTAGTCATTTGAATGATCGCCTACCCGTTTGAAACTTTGGTACCATCGTATATTGCACTCAACGAATTCACCAAAATACAACTCGTTGGGGTACATTGTGTATTTTCCATTGAGTTCACCGTCAGATGCCCATCTTAGTGGAGATGCGTTCTTCCGGAGTTTTTCCCCTTGATCGCGTTCATAGGGCGATGCAGATCCCGAAGAAAGGATGACGAATTGATCATGATGACCTGGAGCAGAGAAATGAAGACTCCAACGTAATGGATCCACCTCTTCGAGAAGAGCAACCAAAGACGAGAAGATTCGTTAGGATTTCGTAACTAGACCTTTCCCCCCTTACTCTACCTCTTAAATCTCGGGACGAGATTTCTTGTAGTGGAGGAGAATTGTGACGCTCGGATAATTAGCTACAGTAATCCCACATTAATGATGCCACGTCACCACAGTTACAGTTGCTAATCTCGCGCTAGTTCGAAATCAATTCGATCCAAATTTAAAATAAAAGGCAAATAATAAAATTTTTAAATGTTAAAAACCAAAATGTTCGGGTTGTGACAAGTATTGCATAGGTAATGATAGTGAAGAACCCATATTTAAATAAAATACTTAAACGCACTATAGTAGATAAAACAGCGACAAAACAGTTATTCAAATGCTTTCAAAATAATAAACAATTCCAAAACTATTTTATTTCAGTGCTAAACTGTTTGTGGCAGTGGCATAAATTGTAACACTATTTTAGGTGCACTTTTGTATTTTATTAAAACTAGGCTAAAACAGAAAAGAAATAAAATAAATAATAGTAAAAGAAAACAAAACAAACAAAAAAACAAGGAGAAGAAAAGGAAAGCACCCCCACTGGGCCACGGCCCAGCAGGCCTCCAGGCCGCACGACCGGCCCACCAGGCCCAATCGGCCACCCCCGCTCCCTTATCCTCTCTCGCCCGAAACCCTAAGTCCCCACTACTCCCACTCGCCCCCACTCCCTCTCCCTCGTCCCACTCCTCCTCTGCCCCCCGATCTGGATCGAGGGCAACTCCCGACCCGTTGCGTGACCCTTCGCCGTCACCTTGCCAACCACCGTCGGAAGGAGAACGACCTCGCCGCCCGGATCGACCGCGCCCACCGTCGTCGGAGCTACCTCGCCGGAGGCCACGACGCCGAGCCACCCGCCGGCCTACATCCGCTCCGTCGCCGCCTACGCATATTCAGCTCGGTGGCGTCCCACGAACTCCGATCCAGCAAAGTGTTGAGGAGAGTTTCTTGACCGCGATGGTATGATGGCCGGTGATAAAGTTACCAGAGGGCTTCACCTAAGCACCGCTCTGATATGACCGAGGTGGATTATGGTGGAGGGTACGCCTGCAACTAAAAGATCAATGATCTTGTGTGTCCATGGGGTGCCCCCCACACATATATAAAGGAGTGGAGGAGGGGGAGGTCGGCCCTCTATGGCGCACCAGGAGTCCTACTCCCAGAGAGTAGGATTCCCCTTTCCTAGTTGGACTAGGAGAGAAGGAAGGGGAGAGAGGGAGGAAGGGAAGGCGCGCCCCCTCCTAGTCAATGGGACCACGCGGGGAGAGGCCTGGCCGCCCTGGTCTCTCTCTCTCTCTCTCCACTATGGCCCAATAAGGCCCATACACTTACCGTCAGTAACCTCTCGGTACTCACGTAAAATCGATTTCACCGAACTATTCGGTGTCCAAATATAGGCTTCAATATATCGATCTTTATGTCTCGACCATTTGAGACTCCTCTTCATCGTGATCATATCAGGGACTACGAACTACCTTCGGTACATCAAAACACATAAACTCATAATATCGATCGTTAGAATGTTAAGTTATGCGGACCCTAAGGGTTCGAGAACTATATGAACATGGTGAGAACCGTCTCGGTCACGAAGATCTTTATCGGTCAAACCGCATAACAACATCGTTGTTCCCTTTGTCATCGGTATGTTACTTGCCGAGATTCGATCATCGGTATCACAATACCTAGTTCAATCTCGTTTCTGAACAAGTCTCTTTACTGCGTTCAGTAATTCATCATCCTGCAACTAACTCATTAGTCACAATGCTTGCAAGGCTTATAGTGATGTGCATTACCGAGAGGGCCCAGGATACCTCTCCAGGCAATCAGATGACAAATCCTAATCTCAATCTATGTCAACTCAACAAACACCATCGGAGACACTGTAGGCAGGTTGAGACCACCTAGGAGACAGTGGGCCTGGCCTGCTCGGGCGTTCGCGGATACTTAACACACTTAACGAGATCTGGGTATTTGATCTGAGTCTGGCCATTTGGTCTATACGCACTAACCATCTACGCGGGAGTAGTTATGGGTATCCCGACGTCGTGGTATCAGCCGAAGCCTTCTAGACGTCAGCGACTGAGCGGCGCGCGCCGGATTGGAACGTAAGCCTGCTCTTGTATTAAGGGGGCTAGTTCTGCTTTCGGCCGCCCTCGCAACGCAGGTGTGTGCAATGGGCGATGGGCCCAGACCACTGCGCCATAGGAGTTAGACCGGCGTGCTGACCTTTCTGTTAGGCCTAGGTGGGGCTACGACGTGTTGATCTTCCGAGGCCGGGCATGACCCAGGAAAGTGTGTCCGGCCAAATGGGATCGAGCGTGTTGGGTTATGTGGTGCACCCCTGCAGGGAAGTTTATCTATTCGAATAGCCGTGTCCCTCGGTAAAAGGACGACCCGGAGTTGTACCTTGACCTTATGACAACTAGAATCGAATACTTAATAAAACACACCCTTCCAAGTGCCAGATACAACCCGGTGATCGCTCTCTAACAGGGCGACGAGGAGAGGATCGCCGGGTAGGATTATGCTATGCGATGCTACTGGAGATGCTGTTAGGGAACGTAGTAATTTCAAAAAATTTCCTACGCACACGCAAGATCATGGTGATGTATAGCAACGAGAGGGGAGAGTGTTGTCACGCACTCTCGAGACCCAAGCGGAAGCGATCACAACGTAGAGGAAGTAGTCGACGTTCTCCTCGCGATCCGACCGATCCCGGCGCCGTTACTCGGCGCCCGAAGTTCTTGACACACGACAGCTCGATGACGCCCTCGACTCGATCCAGCCGAGTGTCGAGGAGAGTTTCATCAAGACGACGGCGTGGTGGACGATCTTGATGTTTCACTCGGCAGCAGGCTTCGCCTAAGCTTCATGACGATATGACCGAGGTGGAATATGGTGGAGGGGCACCGACACGGCTAAGGAACGATCTAAAGATCAAACTTGTGTGTTCAAGGGTGCCCCCTGCCCTCAGATATAAAGGAGGGAGGGGGGCCGGCCGGCCTAGCTAGGAGGCGGGAGGAGTCCTACTCCCACCGGAGTAGGACTCCCCCTTCCTAGTTGGAATAGGATTGGGGGGGGGGAAGAGGAGGGTGCCCCCCTCCTTGTCCTATTCGGACTGGGGAGGGGGCGCCGCCACCTCTGGCCGGCCCTCCTCTTCTCCCTCGAGGCCCACCGAGGCCCATTTACCCCGAGGGGTTCCGTAACCTCCGGTACTCTAAGACATTCCGTGCTACTGGAACCATTCCAACTCCAAACATAGGCTTCCAATATATCAATCTTTATGTCTCGACCATTTCGAGACTCCTCGTCATGTCCGTGATCACATCCGGACTCAACTTCTTCGTACATCAAAATACATAAACTCATAATAACCGCCATCGAAACCTTGCGTGCATGGACCCTACGGTTCGAGAACAATGTAGACATGACCTAGAACTATTCACGGTCAATAACCAACAGCGGGACCTGATGCCCATATTGGTTCCTACATATTCTACGAAGATCTTTATCGGTCAGACCGCATAACAACATACGTTGTTCCTTTGTCATCGGTATGTTACTTGCCCGAGATTCGATCGTCGGTATCCAATACCTAGTTCAATCTCGCTATCGCAAGTCTCTTTACTCGTTCCGTAATACATCATCTCACAACTAATCATCAGTTGTAGTGCTTGCAAGGCTTAAGTGATGTGTATTACCGAGAGGGCCCAGAGATACCTCTCCGACAATCGGAGTGACAAAACCTAATCTCAAATACGCCAACCCAACATCCGCCTTTGGAGACACAGTAGTACTCCTTTATAATCACCCGAGCCACGCCAGACGCTTGGTAGCACCAAAGTGTTCCTCCGTAAACGGAGTTGCATAATCTCATAGTTATAGGAACATGTATATGTCATGGATAAAAGCAGTAGCAACATACTCAACGATCGTGTGCTAAGCTAATGGAATGGGTCATGTCAATCGATCATTCTACTAATGATGTGACCTTATTAATCAAATAACAACTCTTTGTTCATGGTTAGGAAACATAACCATCTTTGATTAACAAGCTAGTCTAGTAGAGGCATACTAGTGACATATTGTTTGTCTATGCATTCACACATGTATCATGTTTCCTGTTAATACAATTCTAGCATGAATGATAAACATTTATCATGAAATAAGGAAATAAATAATAACTTTATTATTGCCTCTAGGGCATATTTCCTTCATCTCCCACTTGCACTAGAGTCAATAATCTAGTTCACATCGCCATGTGATTGAACACCAATAATCATATCAGATATGATTAACACCCATAGTTCACATCGTCATGTGACCAACACCCAAAGGGTTTACTAGAGTCAATAATCTAGTTCACATCGCTATGTGATTAACACCCAAAGAGTTCAAAGGTATGATCATGTTTTGCTCGTGAGAGAAGTTTAGTCAACGGGTCTTTCACATTCAGATCCGTTATGTATTTTGCAATTTTCTATGTCTACAATGCTCGCACGAAGCTACTCTAGCTAATTGCTCCCACTTTCAATATGTATCTAGATCGAGACTTAGAGTCATCGGATCAGCGTCAAAACTTGCATCGACGTAACCCTTTACTTATTTAACCTTTTGTCACTTCCATAATCGAGAAACATATCCTTATTCTACTAAGGATAATTTTGACCGCTGTCCGATGATCTACTCCTAGATCACTATTGTACTCCCTTGCCAAAATCGGTGCAGGGGTATACAATAGATCGGTATACAAGATGGCATACTTTATAGAACCTATGGCCAAGGCATAGGAATGACTTTCATTCTCTTTCTATCTTCTCGCCGTGGTCGGGTTTTGAGTCTTACTCAATTTCATACCTTTGTAACACAGTGCAAGAACTCTTTCTTTGATCGCTCCATTTTGAACTACTTCAAAATCTTGTCAAGGTATGTACTCATTGAAAAACTTATCAAGCGCCTTGATCTATCTCTATAGATCTTGATGCTCAATATGTAAGCAGCTTCACCGAGGTCTTTCTTTGAAAAACTCCTTTCAAACACTCCTTTATGCTTTGCGAATAATTCTACATTATTTCCGATCTTCAATATGTCATTCACATATACTTATCGAAATGCTGTAGTGCTCCCACTCACTTTCTTGTAAATACAGCTTCACCGTAAGTCTCAGATAAAACTATATGCTTTGATCAACTTATCAAAGCGTATATTCCAACTCCGAGATGCTTGCACCAGTCCATAGATGCACATTTTGTTAACACCTTTAGGATCGACAAAACCTCATGGTTGCATCACATACAACTCTTCTTTGATAACTCCATTAAGGAATACAGTTTTGTTTATCCATTTGCCAGATTTCAAAAATGCGGCAATTGCTAACATGATTCGGACAGACTTTTAAGCATTGATACGAGTGAGAAAATCTCATTGTATTCAACATCTTGAACTTTGTCAAAAACCTTTTTCGACAAGTCTAGCTTTGTAGATAGTAACACTACTATCAGCGTCCGTCTTCCTCTTGAAGATCCATTTATTTTCTATGGCTTGCCGATCATCGGGCAACTCCACCAAAGTTCACACTTTGTTCTCATACATGGATCTCATCTCGATTTCATGGCCTCAAGCCATTTCATGAATCTGGGCTCATCATCGCTTCCTCATAGTTCGTAGGTTCATCATGGTCTAGTTACATGACTTCCGAACAGGATTACCGTACCACTCAGTGCGGATCTCACTGGTTTACCTACGAGATTCGGTAGTAACTTGATCTCAAGTTACATGATCATCATCATTAGCTTCCTCACTAATTGGTGTAGTAGTCACAGAACAGATTTCGTGATGAACTACTTTCCAATAAGGGAGAAGGTACAATTACCTCATCAAGTTCTACTTTCCTCCCACTCACTTCTTTCGAGAGAAACTCCTTCTCTAGAAAGGATCCATCTTAAGCAACGAATATCTTGCCTTCGGATCTGTGATAGAAGGTGTACCCAACAATTTCCTTTGGATATTCTATGAAGACGCACTTCTCCGATTTGGGTTCGAGCTTATCAGGATGAAACTTTTTCACATAAGCATCGCAACTCCAAACTTTAAGAAACGACAACTTGGGTTTCTTGCTAAACCACAGTTTATATAGTGTCGTCTCAACGGATTTAGATGGTGCCCTTTTTAATGTGAATGCAGCTGCCTCTAATGCATGATCCCAAAACGATATTGGTAAATCGGTAAGAAACATCATAGATTGCACTATATCCAATAAAGTGCGGTTACGATGTTTGGACACACCATAACATTGTGGTGTTCTGTGGCGTGAGCTGTGAAACTATTCCACATTGTTTTAATTGAAGACCAAACTCAGAACTCAAATATTCGTCTCGCGATCGATCGCAGAAACTTTATTTTCTTGTTACGATGATTTTTCCACTTCACTCTGAAATTCTTTGAACCTTTCAACTATTTCAGACTTATGTTTCATCAAGTAGATATACCCATATCTGCTCAAATCATCTTGTGAAGGTCAGAAAATAACGATACTTGCCACGAGCATCAACACTCATTGGATCGCATACATCGGTATGTATTATTTCCAATAAGTCAGTAGCTTGTTCCATTGTTCCGGAGAACGGAGTTTTAGTCATCTTGCCCAAAAGGCACGGTTCGCAAGCATCAAGTGATTCATAATCAAGTGGTTCCAAAATCCCATCAGCATGGAGTTTCTTCATGCGCTTTACACCAATATGACCTAAACGGCTGTGCCACAAATAAGTTGCAATATCATTATTAACTTTGCATCTTTTGGTTTCAATATTATGAATATGTGTATCATTACGATCGAGATCCAATGAACCATTTTCATTGGGTGTGTAACCATATAAGGTTTTATTCATGTAAACAGAACAACAGTTTATTCTCTTACTTAAATGAATAACCGTATTGCAATAAACACGATCAAATCATATTCATGCTCAACGCAAACACCAAATAACATTTATTTAGGTTCAACACTAATCCCGAAAGTATAGGGAGTGTGCGATGATGATCATATCAATCTTGAAACTACTTTCAACATACATCGTCACTTCACCCTTAACTAGTTTCTTGTTTATTCTGCAACTCCCGTTTCGCGTTACTACTCTTAGCAACTGAACCAGTACCAAATACCGAGGGGTTGCTATAAACACTAGTAAAGCACACATCAAACACCTGTATATCAAATATACCTTTTTTTTCACTTTGCCATCCTTCTTATCCACCAAATATGTAGGGCATTTCCGCTTCCAGGACCATTTCCTTTGCGATTGTAAGCACTTTCGGTTTGAGCGTTGGTTCAGCTTTGGGCTTCTTCGTGGGAGTGACAACTTGCTTGTCAATCTACTTGAAGTTCCCTTTCTTTCCTTTGCCCTTTTCTTGAAACTAGTGATCTTGTCAACCATCAACGCTTGATGCTCTTTCTTGATTTCTACCTTCATCGATTTCAACATCACGAAGAGCTCGGGAATCATTTTCGTCATCCCTTGCATACTATAGTTCATCACGAAGTTCTACTAACTTGGTGATGGTGACTAGAGAATTCTGTCAATCACTATCTTATCGGAAGATTAACTCCCACTTGATTCAAGCGATTGTAGTACCTGCACAATCTGAGCACATGCTCACTAGTTGAGCGATTCTCCTCCATCTTTTAGCTATAGAACTTGTTGGAGACGTCATATCTCTCAACTCGGGTATTTGATTGAAATATTAACTTCAACTCCTGGAACATCTCATATGGTCCATGATGTTCAAAACATCTTTGAAGTCCCGATTCTAAGCCATAAAGCATGGTGCACAAAACTATCAAGTAGTCATCATATTGAGCTAGCCAAACGCTCATAACGTCGCATACCGCTCCTGCAATAGGTTTGTCACTTAGCGGTGCATCAAGGACATAATTCTTACGTGCAGCAATGAGGATAAACCTCATATCACGGATCAAATCCGCAATATTGCTACTAACATTTTTCAACACAGTTTTTCTAGGAACATATCAAAACAAACATATGAGAGCAACAACGCAAGCTATTGATCTTACAACATAATTTGCAAAATACTACGGGACTAAGTTCATGATAAATTTAAGTTCAATTAATCATATTACTTAAGAACTCCCACTTAGATAGACATCTCTCTAGTCATCTAAGTGATCACGTGATCCAAATCAACTAAACCATAACCGATCATCACGTGAAATGGAGTAGTTTTCAATGGTGAACATCTTATGTTGATCATATCTACTATATGATTCACGCCGACCTTTCGGTCTCCGTGTTCCGAGGCCATATCTGCATATGCTAGGCTCGTCAAGTATAACCCGAGTATTCTGCGTGTGCAAAACTGGCTTGCACCCGTTGTAGATGGACGAGCTTATCACACCCGATCATCACGTGGTGTCCGGGCACGACGAACTTTGGCAACGGTGCATACTCGGGAGAACACTTCTTGATAATTTAGTGAGAGATCATCTTGTAATGCTACCGTCAATCAAAGCAAGATAAGATGCATAAAGGATAAACATCACATGCAAATCAATATAAGTGATATGATATGGTCATCATCATCTTGTGCTTCATGATCTCCATCTTGCAGCACCACCATGATCACCATCGCCACCGGCGCGACACCTTGATCTTCATCGTAGCATCGTTGTCGCCTCGCCAAACTTATGCTTTCTCGACTATCGCTACCGCTTAGTGTTAAAGTAAAGCATTACAGAGCGATTGCATTGCATACAATAAAGCGACAACCATATGGCTCCTGCCAGTTGCCGATAACTTCGGTTACAAAACATGATCATCTCATACAATAAAATATAGCATCACGTCTTGACCATACAAGTTAGACGTCCTCTACTTTGTTGTTGCAAATTTTACGTGGCTGCTACGGGCTTAAGCAAGAACCAGTCTCACCTACGCATCAAAACCACAACGATACTTCGTCAAATAGACTCTGTTTTAACCTTCTCAAGGACGGGCGTAGCCACACTCGGTTCAACTAAAGTGAGAGAGAGGCACCCACCGGTCACCTTTAAGCAACGAGTGCTCGTGGCGGTGAAACCAGTCTCGCGTAAGCGTCTGGCGTAATGTCGGTCCGGGCCGCTTCATCTCACAATACCGCTGAACCAAAGTATGACATGCTGGTAGGTAGTATGACTTGTATCGCCCACAACTCACTTGTGTTCTACTCATGCAAAACATCAAACCATAGAAAAACCTGGCTCGGATGCCTTTGTTAGGGAACGAGTAATTTCAAAAATTTTCCTACGCACACGCAAGATCATGGTGATGTATAGCAACGAGAGGGGAGAGTGTTGTCTACGCACCCTCGAGACCCAAGCGAAGCGATCACAACGTAGAGGAAGTAGTCGACGTTCTCCTCGCGATCCGACCGATCCGGCGCCGTTACATTCGGCGCCCAGTTCTTGACACACGACAGCTCGATGACGCCCTCGTACTCCGATCCAGCCGAGTGTCGAGGGAGAGTTTCGTCAAGACGACGGCGTGGGACGATCTTGATGTTTCACGGCGCAGGCTTCGCCTAAGCTTCATGACGATATGACCGAGGTGGAATATGGTGGAGGGGGCACCGACACGGCTAAGGAACGATCTAAAGATCAAACTTGTGTGTTCAAGGGTGCCCCCTGCCCCGTGATATAAAGGAGGGGGGGAGGCCGGCCGGCCTAGCTAGGCGCCGGGAGGAGTCCTACTCCCAGGAGTAGGACTCCCCCTTCCTAGTTGGAATAGGATTGGGGGGGGGAAGAGGAGAGGCGCCGCCTCCTTGTCCTATTCGGACTGGGGAGAGGGCGTGCCACCTCTGGCCGCCCTCCTCTTCTCCCTCGAGGCCCACCGAGGCCCATTTACCCCGGGGTTCGGTAACCTCCGGTACTCCAGTACATTCCGTTTGCCGGAACCATTCCGAACTCCAAACATAGGCTTCCAATATATCAATCTCTATGTCTCGACCATTTCGAGACTCCTCGTCATGTCCGTGATCACATCAGGGACTCGAACTTCTTCGGTACATCAAAATACATAAACTCATAATAACCGCGCCGAAACCTTAAGCGTGCGGACCCTACGGTTCGAGAACAATGTAGACATGACCTAGAACTATTCACGGTCAATAACCAACAGCGGGACCTGGATGCCCATATTGGTTCCTACATATTCTACGAAGATCTTTATCGGTCGGACCGCATAACAACATATCGTTGTTCCCTTTGTCATCGGTATGTTACTTGCCCGAGATTCGATCGTCGGTATCCAATACCTAGTTCAATCTCGTTACGGCAAGTCTCTTTACTCGTTCCGTAATACATCATCTCACAACTAACTCATTAGTTGTAGTGCTTGCAAGGCTTCAGTGATGTGTATTACCGAGAGGGCCAGAGATACCTCTCCGACAATCGGAGTGACAAAACCTAATCTCAAATACGCCAACCCAACATCCGCCTTTGGAGACACTGTAGTACTCCTTTATAATCACCCGATTACGTTGTGACGTTTGGTAGCACCCAAAGTGTTCCTCCGGTAAACGGGAGTTGCATAATCTCATAGTTATAGGAACATGTATATGTCATGGATAAAAGCAGTAGCAACATACTCAACGATCGTGTGCTAAGCTAATGGAATGGGTCATGTCAATCGGATCATTCTACTAATGATGTGACCTTATTAATCAAATAACAACTCTTTGTTCATGGTTAGGAAACATAACCATCTTTGATTAACAAGCTAGTCTAGTAGAGGCATACTAGTGACATATTGTTTGTCTATGCATTCACACATGTATCATGTTTCCGGTTAATACAATTCTAGCATGAATGATAAACATTTATCATGAAATAAGGAAATAAATAATAACTTTATTATTGCCTCTAGGGCATATTTCCTTCAGATGCTACTTGGAGATGCTACTTGGAGGACTTCAATCTACTCTCTTCTACATGCTGCAAGACGGAGGCTGCCAGAAGCGTAGTCTTCGATAGGACTAGCTATCCCCCTTTTATTCTGGCATTCTGCAGTTCAGTCCACTGATATGGCCTCCTTACACATATACCCATGCATATATAGTGTAGTTCCTTGCTTGCGAGTACTTTGGATGAGTACTCACGGTTGCTTTCTCCCCCCTTTTCCCCATTTCCTTTCTTTACGGTTGTCGCAACCAGATCTTTGGAGTCCGAGAGCTGACACCACCGTCGGCAGCGACTACTACATGGAGGTGCCTACTACTACGCAAGGCTGGCGGCGGCGACCACTGGAGTAGATTAGGAGGATCCCAGGCAGGAGGCATGCGCCTCTTTCGATCTGTATCCCAGTTTGTGCTAGCCTTCTTAAGGCAAACTTGTTTAACTTATGTCTGTACTCAGATATTGTTGCTTCCGCTGACTCGTCTATGATCGAGCACTTGTATTCGAGCCCTCGAGGCCCATGGCTTGTATTATGATGCTTGTATGACTTATTTATGTTTTAGAGTTGTGTTGTGATATCTTCCCGTGAGTCCCTGATCTTGATCGTACACATTTGCGTGCATGATTAGTGTACGATTGAATCGGGGGCGTCACACTCTCCAACCCAATTGATGCCAATATGCCCTGCACCATCCTATAATATGTCGATGATACGCTCATTGTCCTTCCGCCTGACGCAACTCAACTACAGACCCTCAAGAATATTCTGATACAGTTGTGTGAGGCCACTGGCCTCACCATTAATTTCCATAAAAGCACCTTCGCTCCAATCCATGTCGACTCAGAGCTTTCTGCAAGCCTTGCGGCAATCCTGGGCTGCCCGGTTGCCTCCTTTCCCCAGTCCTACCTAGGTTTGCCTCTATCCACTCACAAGCTAAACCTTTCCGATTTTTTCTTTATCATTGACAAGGTTGACCGCCGCTTAGCTAGCTGGAGGGGACTGCTTCTACCTTTGGCCGGGAGGGCAATTTTAGTCCGCTCTGTTCTTCGCGCCCTTCCAATCTACGCCATGAGTGTTCTTTTGCTTCCCACTGGAACCGTGCAAGAAATCGAAAAATGTTGTGGGGCCTTCTTCTGGACAGGTCAAGACAAGGTTACGGATGGCAATTGCAAAGTTGCCTGGGACATCGTGTGTGCCCCCTTTTCCAATGGGGGGCTCGGTTTTCTTTCGATTCCACAAATGAACCTTTGCTTGCTTCTCAAACACATCTCTAAACTTCATAATGGAGACACGACGAGTGACACTCCCTACCTTGTCTCAAAATACAGCTGGTCTAGCACTCGTGACGTCGGCATGTCGGATAGCCATCATACTCCTATCTGGTGAGACATCGTCAAAGGGGTTGAATTATTCAGATCACTCACCATGGTGCACCTCGGAAATGGAGTCACTACCTCGTTCTGGCTAGATCTTTGGCTCCCTCAGTCCACCCAAACCCTAGCGCAACAATTCCCGACACTGTTTTCCCACTCCAACGGAATTCACACTTTTGTGGCTCGTGCTCTGGACTCGAACGCCCTAACCTTGGACCTAACCCCAAGACTGTCTCACACGGTTGCATGCGAGCTAATTGAACTCTGCAATATGTTGGCTACAATAAACTTGAATCTGCAAGTCGCTGACAGAAGAACCTCGAGGGAAGCAGGCAAGCCGCTAACCACTAAGCTGGCATATCAGGCGGTATGGAAGACGAAACCCACAGACACTCTAGCTCCGGCAATCTGGAGAAACTATGCACCAAATAAATGCAGGATCTTCCTCTGGCTCGCCCGCAAAAACCGCCTGTTCACAAACGAGAGACGCTTTAAACGGTGCATTGCCACATCCGCCACCTGCCTTTTCTGCAGCTGTTGCAAGTCCATCGAGCACCTTCTTTTCGAATGCCAACAACTCAGTCCGCTTTGGGTTGAGCTCGACAGCCTCTGCCATGGTACGCCAGAGAATCTGCCAGCACTGGGACGGTGAATTAAACAACAAATGCAGATCTATGGTGCTGCTGGCCGTCCTCTGGAATATTTGGAAAAGGCGGAACGCCAAGGTTTTCCGGAATTTACACCTCGAGCTCCACACTATTGCTAGCTCCGCTGCTGATGATCTTCGGCTCTGGTCTCACCAATGTAAAAATATTCAAAAACAAATTAGCCTCCGTGACTGGGGCTCCATGTTGTTCCACCTAGCCGGGAGATTATAATCCCACCACTTGTTGTAATTTTTCTTTCTTTTTATACCCTCTCACGCCCTGTATCTCTGGTATGTAACACCCCTGACGGTTGATAATAAAGGTTCAAGCCGGCGTAAGCCCGCCGTTGACGCGTCAAAAAAAAGGAGGAACCATTCATTCTTTTCAGTATATACTACTTGAATAAGAATGAAGGCAGTAAGCCAAAACATTATTTCTAATCCCCTTAAAAAATGATTTGAATCGCGTGTGTATATATATTCTCGGTCTAAGTAGTTCGTTGTTAGCTATACCCTGATTTGAGTAGTGTGTATATATATTCTCAAAGTCGAAAAAAAAAGCTCAGGCACTCCATGTCGGAGTGGTGTGGCATGTCAAGTTTTTCACTCAGGGCACATTGACACCTGAGAGCCGCTTGCATGGCAAGTTGTACTACAATCATGGCGTTAGACCCTGAGAGCTACTTGCATGCCTATTAACCAATTATCCTGCTGGTTGTTGTTTTTTGAGATAGCTTACCAGGCTTGCTGCCTGGTGACCACCACGTCACCAAACATGCATATAAACTGCTGCCATCTCCTCTCCGTAAGCGATGTGGTTCTAATAAAAACCGTACTGTACTGTATTGTAACATCATATCAACATCACAACCTTACGTGTGTGCCTTGATACGGCCCAAACGAAACGAAAAGCCCAGTGCCATAATAATCGTGTGACCCACCGGCCGTCAGCCCAGCTCGTGGACTGACATCGTTGTCGTGTTGATTTCCTAGGTATCTTCTCGGGGTTGTCTAAAAAAAAAAAGGTATCTTCTCGGGGTCTCCGTGGTGGCGCTCGTGTACTCTGCGGCGCAGGAGGAACTTCGCCGGATGCGCAGCGGCGCTGCCCATGCATGCCAGCTTTCTTGATTCTGCCGGCTAGGGAGCTTAGCAGAGAATTTTGCTATGACCATTTTTTATGCAGCTAGGGAGCTGTGCGGTGACTATCTATCTAGGAGCTTAAGTTTACTTAGCCGAGTATGTACTACGCATGTTCTAACAACCTTGTGATCTGCTTAGCTAGCCAATCCAGCAAGCACAAAAAAGAGAGGGAAAAAGAAAGAACAAAGTTCAGAGTTGCTCGTGGCATCCTAAGATCAGATGTTTGCATGACGACCCAAGTTGTCAAGAGAGCATTTTCATCACAACTTCGTTGGGTTTTGGGGTGAGAGAGGCTCGAACTCTCGACCTCGGGATCACGCACGTATGGCTATGAGACGTACGCGCTAGCCAACTGCGCCACCACCCCAATGTTGTTTGCTTCCTAATGCCAGCCTTACTAACGCTTCCTTATTCGATGGTGCTTGAAACCCCGGTTACTTACATGCCAAGACTGGATGGGTACTCGTTGATAGATTCAATCTGCAGAAGTGGGCGATGCTATATGAAATTCATCTTGGAGAAAAGGTGCAAGCAAACATATTCTTCTTGATGCTTCTTTCTTACATAGAGAAGAATATGGACATAGATGTACACAACCCTTGATGGGTTCCACTGCCTCATATTGGCGGCGCCGCCGGTCCGGCTCGTCTCCGGTGGCCTTAGGGGTACGGTAGCGCGATGGATCCCGGTCCTTGATGGCGGGAGGGCTCTGTTTGTAGATATTTCTTCGTATTTTGATAGGGTTTGTGTCCTGCTCAGGAAGACAAGACAACGAGGCTTCTATAAAGATGAAACAATGTTCTCCCTGCCTAGCCCTCGTCCCGGTGGAGCGTTTAGGGCATCTCTAGCCGTTGGCCCCCCAGGGGGCGTCTAAAAGCGCCGCCTGGGGGTGAGCCCGCGAAAAAAAGGCCCTGGGGGCGAGTCGACGCCCAGCCGTCGACCCCCAGGGCCGCCTACAGGCGAGTGTAAAAAAAAAGGGGGGCCCGTTCGGCGAAGTTATAACAAAGAGCAGTTAAATTTCGTCCGAACATGGCAAATTTCGGTCAAATTCGCCCATTTTCATTACATTACTAAGCTAATCTAAAAAAGAAAGGCGCTGAAGTCGTCGCCGCCGTCGCTACCATCGTCGTCGTCGACCTTCTCCTCCTTGACGCGGACGCCCCGGCTGGACCCGACGTCGCCATGGTGGACTGGCGGCGGCGCGTCGTCGTCGTCGCTGTCGCACAGGACGACCACTCCGCCTTGGTCGCGGCCGCATCGGCGCTCCTTGAAGCGGGCGAGTTCGGCGCTATTGGCGCTTCGCCGCCTTTCGCCGCGCGCCTTCTCCATCGCAATGGAGTCTGGCGCGCCCATTCGAGGGCCGCGTCATCGTCGACGAGCTCCGCCTTCGCCAGCGCCAGACCCGGCTCCGTCTTCACCGGCGCCAGCCCCGGCTCCTGTTGGGGAACGTAGTAATTTCAAAAAAAATCCTACGCACATGCAAGATCATGGTGATGCATAGCAACGAGAGGGGAGAGTGTTGTCTACGCACCCTCGAGACCAAGCGAAGCGATCACAACGTAGAGGAAGTAGTCGACGTTCTCCTCGCGATCCGACCGATCCCGGCGCCGTTACTCGGCGCCTGAGTTCTTGACACACGACAGCTCGATGACGCTCCTCGGGCTCCAATCCAAAGAGAGCGGGGAGGGAGAGTTTCGTCAAGACGACGGCGTGGTGACGATCTTGATGTTCTGCGGCAAGCAGAGCCGCCTAAGCTTCAGCGACGATATGACCGAGGTGGAATATGGTGGAGGGGGCACCGACACGGCTAAGGAACGATCCGTAGATCAAACTTGTGTGTTCTAGGGTGCCCCTGCCCCGTATATAAAGGAGCAAGGGGAGGTGCGGCCGGCCCAAGGGGAGGCTGAGGAGTCCTACTCCCAGGGAGTAGGACTCCCCTTCCTAGTTGGAGTAGGATTGGGGAGGGAAGAGGGAAGGGGGCGCCGCCTCTCCTTGTCCTATTGGGACTAGGGGGGGGCGCCTGCCTGCCCTGGCCGGCCCCTCCTCTTCTCCCTCGAGGCCCACTAAGGCCCAATAGCCTCTGGGAGGGTTCCGGTAACCCCCCGGTTTTTCGGTAAAATCCCGATTTCACCCGGAACCATTCCGAACTCCAAATATAGGCTTCCAATATATCAATCTTTATGTCTCGACCATTTGAGACTCCTCGTCATGTCCGTGATCACATCCGGGACTCGAACTCCTTGGTACATCAAAATACATAAACTCATAATATAACCGCCATCGAAACCTTAAGCGTGCGGACCCTACGGTTCGAGAACAATGTAGACATGACCGATACGCCTCGGTCAATAACCAATAGCGGGACCTGGATGCCCATATTGGTTCCTACATATTCTCTGAAGATCTTTATCGGTCGACCGCATAACAACATCGTTGTTCCCTTTGTCATCGGTATGTTACTTGCCCGAGATTCGATCGTCGGTATCCAATACCTAGTTCAATCTCGTTACCGGCAAGTCTCTTTACTCGTTCCGTAATACATTATCTTACAGCTAACTCATTAGTTGTAATGCTTGCAAGGCTTAGTGATGTGTATTACCGAGAGGGCCCAGAGATACCTCTCCGACAATCGGAGTGACAAAACCTAATGTCAAATACGCCAACCCAACATCGCCTTTGGAGACACACGTAGTACTCCTTTATAATCACCCGATTACGTTGTGGCGTTTGGTAGCACCAAAGTGTTCCTCCGGTAAACGGGAGTTGCATAATCTCATAGTTACAGGAACATGTATATGTCATGGATAAAAGCAGTAGCAACATACTAAACGATCGTGTGCTAAGCTAATAGAATGGGTCATGTCAATCAAATCATTCTACTAATGATGTGACCTTGTTAATCAAATAACAACTCTTTGTTCATGGTTAGGAAACATAACCATCTTTGATTAACAAGCTAGTCTAGTAGAGGCATACTAGTGACATATTGTTTGTCTATGCATTCACACATGTATCATGTTTCCGGTTAATACAATTCTAGCATGAATGATAAACATTTATCATGAAATAAGGAAATAAATAATAACTTTATTATTGCCTCTAGGGCATATTTCCTTCAGTCTCCCACTTGCACTAGAGTTAATAATCTAGATTACATAGTAATGATTCTAACACCCATGGAGTCTTGGTGTTGATCATGTTTTGCTCGTGGAAGAGGCTTAGTCAACGGGTCTGCTACATTCAGATCCGTATGTATCTTGCAAATCTCTATGTCTCCCACCTGGACTAAGTCCGGATGGAATTGAAGCGTCTTTTGATGTGCTTGGTCCTCTTGTGAAATCTGGATTCCTTCGCTAAGGCAATTGCTCGAGATTGTCACGAAGATTTTCATTGGACCCGATGCACTAGGTATGACACCTAGATCGGATATGAACTCCTTCATCCAGACTCCTTCATTAGCTGCTTCCGAAGCTGCTATGTACTCCGCTTCACATGTAGATCCCGCTAAGACGCTTTGTTTAGAACTGCACCAACTGACAGCTCCTCCGCTAAGTGTAAATACGTATCCGGTCTGCGATTTAAAATCGTCCGGATCAGTGTCAAAGCTTGCATCAACGTAACCGTTTACGATGAGCTCTTTGTCACCTCCATATACGAGAAACATATCCTTAGTCCTTTTCAGGTATTTCAGGATGTTCTTGACCGTTGTCCAGTGATCCACTCCTGGATTACTTTGGTACCTCCCTGCTAAACTTATAGCAAGGCACACATCAGGTTTGGTACACAGCATTGCATACATGATAGAGCCTATGGCTGAAGCATAGGGAACATCTTTCATTTTCTCTCTATCTTCTGCAGTGGTCGGGCATTGAGTCTTACTCAACTTCACACCTTGTAACACAGGCAAGAACCCTTTCTTTGCTTGATCCATTTTGAACTTCTTCAAAATTTTGTCAAGGTATGTGCTTTGTGAAAGTCCAATTAAGCGTCTTGATCTATTTCTATAGATCTTAATGCCCAATATGTAAGCAATTCACCGAGGTCTTTCATTGAAAAACTCTTATTCAAGTATCCCTTTATGCTATCCAGAAATTCTATATCATTTCCGATCAGCAATATGTCATCTACATATAATATCGTAAATGCTCTGAGCTCCCACTCACTTTCTTGTAAATACAAAGCTTCTCCAAAAGTCTCAGATGAACCCAAATGCTTTGATCACACTATCAAAGCGCTTATTCCAACTCGAGATGCTTGCACCAGTCCATAAATGGATCGTTGGAGCTTGCACACTTTGTTAGCTCCTTTGGATCGATAAAACCTTCTCGTTGCATCATATACAACTCTTCTTCCGTAAATCCATTCAGAATGCAGTCTTTACATCCATTTGCCAAATTTCATAATCATAAATGCGGCAATTGCTAACATGATTCGGACAGACTTAAGCATCGCCACGGTGAGAAGGTCTCATCGTAGTCAATCCCTTGAACTTGTCGAAAACCCTTTGCGACAAGTCGAGCTTTGTAGACGATAACATTACCGTCGCGTCGGTCTTCTTCTTGAAGATCCACTTGTTTTCTATTGCTTGCCTACCCTCGGGCAAGTCAACCAAAGTCCATACTTTGTTTTCATACATGGATCCCATCTCAGATTTCATGGCCTCAAGCCATTTTATGAATCTGGGCTCACCATCGCTTCTTCATAGTTCGTAGGTTCATCATGATCTAGTAGCATGATTTCCGAACAGGATTACCGTACCACTCAGTGCGGATCTTACTCTGGTTGATCTACGAGGTTTCTGAGTAACTTGATCGAAGTTTCATGATCAACATCATCAACTTCCTCACTACTTGGTGTAGATGTCTCAGAAACCGGTTTCTGCGACAAACTACTTTCAAGTAAGGGAGAAGGTACAATTACCTCATCAAGTTCTACTTTCCTCCCACTCACTTCTTTCGAGAGAAACTCCTTCTCTAGAAAGGATCCATTCTTGGCAACAAATGTCTTGCCTTCGGATCTGTGATAGAAGGTGTACCCAACTGTCTCCTTTGGGTATCCTATGAAGACACATCTCGATTTGGGTTCGAGCTTATCAGGTTGAAGCTTTTTCACATAAGCATCGCATCCCCAAACTTTAAGAAACGACAACTTTGGTTTCTTGCTAAACCATAGTTCATAAGGTGTCATCTCAACGGATTTTGACGGTGTTCTATTCAGTGTGAATGCGGCCGTCTCTAGAGCATAACCCCAAAACGATAGCGGTAAATCTGTAAGAGACATCATAGATCGCACCATATCTAGTAAAGTACGATCACGACGTTCGGAGACACCATTACGCTGAGGTGTTCGGGTGGCGTGAGTTGCTAAACTATTCCGCATTGTTTCAAATGTAGACCAAACTCAGAACTCAAATATTCACCTCCACGATCGATCGTAGAAATTTAATTTTCTTATTACGATGATTTTCAACTTCACTCTGAAATTCTTTGAACTTTTCAAATGTTTCAGACTTATGTTTCATTAAGTAGATATACCCATATCTCGCTTAAATCATCTGTGAAGGTGAGAAAATAACGATATCCGCCACGAGCCTCAACATTCATCGGACCACATACATACGTATGTATGATTTCCAACAAATCTGTTGCTCTCTCCATAGTACCGAGAACGGGTTCTAGTCATCTTGCTCATGAGGCACGGTTCGCAAGTGCCAAGTGATTCATAATCAAGTGACTCCAAAAGTCCATCAAGATGGAGTTTCTTCATGCGCTTTACACCGATATGACCTAAACGGCAAGTGCCACAAATAAGTTGCACTATCATTATCAACTCTGCATCTTTTGGTTTCAACATTATGAATATGTGTATCACTACTATCGAGATTCATCAAAATAGACCACTCTTCAAGGGTGCATGACCATAAAAGATATTACTCATATAAATAGAACAACCATTATTCTCTCGATTTAAATGAATAACCGTCTCGCATCAAACAAGATCCAGATATAATGTTCATGCTCAACGCAGCACCAAATAACAATTATTTAGGTCTAAAACTAATCCGAAGGTAGATGTAGAGGTAGCGTGCCGACCGCGATCACATCGACTTTGGAACCATTTCCCACGCGATCGTCACCTCGTCCTTTGCCGGTGTTAAGCAATCCGTAGTCCTGTTTGAGTTGCAAATATTAGCAATGAACCAGTATCAAATACCAGTGCTCTGCGAGCTCTAGTAAGGTACACATCAATAACATGTATATCACATATACCTTTGTTCACCTTGCCATCCTTCTTATCCGCCAAATACTTGGGGCAGTTCCGCTTCAAATGACGATGCGCTTGCAAGAGAAGCACTCGATTTCAGGTTTGGGTCCAGACTTGGGTTTCTTCTCTGAGCGACAACTTGCTTGCTGTTCTTCTTGAAGTTCCTTCTTCTTCCCTTTGCCTTTCTTCTTGAAACTAGTGGTCTTATTGACCATCAACACTTGATGCTCTTTCTTGATTTCTACCTCCGCAGCCTTTAGCATTGCGAAGAGCTCGGTATAGTCTTTACTAACCCTTGCATATTATAGTTCATCACGAAGCCTTTGTAGCTTGGTGGCGTGATTGAAGAATTACATCAATGACACAATCATCCGGAAGATTAACTCCCAATTGTGTCAAGTGATTGTAGTACCCGGACATTACGACTATGTGCTCACCGATGAGACCCATTCTCCTCCATCTTGCAGCTATAGAACTTATTGGAGACTTCATATCTCTCAATCCGGGCATTACTGTTGGAATATTAACTTCAACTCTGGAACATCTCATATGCTCCATGACGCTCAAAACGTCGTTGAAGTCCGGTTCTAAGCCGTAAAGCATGGCACATTGAACTATAGAGTAGTCATCAGCTTTGCTCGCCAGACGTTCACAACATCCGGTGTTGCTCTGCAGAAGAGTCACGGCACCTAGCGGTGCATCCGGGACGTAACTCTTACGTGCAGCAATGAGGATAATCCTCGTTACGGACCCGATCCGTAATTGCTACCATCATCTTTCAACTTTGCTTTCTCAAGGAACGCATTAAAATTCAACGGAACAACAAAGACGAGCCATCTATCTACAATCAAACATAAACAAGCAAGATACTATCAGGTACTAAGTTCATGATAAATTTAACTTCAATTAATCATATTACTTAAGAACTCCCACTTAGATAGACATCTCTCTAGTCATCTAAGTGATCACGTGATCCAAATCAACTAAACCATAACCGATCATCACGTGAAATGGAGTAGTTTTCAATGGTGAACATCTTATGTTGATCATATCTACTATATGATTCACGCTCGACCTTTCGGTCTCCGTGTTCCGAGGCCATATCTGCATATGCTAGGCTCGTCAAGTATAACCCGAGTATTCTGCGTGTGCAAAACTGGCTTGCACCGTTGTAGATGGACGAGAGCTTATCACACCCGATCATCACGTGGTGTGCGGGCACGACGAACTTTGGCAGCGGTGCATACTCGGGAGAACACTTCTTGATAATTTAGTGAGAGATCATCTTATAATGCTACCGTCAATCAAAGCAAGATAAGATGCATAAAAGATAAACATCACATGCAAATCAATATAAGTGATATGATATGGTCATCATCATCTTGTGCTTCGTGATCTCCATCTCTGCAGCACCACCATGATCACCATCGTCACCGGCGCGACACCTTGATCTCCATCGTAGCATCGTTTGTCATCTTGCCAATCTTATGCTTCTACGACTATCGCTACCGCTTAGTGATAAAGTAAAGCATTACAGGGCGATTGCATTTCATACAATAAAGCGACAACCATATGGCTCTGCCGATTGCCGATAACCGGTTACAAAACATGATCATCTCATACAATAAAATATAGCATCACGTCTTGACCATATCACATAACAACATGCCCTGCAAAAACAAGTTAGACGTCCTCTACTTTGTTGTTGCAAATTTTACGTGGCTGCTACGGGCTTAAGCAAGAACCAGTCTCACCTACGCATCAAAACCACAACGATACTTCGTCAAATAGACTCCGTTTAACCTTCTCAAGGACCGGCGTAGCCACACTCGGTTCAACTAAAGTGGGAGAGACAGACACCCGCCAGTCACCTTTAAGCAATGAGTGCTCGTAGCGGTGAAAACCAGTCTCGCGTAAGCGTCCGGCGTAATGTCGGTCCGGGCGCTTCATCTCACAATACCGCTGAACCAAAGTATGACATTTGGTAGGTAGTATGACTTGTATCACCCACAACTCACTTGTGTTCTACTCGTGCAAAACATCAAACCATAAAAACCTAGGCTCGATACCTTTGTTGGGGAGCGTAGTAATTTCAAAAATTTCCTACGCACACGCAAGATCATGGTGATGCATAGCAACGAGAGGGGAGAGTGTTGTCACGCCCTCGTGAGACCGAAGCGGAAGCGATCACAACGTAGAGGAAGTAGTCGTACTTTCTCCTCGCGATCCGACCGATCCGGCGCCGTTACTTCGGTGCCCCGAGTTCTTGACACACGTACAGCTCGATGGCGCTCCTCGGGCTCCAATCTAGTAGAGCCTGGGGAGGAGAGTTTCGTCGACGACGGCGTGGTGATGATCTTGATGTTCTGCTGCAAGCGATTAGCCGCCTAAGCTTCGCGACGATATGACCGAGGTGGAATATGGTGGAGGGGGCACCGACACGGCTAAGGAACGATCCGTAGATCAAACTTGTGTGTTCTAGGGTGCCCCCCTGCCCCCGTATATAAAGCAGCAAGGGGGGAGGTGCGGCCGGCCCAAGGGAGGCGGGAGGAGTCCTACTCCCAGGAGTAGGACTCCCCTTCCTAGTTGGAGTAGGATTGGGGGAGGGAAGAGGGAAGGGCGCGCCCCCTCTCCTTGTCCTATTCGGACTAGGGGAGGGGCACGCGCCCTGCCTGGCCGGCCCTTCCTCTTCTCCCTCGAGGCCCACTAAGGCCCAATAGCCTCCGGAGGGTTCGGTAACCCCGGTTTTTCGATAAAATCCCGATTTCACCGGAACCATTCGAACTCCAAATATAGGCTTCCAATATATCAATCTTTATGTCTCGACCATTTCGAGACTCCTCGTCATGTCCGTGATCACATCCGGACTCGAACTCCTTGGTACATCAAAATACATAAACTCATAATATAACCGTCATCGAAACCTTAAGCGTGTGGACCCTACGGTTCGAGAACAATGTAGACATGACCGATACACGTCTCCGGTCAATAACCAATAGCGGGACCTGGATGCCCATATTGGTTCCCACATATTCTACGAAGATCTTTATCGGTCAGACCGCATAACAACATCGTTGTTCCTTTGTCATCGGTATGTTACTTGCCCGAGATTCGATCGTCGGTATCCAATACCTAGTTCAATCTCGTTACCGGCAAGTCTCTTTACTCGTTCCGTAATACATCATCTCACAGCTAACTCACTAGTTGTAATGCTTGCAAGGCTTGATGATGTGTATTACCGAGAGGGCCAGAGATACCTCTCCGACAATCGGAGTGACAAAACCTAATCTCGAAATACGCCAACCCAACATCGCCTTTGGAGACACTGTAGTACTCCTTTATAATCACCCGATTACGTTGTGACGTTTGGTAGCACCAAAGTGTTCCTCCGTATGGCGGAGTTGCATAATCTCATAGTTACAGAACATGTATATGTCATGGATAAAAGCGGTAGCAACATACTAAGCGATCGTGTGCTAAGCTAATGGAATGGGTCATGTCAATCAGATCATTCTACTAATGATGTGACCTTGTTAATCAAATAACAACTCTTTGTTCATGGTTAGGAAACATAACCATCTTTGATTAACAAGCTAGTCTAGTAGAGGCATACTAGTGACATATTGTTTGTCTATGCATTCACACATGTATCATGTTTCTGGTTAATACAGTTCTAGCATGAATGATAAACATTTATCATGAAATAAGGAAATAAATAATAACTTTATTATTGCCTCTAGGGCATATTTCCTTCAGCTCCGTCTTCACCGGCGCCAGTCCCGGCTCCGTCTTCGGCTTGACGAAGCGCGGAGGAACCGAGGACGAAGCGCGGCCGCCTCGTGGATAGCGATCTTTGGCGCTGCTGCGAAAGTGCCGACGAGCGGCGACTCCGCAGAGCTCGGCCTTGACGGGCGAGCAGGGCGGAGTGCCGGAGGAGGCGAGGAGGATCGGGAGGAGGAAGAGGAGGAGGAAGACCGAACCGCCTTGGCGGCGGCGGCAGCAGGAGAGGAGAGGGGAGAGGGAGGGGCTGGACGGCGGCGAGGGGCGGGGCCGGGCTGGTGTGGGCACAGGAAGTGGAGTGGAGGCCGCCGGCTTTTATAGCCGGGCCGTGCGTGTGTGTGCAGCGTCGAGAGGAGGCGTCGGCGCCACCCGTGACGCCGCCGTGAAGGAATCAATGGCAAGGCTGACCGGCGGCAGCCTTGCCATTGATTCCCCGTGGAAACCGAGGCCGTTGGGGGGAAGACGAGGCGCCGAGTCGCTGACACGGCTGGCCCGCGGCTTCTTCGCGCCAAAACAACTCGCCCCGGCGCCCCCGGGCGCCCCCCAGCGCGCCGGGTTCGGGCTGGGTCCGCCGGCGCTATTTTCGGCCCAAGCCGGCAATTTTCGGCGTCCTGGGGGCGCGACTGGGCCGTTTTTTCAGCGCCGGCATGAAAAAATCGCCTGGGGAGGCCTTCTTGGGGGCGCGGCTGGAGACGCCCTTAGCATCGTTGGTGGATATGTGGAGGTGTGTCTCCGACGGATTTGAATTTGCTTGGATCTGGTCATAGTTTGTCTACGTTCGTGTGTCTTCAGGTTGGATCCTTCCAATCTATTCTTCAACGGCGACGTTTGCTATTCTGGTGCGCTTGTCATATGGGGGCTTAGAGCATCTCGAGCCGCGCCCCCAGGAAGGCCTCCCCAGGCGATTTATTTGCGTCGGCGCCGAAAAAACGGCTCAGTCGCGCCCCCAGGACGTCGAATTCCGCCGGCTCAGGCCGTTTTTGCACTGGGGGGCGCTCGGGGGCTCCGACACAAGCGAAAAGTGTTCCTGGGGCCACATTGACAGGCGAAAAGTTAATCCACCCGCCCAGATTCACCCTCCTGCCCCCCGCGCTCAGCCGCCACCCTGCGCCACCCTGCCGATCCCGGCGCCGACCACCGCCCGCCGCAGCTAGGTAGACCGTCTCCATCCTAGAAAAAGAAGGAGCGTCGCCGAGGCAGCCTCTTCGCCGCCGCCCCGGCACCTTTTCTGGCGCTCCGGCCGCACAGGGCCTATACGCCGGCGGGCTTGCGCCCACCTCGCCCACAAGGTGTTCGGTGAATTGCCCGGCCCGGCGATGGACTCTGAAGATGAGGAGGCGCTCACGGCGTTGCTGGATGAGGAAGCCGAAGTCGACGTCCAGGAGAAGGAGCATCTCATGGTGCTCGCCGCCCTCGCCGGCCTGCTCGCGAGCAGTGAGAAGCCGCGGCGAGGTGGCTCGGCGCTTGGGCGGGTGAAAGCAAAGAACCGGCATCGTCTGGAAGGCTACTGCATGCTCTACTCGGACTACTTCGCCGACGCTCCATTGCATGGTGAGAAAACATTTCGGCGCCGTTATCGGATGAGCCGAAAGCTTTTCCTCCGGATTGTGAATTCCATCCGGGAGGACAGCTACTTCAAGTGCAAGAAGGATTGCACCGGCACACTTGGATTCACATCGATCCAGAAGTGCACGACAGCTATGAGGATGCTTGCATACGGAGCTCCCGGTGATTCACTCGACGACTATGGGCGCATGGTCGAGTCCACCACCATTGAGTGTTTCTACAAGTTCTGCGAGCAGCGGTGGTAGCGATGTTTGGACCGCGATGATTTGCGAACACCCAATGCGGAATACACTGCTCGGATCCTAGCACAGAATGAAGCAAGAGGATTTCCTGGGATGCTTGGAAGTATCGACTGCATGCATTGGAAATGGAAGAACTATCCATTTGCTTGGCAAGGGTTGTACAAAGGCGCCAAAGGCGGTTGCAGTGTCGTGCTTGAGGCAGTGGCCACACAGGACCTCTGGATTTGGCACTCTTTCTGTGGGATGCCAGGAACTCACAATGACATCAACGTCCTGCAGTACTCCCCAGTCTTTGCCAAGCTTGTTGAAGGTCATTCTCCTCCGGTGAACTTCGAGGTCAATGGGCGGCAGTACAATAAGGGGTACTATCTAGCTAATGGCATCTATCTGAGATGGTCGACATTTATGAAGACCATCTCAAACCCTGTGCCAGGAGGCAAGAACGCCTGGTTTGCGAAGATTCAGGAGGCTTGCAGGAAGGATGTCGAGCGGGCATTTGGTGTGCTCCAATCTCGATTTGCTGTTGTTCGGTACCCTGCTCAGACCTGGTTGAAAGATCAAATGTGGGAGATCATGACTTGATGTGTCTTCTTGCACAACATGATCATTGAGAGCAAGCAGGAAGAGCTAGTGTTTGACACTGAACCATATTACTTGCAGGGTCCTCTTGCCCAAGTTGATCACCAAATACCGGCAAACTGGACTGACTACCTCAATATGCGTCAGGAGATCCGAGACCCACGGGTGCATCAAGAACCGCAACACGATCTGGTGGAGCACCTATGGAGGCTCAAGGGCGAGGCCGGGAATGGAGATGAAACTTGAGTTTTTATTAGTTAAACGATATAATTTGTAGTGAACTATTTGATTTATGTGATGAAACAAGCCGAAAACACGCCGAATTACGTGAGGAGCTAATTGAATCTTATCTGTTTGGGAAAATTCATGCCGAAACCCGCCGAACCGCGCCGAATATGGGCCGATTCACGCAGTTATCGGGCCGTTTATGGACATATTTGGACCGAAAGCTGGGCTGAATTCGGCGCCTGGGGGTGACCTGGGGCAACGGCTGGGTGCCGAGCCGCCCCCAGTGCCGATTTTATTGCCGGTGCACCCCCAGGACGCTCTTTTTCGGCGCCCTGGGGGGGCGAACGGCTGGAGATGCTCTTAGCATGATGACTTCCCGACTGTCTACTACAACAACTATTGTCCAGCTCTGGCGAGGGAGGGGCGATGACAGCAGCACGCTTTAGGCTCGCTTCAATGCTTGTAGTCGTCGTTAGGTGGTTTATGGATCTGGATGTAATTTTTATTATTTTTTATGTTTGTTGTACTGCCAAGATTGAAGATGTATAGATCAAAAAAAATTCCAAAAAAAAGATGTACATTACTCTAGGTAAGGGCATCTCCAGCGCAGACCCCCAAACATCGAATTTGTCCGCGGACCGGTGCAGAGGGGGACCAATACGCAGAAACTGATGCGGGACCAGAGGAGATGAATTACATGCAAACCAGGTAATTTTCATCTAAACCGGACGAAAACATTTATATTTCAGACATATTTGAACTAAAATATAGCTGACTAGGCTAGCCTATTCTAACCTAGTCTATGACCGGCCTTCTCGATGCCCGTTTCCCACCCCATATCTTCCCTATGTCCAGCAACAAGCTCACGGGAACGCCGTGAGCCCTAAAGAATATGCTTCGGCGAGAGGGGAAGAATAACATCCGCCTCCATGTAGCCCAAATCAGTGGTTAGTTTTAGAACGGTGGAAGACGGTGATGGTGGCATATGCCTTCACGAACTGGGCAAGACGCCGGCTATGATGCCTGGCGCAACGGCATTGTGGCTTTCTTGGGACCCGAGCGGCGATGGCCACCTTTGGTCTACTCATCTTCGCTGCCAATGGTGCCCACAGACGTGTCGGCTGCATCATCGTGGCGGCGGGGTGCGACCGACACAGAGCTAGCAGTGTCGTTCGTGCCGTCGTAAACTTGCGTCACCGCCTCGTCGATCTCCGCATAGGCGGCTTCTTTCTCTGCCCGCAAGATGCGATGCCGCATTTGCTCGTGGTGGATTTCGCGGGTGGCATAGTAGGACATGAGCAAAGCCTCCTTCTCATGCACGTCCACGTCCACCATGATGACTATGTCATCGACTTGCTCCTCTACGTGCCATTGCTTGTCCGTCACGATGCCCTTGTCGTCCTCTTGTGCCTCGCCCATGGTGATGCCGGCTGGACCAGCGATGGGCATGGCGTCGACTTTTCCTCCGTTGGCTCGTGAGCGTCGCAGCCATCTAGAGAGCTCGCTGGAAAGCTAGCATGTATCCGGCTATCTCAACGGGCCAGCCGTCTGGCAGCAATACCGGAGAGCTCCTTATTCTGCTCACCAATGATGTCGTGTCACGGGGATCTAGAGTTCGAGGCCATGGCGGGTGCATAGAGGAGATGGAGAGCGGAGCTGTGGTGCAGCTTTTGCCCAAAGCCTGGCCATGTTTAAATAGCAAGCAGATGCCATGTCGCTCGGGGCGTCGGAGTAGGTTTATTGGCTGACGCGCCGGTTTAATGGAGGAAGGTAGGGAGGGCAGATGTCGCTTCAATGCGAAGAGAAGGCGCATGCAACGAGCGGTGATGTCGGTCGGTGTGCCGCTTCACTGCCAGCTCCAGAAAGGTTGCGTCCGCTTTGGGCAGGCATGAATGCAGTGCTGACAGCTACGGGTGAGAAAGCGCGCGGCGAGGAAAAGTGTTTTGGGTGGGCCAATTTGTCAGAGGCGTGGATGGCAGCGGTCCGGACTCCCTCAAACCCCTCTCCCCCTCGGGTTTGCGAAAAAAATGGCGTCCACACTGCCAACGGACGGATATATGACCCCGTTGGATGGCAAAACAAGTTTCGACCACACAGTCCGGACGTGTGCGGTCTGAGGGTCTGCGTTGGAGATGTTCTAATGTTGCATATTTGCAAGTGTGTTTGTCGTCATTTTTATGATCTCCATTGCTTTTTATTGTGTTTTTTCTTTTTTTTTTTGCAGGAGATTTTTACTGTGATAAGTAGAGCCTACTTCTAGCAGTAGGCAGCAAGGAAGAGAGCTAGGAGGTAAATATGTGATGTTCATTGAGACGTAGCCAAAGAGCCGCAAGCATATCATACTTTGACACATGTATTCACAAACACAATGAATCGTTGAGAGATGTTGCTATCCATCGGGTTGAGTGGAGCTGAATCACCGTCTAGTTCATTTCACTAGAATAGCAAAATCTCTAATATTTTGATTTCCCTTTCAAGATAAAATGATCTATTCTTGTATCTGAAAAGGTTATCATAATCTGTGTCATGATTTTCAATGTTGGCGCAAAAAAATTAACAGCTAATTATTGTTAATATATATCATTTAAAATATTTTTGACTTTCCTAAATCTTCTCGCACCAACAATCTTATGGAGTTATGGTGTCTATGTTTTCATTAGGATGTTCTTGAAATTATCATCATTTTCTCTTTGTTCATTGTTAGCTATAATCACAGGCAATTAGTGCGCAAAGTGTCAACGTACTTACACTACAGCGAGAACGGTTAACCACCTAAGGTTAGTACTGTGTCTATGATCAACATTTTTAAACATGACAATTAGTTTTTAATCTACTAATTCTTTTTGCTCAACTCATCACGATAAAATAATCTACATTTTTTCGCAGGAAAAAATAGTGTACTATCTATGCTAAAAAACAATTTATACTTTTGAAACGAATGCACACGTTGTGTTCTTACAATAAAGCAGTTACCATATTGTCGTATATTTTTTTGCAGTTTGTCGTACTTTTTTTCGGTGACATACTTTTTTTTTTTGCGAGAAAATTTCCGATCTATTCATCTTCAATCATGGCAGTACAACGAATACCAGAAATAATAGAAATTACATCCAGATCCGTATACCACCTAGCGACAACTACCGACCTTGAAGCGAGCGAAGGCGCGCCGCCGTCATCGCCCTCCATCGCCGGGTCGGGCACAACTTGTTGTAGTAGACAGTCGGAAGTCGTCGTGCTAAGGCCCGTGAGGACCAGCGCACGAGAACAGCAACGCCGCAGATGAAGAATAACGTGGATCGAAAAATCCAATCCGAAGACACACGAACGTGAGCGAACAACGGCGAGATCGAGCAAATCCACCAAAGATAGATCCGCCGGAGACACACCTCCACCGCCCACCTGCGATGCTAGGCGACGCGGAGCGGGGCTAGGCGGGAGACCTTTATTCCATCTTGAGGAGCCGCCGCCGTCTCGTCTTCTGAGCAGGACACAAACCCTAGCAAAACTGAAAAAAGCGATTAAGCGGAGGCCCTCCGCCGACCCTTGCCGAGATCCACTGCGCCCCCATGGCCCTAAGGCCATCGGAGAGTAGGCGGACCTGCGGCGGCGGCGGCGGGAGGCAAAAACCCTAGCTTTTTGTGGAGGAGAAGGAGGAGGCGGTGGCTACTGTCAATAGGCGCTCATCACATTACTAATCTGATGACTTGAAACTCTCAAGGCCCCTAGTTACGGTGTTGTGCAAGATCGGTATTGCACCATTGTTAAATCATTGTATATTGGTTTCCTCGTCTACATATAAACATGTATTCTTTGCCCAGTGACCATGTGAAAAGGAAATTAGTTTCAAATAAGAATGGAGGCACTATGCTGAAACGGTCGTCAATTCCCTCAAAAACTGATCAGAATCCTATATATGTACATCTTCTGGAACTCGAAATATATATAAGAAAAAGCTTAGGCAATCCTGTATATATACATCTTTTGGCAGTCGAAATATATATTTAAAAAAAAGCTTAGGCACTCCATGACGGAGTGCTATTTAGCAGGTCAAGCAGTTTAGTGCGATCAAGGTTGATGAGGCCCGAGAGCAGCTTGGCTGCCTAATCCTATTCTATCGGGCTCATCATACCCTGAGAACTGCCCGCAAGCTTGCAGATACGCCAATTATCCATGATGCTTTTTTAATAGCTTACCAGGCTTGCTGCCTGGTGAACACCTAGTCACGAGCCGTGCATATAAACAGCTTCCGTCAGCTCTCCCTAAGCGATGTGGCACTAAACCACTTTTTTCCTTTTTTGAGCGGTGGCACTAACACAAAGTACTAAAGCGGTTACGACAACTCCTCGACCAAAAGTGTGCACCTCTTGTCTAGTGCAAACGAAAGGCCCAACACTGGGACGTCTGAATTGGGCTCGATGGGAGGTGAACCCTATTTTTCGTCTGAGCTGGGCTCGGCCCATTTCGCTCGCATCTCTTTCGCTCGCGTATTCATCCAAGCGCAAAAATTCCGCGACAGGTGAGAATCGAACCAAGGATTTCCTGGTTCACAGGGCACTGTGGTAACCACCCTGCCATAGGAACTTGATGCGATAAGTTCAATCACCTTTTCACCTTATCATCTTTTCTTTCATTTTTTCTGTTTTATTTTTTTCTGTTTTATTTTTCCTTCTTCCTCGTTCCTTGATTTTTTCAAATACATCCACATTAATTTAAATTCACGAACTGTTTTCTAATTCAAAGAAATTTTTTCACATTTATAAACTTTATTTCCAATCTGATGAGCTTTTTCCAAATCTGATAAACTTTTTGTCAAGATTGATAAATTTTTCCTTTAAACTTGTGAACTTTTTCCCAAATTGATGAACTATTTTTTCAAACTCGATGAACTTTTTGTCAAAAATGATGAATATTTTTCAAAACCGATGAACATTTTTGTGTAAATGATGAACTCTTTTTTGAAATGATGAACTTTTTTAACTTTTACATAAAGAACTCCAAAACCGGTGAACTGTTCTTAAAAAATGATGAACTTTTTTTAAGTTTGTGTAATTTTCTCTCAAAGTCGATGAATGTTTTTAAATTCATGATTTTATAAAAGTAAATAAAAAATTAATGATAAGTAAATAGCACGGCCATACTACTTCACGCATAGTTAGCGCAATTAAAATCACAAGTGTCCAATCGTTGTGGTCGTCAGCTAAGCTCGAAGAAGCCTTGCCTTCGCGAGCGATGCGAGTTCGGTTCGTTCTTTGCAAGAAAGAATTTCTTCTACTAAAAAGGGATCTATAACTTTGATTCAAGCAGTTTATGTACCTGCAGACAATTTGACCGACCCTGCCACTGCCACAACATTTGCACATTTCGATGCTACTACCGTACTTTTCAGAGGATTAGCTATTTAGCTTCCAAGGGTATTTATCCAGCAGTAGATCCTTTAGATTCAACCTCAACTATGTTGCAGCCTCGGATCGTTGGCAACAAACATTATGAAACTGCGCAAAGAGTTAAGGAAACTTTACAACGTTACATGAACTTCAGGAAATTATCACAATTCTTGGCTTGGATGAATTATCGGAAGAGGATCGTTTAACTATAGCAAGAGCAAGAAAAATTGGGTGTTTCTTATCATAACCATTCTTTGTGGCAGAACTTTTTATTAGTTCTCCAGGAAAGTGACGCCGAACAGGAGCTCCCCGATGGGAGCTCCTATTTCGTGTGCGTGTTTTTGGCCGGCCCATAAGGGCGCGTCCCCCTAGTTTTATTTTTGTTATTTTTTTCTATTTTCAGTTTTTTCTTCATTATAAAATTGTTTGGGGTTTAAAAACAATTCTGCATTTCAAAATATGGTTGGGATTTAAAAAATAAGTAAATAATGTGAATGAGTTTGAAAATTTGTTCTTGAATTCAAAATATATATAATTCAAAAAATTCATATAATTTACAAAAAGATCATGAATTTAATTAAAAAATCACAAATTCAATATATGTTAACAATTTTGGAAATTGTTCACGAATTTGTATAAAATGTCCTTGAATTTGAAATATGTTCACAGGTACATAAAAATGATCATGAATTTGAAAAGTTCATTATTTTGAAAATATTCGCATAATTTGGAAAAATATGTTTTAAAACAAAAATGTTCATAACGTTTGTATCTGCTCCTGCAACAGGCTCGTCACCTAGTGGTGCATCAAGTACATAACTCTTCTATGCAGCAGTGAGGATAATTCTCAGATCACGGACCCAGTTCGCGTCATTGCTACTATCATCTTCCAACTTAGTTTTCTCTAGGAACATATCAAAAACATAAGGGAGCTACAACGCGAGCTATTGATCTACAACATAATTTGCAAATACTATTAAGACTAAGTTTATGATAAATTAAAGTTCAATTAATCATATTACTTAAGAACTTCCACTTATATTGACATCCCTCAAGTCATCTAAATGATATGTGATCCAAATCAACTAAATCATGTCCGATCATCACATGAGATGAAGTAGTATTCAATGGTGAACATCTCTATGTTGATCATATCTACTATATGATTCATGTTCGATATTTTGGTCTCCAGTGTTCCGAGGCCATGTCTGTACATGCTAGGCTCGTCAAGTTTGTCCTGAGTATTCCACATGTGCAAAACTGTCTTGCACCCATTGTATGTGAACATAGATCCTATCACACCCGATCATCACGTGATGTCTTAGCACGACGAACTATCGCAACGGTGCATACTCTGGGAGAACACTTATACCTTGAAATTTTAGTAAGGGGTCATCTTATAATGATACCACCGTACTAAGCAAAATAAGATGTATAAAATATAAACATCACATGCAATCAAAATATGTGACATGATATGGCCATCATCATCTTGTGCCTTTGATCTCCATCTCCAAAGCACCGTCATGATCTCCATCGTCACCGGCTTGACACCTTGATCTCCATCTTAACGTCGTGGTCGTCTCGCCAACTATTGCTTCTACAACTATCGCTAACACATAGTGATAAAGTAAAGGGCGTGTTTGGTTGCCTGGGTGGCTCTAGCCTGCATCGCATGGGGCATCCTGGGTGAGCCTGGCCTGCTTGAGGGGATGCAAGGATGGAGTGATATGTGGGTTTGGTTGACTACATGATATGGATGCACGAGGGATGCTATACACGACAGATGTTGTTTGGTAGGCTGAATTGGGCTTAATTGTCTAAACTCTTCTCTTCCAGTTTCAATCATTCAAAAATTCCAATTGGATGTGGACCATTCCATGGAACATGTAAAACTAATTTGAACTGAAATTGAACGAAAAGCTGAAGTGTCAATTTTATTCATCAGGAATTTCGCAAAGAAATCAAAATATTTCTACCAATCTGGCACATTCTACTTAGATGGAGTAGATGGCCATGGCTGAGAACAACAAGATGAACGGGTGAGGACAACGAGATGGCAGTCACAGAGATGGCCTGCCGGGAGGAGTTGTCGGCGGCAGAGATGCGACTGTAGCTGGATTGGCTGGCACAATTCAAGGGGGAGAAACGCGACACCGGTTTGCGGCTCACGGCCCTCCAGGTGCTCCCCTCCCCCCAAATTCCTCTTGGCCGGTGGCGGCCGGCGTGAAGGAGCGCCGGCGAGGGAGCACAGGCCTGTGGTAGAAGGGGGAGCCCGGACTAGTGATTGGCGATGGAGCTCATACGGCGGGGGAAGCAGCGAATTGGATCTCGATCCAATCTGACACGTGAGAAAGAGAAAGGGGAAAGGAGAAACACGAGGTGCGCATGCAGGCACGGGCCTGGCTCGGAGATACGGCGGATTCTTGCGTTCGCCTCAGCTTGGCTGGGAGATTCCTTTTGCATCCGTCGGCCCTGGCCCAAGAAGGCATGCAGCATACCAAACAGCGAGAAAATTGCATCGCGGGTACGAGCCAGCTGCGAGCCATGAAACCAAATACGCCCAAAGCAATTACATGGAGTTTGCATTTCATACAATAAAGCGACAACCATAAGGCTCCTGCCAGTTGCCGATAACTTCTACAAAACATGATCATCTCATACAATAACGTATATCACATCATGTCTTGACCATATCACATCACAACATGCCCTGCAAAAACAACTTAGACGTCCTCTACTTTGTTGTTGCAAGTTTTATGTGGCTGCTACGGGCTTCAAGCAAGAACCGTTCTTACATGCGCATCAAAACCACAACGGTGATTTACCTAGTTTGTTGTTTTAACCTTCAACAAGGACCGGCCGAAGTCAAATTCGATTCAACTAAAGTTGAAGAAACAGACACCCGCCAGCCACCTTTATGAAAAACTAGTTGCATGTCTGTCGGTGGAACCGGTCTCATGATTGTGGTCATGTAAGGTTGGTCTGGGCCGCTTCATCCAACAATACCGCCGAATCAAAATAAGACATTGATGGTAAGCAGTATGACGATCACCACCCACAATTCTTTGCGTTCTACTCGTGCATATCATCTACACGTAGACCTGGCTCGAATACCACTGTTGGGACGTAGCATGCAATTTCAAAAAAATTCCTACGCTCATGCAAGATCTATCTAGGAGGTGCATAGCAACGAGAGGGGGAGAGTGTGTCCACATACCCTCATAGACCGAAAGCGAAAGCGTTTGACAACGCGGTTGATGTAGTCGAACTTCTTCTCATTCCGACCGATCAAGCACCGAACGTAGGGCACCTCCGAGTTCTGCACATGTTTAGCTTGATGACGTCCCGCGAACTCTTGATCCAGCAAAGTGTCGAGGGAGAGTTCCGTCAGCACGGCGGTGTGGTGATGGTGATGGTGAAGTGATCCGCGCAGGGCTTCGCCTAAGCACTACGTGAATATGACCAGAGGCGTAAACTGTGGAGGGGGGCGCCGCACACGGCTAACAATCGTTGTTATGTATTCTAGCGGTGCCCCCATATATAGGTTGGAGGGGAGGAGAGGCAGCCAAGGGGGCACCCCAAGTAGGAGGAATCCTACTTGGACGCCTCCCAATTCGGCCTCTGCTACCTCTTGAGCACTGCGTTGGATTTCCCCGAAGAGGAGAGGATGATGCAGCAAAGTAGCGTAAGTATTTCCCTCAGTTTTTTAGAACCAAGGTATCAATCCAGTAGGAGACCACGCACAAGTCCCTCGTACCTACACAAAAGATAGCTCCTCACAACCAACGCGATTAGGGGTTGTCAATCCCTTCACGGTCACTTACGAGAGTGAGATCTGATAGAGATGATAAATAATATTTTTGGTAATTTTTGGATAGAGATGCAAAGTAAAAAGTAAAAGGCAAAGTAAAAGCAAAGCAAGTAATAAAGTAATGGAGATTGATATGATGAGAATAGACCCGGGGGCCATAGGTTTCACTAGTGGCTTTTCTCAAGATCATACATATTCTACGGTGGGTGAAAAAATTATTGTTGAGCAATTGACAGAACTGAGCATAGTTATGAGCATATCTAGGTAATGATCATGTATATAGGCATCACGTCCGAGACAAGTATATCGAAACGATTCTGCATCTACTACTATTACTCCACTCATCGACCACTATCCAGCATGCATCTAGAGTATTAAGTTAAAAACAGAGTAACGCCTTAAGCAAGATGACATGATGTAGAGGGATAAATTCATGCAATATGATAAAAAACATCTTGTTATCCTCGATGGCAACAATATAATCGTGCCTTGCTGCTTATACATCCTTGGGAAAGGACACGCAAGATTGAACCCAAAGCTAAGCACTTCTCCCATTGCAAGAACTACCAATCTAGTTGGCCAAACCAAAAGGATAATTGAAGAGACATGCAAAGATAACTCAATCATACATAAAAGAATTCAGAGAAGATTCAAATATTGTTCATAGATAAGCTGGATCATAAACCCACAATTCATCGGTCTCAACAAACACACCAAAAAAGAAGATTACATCGAATAGATCTCCACGAGAGAGGGGAGAACATTGTATTGAGATCCAAAAAGAGAGAAGAAGCCATCTAGCTACTAGCTATGGACCCGAAAGTCTGAAGTAAACTACTCACACTTCATCGGAGGGCTATGGTGTTGATGTAGAAGCCCTCCATGGTGGATGCCCCTCCGTGAACTCAGAACAGGCCCCAAGATGGTATCTCGTGGATCTGAGAAGGTTGGGGCGGTGGAATTAGGTTTTGGCTCTGTTACGATCGTTTGGGGATACGAGGTATATATAGGAGGAAGGAGTACGTCGGTGGAGCAACAGGGGGGCCACGAGGCAGGGGGCGCGCCCTGGGGGGTAATTTTAATGTAAATCTTCTTAATTGTGATATGAATATCCAGATCCGAAAGATTCCCAAGCTTAATTCCTGCTCGTCCTCGAGTAGGTAAATGATAAAAAGAGAATTTTTTATGCGGAGTGATACTTTGTCATAATTTCAATGTAAATCTTCTTAATTGTGATATGAATATCTAGATCCGAAAGATTCCAGACAAAATTTCATATTGACATAAGAAATAATAATACTTCAAGCATACTAATCAAAGTAATCATGTCTTCTCAAAATAACATGGCAAAAGAAAGTTCATCCCTACAAAATCATATAGTTAGGCTATGCTTCATTTTCGTCACACAAAGATGTTTCCAACTTCTGTACCCCCGATGACAAGCCAAGCAATTGTTTCATACTTAAATAATCTCAAACTTTTTCAACCTTCACGCAATACATGAGCGTGAGCCATGGATATAGCACTATGGGTGGAATAGAATATGATGATGGTGATTGTGTGGAGAAGACAAAAAAGGAGAAAGTCTCACATTGACGAGGATAATCAACGGGCTATGGAGATGCCCATAAACTGATGTCAAGATGAGGAGTAGGGATTGCCATGCAACGGATGCACTAGAGCTATGAATGCTCAACAAAAGAAAACTAGTGGGTGTGCATCCAACTCGCTTGCTCATGAAGACCTAGGGCATTTGAGGAAGCCCATCGTAGGAATATACAAGCCAAGTTCTATAATGAAAAATTCCCACTAGTATAAAAAGACAACTTTATGAGACTCACTACATGAAGAACAAGGTGCTACTTTGAAGCACAATATATGAGACTCACTACATGAGGAACAAGGTGCTAATTTGAAGCACAAGTGTGGAAAAAGAGATAGTAGCATTGCCCTTTTTTTTATTTTCTTTATTTTCTCTTTTTTTTCTTTTTCTTCTTTTTTTTGGGGCCTTCCCTCTTTTTTTGGCCTTTCTTTTTTTTCTTTTTGGGCAATGCTCTAATAATGATGATCATCACACTTCTATTGATTACGACATAAGGATTACAACTCGAAACTTAGAACAAGATATGACTCTATATGAATGCCTCCGGCGGTGTACCGGGATGGTGCAATGAATCACGAGTGACATGTATGAAAAATAATGCATGGTGGCTTTGCCACAAATATGATGTCAACTACATGATCATGCAATGGCAATATGACAAAAGTAATGTATGTCATGATGATGATGTTGGAAGTTGCATGGCAATATATCTCGGAATGGCTATGGAAATGCCATGATAGGTAGGTATGGTGGCTGTTTTGAGGAAGATATAAGGAGGTTTATGTGTGATGGAGCGTATCGTATCACGGGGTTTGGATGCACCGGCGAAGTTTGCACCAACTCTCAAGGTGAGAAAGGGCAATGCACGGTACCGAAGAGGCTAGCAAAGACGGAAAGGTGAGAGTGCGTAAAATATGTGGACTCAACATTAGTCAAAAGAACTCATATACTTACTGCAAAAATTTAGAAGTCATCAAAAATCAAGTACTACGCGCATGCTCCTAGGGGGATAGATTGGTAGGAAAAGACCATCGCTCGTCCCCGACCACCACTCATAAGGATGCACAAGCCAGGTACACTTCATGTTTCAAATTTGTTACACAACTTTAACCATACGTGCATGTTACGGGACTTGCAAACTTCAACACAAGCATTCTTTGAATTCATAATCAGCCAACTAGCACGACTTTGATATTATCACCTCCATATCTCAAAACAATTATCAAGCATCAAACTTATCTTAGTATTCAATTCACTCAAAAGAAAGTTTCACATATCTTGAATACCAAGTATTAATATTAAGCAAATTACCATGCTATTAATGACTCTCAAAATAATCTAAGTGAAGCATGAGAGATCAATAGTTTCTTTAAAACAAATCCATCACCGTGCTCTAAAAGATCTAAGTGCAGTACTACAGCAAAAATTATCATGCTCAAAAGATATAAGTGAAGCACTATGAGCAAAACTATCGAGCTCAAAAGATATAAGTGAAGCACATAGAGTATTCTAACAAATTCCAATTCATGTATGGCTCTCTCAAAAGGTGTGTACAGCAAGGATGATTGTGTTAGACTAACAAGCAAAGACGCAAATAATACAAGACGCTCCAAGCAAAACACATATCATGTGGTGAATAAAGATATAGCTCCAAGTAAATTACCGATGGAAATGGACGATAGAGGGGATGCCTTCCGGGGCATCCCCAAGCTTTGACTTTTTAGTGTCCTTCGATTATCTTGGGGGTGCCATGGGCATTCCCAAGCTTAGGCTCTTTCCACTCCTTGTTCCATAATCCATCAGAAGAATTCACCCAAAACTTGAAAACTACACAACACAAAACTCAATAGAAATCTCGTGAGCTCCGTTAGAGCAAGAAAACAAAAGACTACTTCAAGGTACTGTAATGAACTCATTCTTTATTTATATTGGTGTTAAACCTACTGTATTCCAACTTCTCTATGGATTATAAACTATTTTACTAGCCATAGATTCATCAAAATAAGCAAACAACACACGCAAAACAGAATCTGTCAAAAACAGAACAGTCTGTAGCAATCTGTAACTAACGCAAACTTCTGGAACACTAAAAATTCTACCAAAATAGGAAGTCCTGGATAATTTGTTTATTGAACAGAAGCAAAAATAATCAACACAAAAGCACGTTCCTGTGATTTAACAAAATTATATTCGTGCGTGCAAAGTTTCTGTTTTTCAGCAGAATCAAATCAACTATCATCGTAGGTTATCCTATAGGTTCTACTTGGCACAAACACTAATTAAAAGATAAAAACACATCCAAACATAGGCTAGATGGATTATTATTCCTAAACATAAGCAAAAAGCAAAAACCACAAATAAAATTGGTTGCCTCCCAACAAGCGCTATCGTTTAACGCCCCTAGCTAGGCATAAAAGCAAGGATGGATCTAGGTATTGCCATCTTTAATTTTCAGTTTTTTAGCGGAGTCATGCTCAAATCCGGGGGTTCTTCCCTCTTCCCTTCATACTCGGAAATTTTTAGATCTAAAGAATCCAACCGCTTATTACAAAGAGTAATTAACATATTCATACGGTGAAGATTTCCGCTAACATTTTTAAGAGGCTCAAAAGACTTTTGTAAAAAATTTGTTACTTCGCAAATCTTCTCAAACACTTGGGTTTCTTCCTGGGTAGGATGAGATCCTCCCTTTTGGTTTAGTGTTCCCACTATTCCCTCTATAATTTCATGCGCAAAACTGGGATCAATCTCGATGAAATTTCCCTTGGCCATGCAATCCAAGAGTTGTCTATACGTCATATTTAACCCAACATAAAAATTAGGAAGAAGAATTCTATAGTTCACCTCTAGGGTGTACTTACGATAAGATTCCATCATCCTATATCAAGTATATTTTAAGTTTTCTCCTTGCCTTTGCTTGAAGTGAAAGAACTTCAAACTCGGGAGACATAGGAGTGGATAAGGGATTAGTCATGACGACAAGCAAGCAAACTAACACACGAGCAAACAAAAATACAATGGGAAAAAGGCAAACGGGAAAAATAGGAGGAGATTGGGAAAGAGAGGGCGAATAAAACGGCAAGGGTGAAGTGGGGGAGAGGAAAACGAGAGGCAAATGGCAAATAATGTAATGCGAGAGATAGGGATTGTGATGGGTACTTGGTATGGTTGACTTGCTTGCATGAGCCTCCCCGGCAACGGCGCCAGAAATTCTTCTTGCTACCTCTTGAGCACTGCGTTGGATTTACCCGAAGAGGAGAGGATGATGCAGCAAAGTAGCATAAGTATTTCCCTCAGTTTTTGAGAACCAAGGTATCAATCCAGTAGGAGACCACACACAAGTCCCTCGTACCTACACAAAACAATAGCTCCTCGCAACCAACGCGATTAGGGGTTGTCAATCCCTTCACGGTCACTTAGGAGAGTGAGATCTGATAGAGATGATAAATAATATTTTTGGTAATTTTTGGTATAGAGATGCAAAGTAAAAAGTAAAAGGCAAAGTAAAAGCAAAGCAAGTAATAAAGTAATGGAGATTGATATGATGAGAATAGACCCGAGGGCCATAGGTTTCACTAGTGGCTTCTCTCAAGAGCATAGATATTCTACGGTGGGTGAACAAATTACTATTGAGCTATTGATAGAATTGAGCATAGTTATGAGCATATCTAGGTAATGATCATGTATATAGGCATCACGTCTGAGACAAGTAGATCGAAACGATTCTGCATCTACTAATATTACTCCACTCATCGACCGCCGTCCAGCATGCATCTAGAGTATTAAGTTAAAAACAGAGTAACGCCTTAAGTTAAAGAATCGATAAAACAAACAATAAATGATTCTTATTTGAGCATACTTATTTGGCAAACTGATTGTGGACTGGTAATCCCCCGCAACCCTCGCATCGTCCCACTGGGGCGACTCGGGCGGCTCCCTAAACCCAGCCGTAGGGGGCGCACACTCCCTCCTTCTCTCCCTCCGCCACCATAGGGGGATGCCACCGGTCTAAGCCCGGGGCCCGACCGAGGTGGCGGAGGACATCGCTTCTTTCCCGTGGCTCTGGGGTTGTGCGGGGCCCCGAATCATGTGGAGGCGCGCCCGATCCGATCGGCACAACAACAATGGTTGTGGTGCGGCGGTGTTGGAGGCGGCGCGGGTTGCGGGCGCGGCGGCCAGCCCTGTTCAGGCGGCGACACGCCATCTGCCTATGGATCGGCGGTGGCGGCGTGGAGGCTTGGTGGTTGCATCGGCAGCACCTCCGGTCAGATCCGTTCTGACCGGTGCAGCCGACGGTTGTGGTCATCTCTTCCGTTAGAGGTGGTCAGCCTGCGGCTTGGTGGTCAGATCTCGAGATTCGTCATCTAGTCCTGGCTATGAGTTGGGGAGACATAGTTGCCAGTGAAAACCGAGCCGTTGGCGAGCGATGACGGCATTTTGCGTCGTTACCTGGATGAAGGCATCATCATGTAACTGTTGTCGACCCACTCGTGCTACTTCGGGGAAAACCCTAGGATCTGGTCTTCAAGATCGGACGATGGTAGTACTACGGTGTCGTTTCTCTCTTGGGAGCATCATTTGTGGAGCAGCTCTGAAAGACGGAGGCAGGAGATGGAGCGGCTTCGTCTTGCACAGAGCTTCAGTGGAGCTGTCAAGTCATGCCTGGCGGACAAGTGCTATGCTGAATCATGCCTGGTTGGCAGGTGCTACGCACGACGGAGCATCCAGAGTCTTCGCGTCTGGACGGACGAGCTCAGGGCGGTGGCGCCGTTGGGCGCCGTGGTGGCGTCGACGGATGTCCGGACTGGCAAGGATGATGCGGATCTCTCTCCTGAAGACGGGTCTGTGGTCCGATGATGATGGCGGCTACTAAAATGTGTGCATATGGTGTGCGCTTTAGGTAGGCTACACCGGTTGTTGGTCCCGCTACGTTATGTGGATGGATCGGCGACGGCACCGGTTTTAGATATGGGGAGTGAGAGCACTCCATATTATCGAGTTTGTAGGTGTGAGTGATGGCTTCGGGTGGATTGATGTATGTTCTTGTCGGACCTTTGTGGAATAATTAATAAATATGGTTGCATGCATCGATTGATGCAGAAGCCAGGAGTTTAACCTCCTTTAAAAAAAATACTTTAGGATGATACATAAGTAACTAAGATCAAACCTCCAACTTATACCATCAAAAGCTCGGGCAGGGGAGGCCAGTATAGGATCTCACATTAGGTGAGATCAATGAGATCAACTATAAAAATTATATTTAGACATTTCAAAAGTTTCTGAAATTATTTGACAACATATATATGGGGTGTGTCCGCAACCTTGAAAAAAACAGCTCAAAAATCTATGACATTCAAATGTGAATAGTGACACCTTTGGGTGAACAGTATTTTGAAACTATCCAAATCCGATTTCTCTTTTTGTTTTTGTTAGTGTAGGATGAATTAGGAGCTAAAACATTTTGAGGTTGTACATCAAACACTGACAACAGCTCTAGCAGACTCCGCATCTCGCCCCGACCCGTAAAATAACCGCCAAAATGCGGGTCGGGACCGAAAAAACATCCCGATCAGACCTCGCATCCCGCCGCGGCCCGCAAATTTTTTGCGGGGCACGGCAAAATCCCCACCCCAACCTGGGAAAACGCGCCCCCCTAAGGCTACGTTGCCCTGCATATAAGCGGAAGCGGTTGGTGGGGGGGGGGGCGGACATTTCATCCCGCGCTTTCTCCCACCAACCACCCCTCCTCTCCTCTCACGCCGCCGCCGGCCGCCGCCCAAGTTTCTGAAGGAAATATGCCCTAGAGGCAATAATAAAGTTATTATTTATTTCCTTATTTCATGATAAATGTTTATCATTCATGCTAGAATTGTATTAACCGGAAACATAATACATGTGTGAGTGTATAAACAAACAGAGTGTCACTAGTATGCCTCTACTAGACTAGCTTGTTAATCAAAGATGGTTATGTTTCCTAACCATGAACAAAGGGTTGTTATTTGATTAACAAGGTCACATCATTAGTTGAATGATCTGATTGACATGACCCATTCCATTAGCTTAGCACATGATCGTTTAGTATGTTGCTACTGCTTTTATCCATGACTTATACATGTTCCTATAACTATGAGATTATGCAACTCCCGTTTACCGCAGGAACACTTTGGGTGCTACCAAATGTCACAACGTAACTGGGTGATTATAAAGGAGTACTACAGGTGTCTCCAAAGGCAGATGTTGGGTTGGCGTATTTCGAGATTAGGTTTTGTCACTCCGATTGTCGGAGAGGTATCTCTGGGCCCTCTCGGTAATACACATCACTTAAGCCTTGCAAGCATTACAACTAATGAGTTAGCTGCGAGATGATGTTTTACGGAACGAGTAAAGAGACTTGCCGGTAATGAGATTGAACTAGGTGTTGGATACCGACGATCGAATCTCGGGCAAGTAACATACCGATGACAAAGGGAACAACGTATGTTGTTATGCGGTCTGACCGATAAAGATCTTCGTAGAATATGTAGGAACCAATATGGGCATCCAGGTCCGCTATTGGTTATTGACGGAGGCGTGTCTCGGTCATGTCTACATTGTTCTCGAACCGTAGGGTCCGCACGCTTAAGGTTTCGATGACGGTTATATTATGAGTTTATGTATTTTGATGTACCGAAGGAGTTCGGAGTCCCGGATGTGATCACGGACATGACGAGGAGTCTCGAAATGGTCGAGACATAAAGATTGATATATTGGAAGCCTATGTTTGTGTTGGGGAGCGAGTAATTTCAAAAATTTCCTCGCACACGCAAGATCATGGTGATGTATAGCAACGAGAGGGAGAGTGTTGTCTCGCCCTCGTGAGACCGAAGCGAAGCGATCTGGCGTAGAGGAAGTAGTCGTGACGATCTCCTCGCGATCCGACCGATCCGGCGCCGTTACTCCGGCGCCCGAGTTCTTGACACACGACAGCTCGATGGCGTCCCTCGAACTCCGATCCAGCCGAGTGTCGAGGAGAGTTCCGTCAAGACGACGGCATGGTGACGATCTTGATGTTCTACCGCGCAGAGCTTTGCCTAAGCTTCACGACGATATGACCGAGGTGGAATATGGTGGAAGGGGCACCGCACACGGCTAAGGAAGCGATCCGTAGATCAAACTTGTGTGTTCTAGGGTGCCCCCGCCCCGTATATAAAGGAGCAAGGGGAGGGGCGGCCGGCCAAGAGGAGGCGCTGGCCAGGAGTCCTACTCCCTGGGAGTAGGATTCCCCTCCAATCCTAGTTGGAATAGGATTCACGGAGGGGAAAGAGAGAGAGGGGCGGCCCACCTTTCCTAGTCCTAGTAGGACTAGGGGAAGGGGAGGCGCTTGCGCCACCTAGGGCTGGCCCTTTCTCCTTTCCACCAAGGCCCACTATGGCCCATATAGTTCCGGGGGGTTCGGTAACCTCCGGTACTCTGTAAATTCGATTTCACCGGAACCATTCCGAACTCCAAATATAGGCTTCCAATATATCAATCTTTATGTCTCGACCATTTCGAGACTCCTCGTCATGTCCGTGATCACATCCGGGACTCGAACTTCTTCGGTACATCAAAATACACAAACTCATAATATAACCGTCATCGAAACCTTAAGCGTGCGGACCCTACGGTTCGAGAACAATGTAGACATGACCGAGACACGTCTCGGTCAATAACCAATAGCGGGACCTGGATGCCCATATTGGCTCCTACATATTCTACGAAGATCTTTATCGGTCAGACCGCATAACAACATACGTTGTTCCTTTGTCATCGGTATGTTACTTGCCCGAGATTCGATCGTCGGTATCCAATACCTAGTTCAATCTCGTTATCGCAAGTCTCTTTACTCATTCCGTAATACATCATCTTACAGCTAACTCATTAGTTGTAATGCTTGCAAGGCTTAAGTGATGTGCATTACCGAGAGGGCCAGAGATACCTCTCCGACATTCGGAGTGACAAATCCTAATCTCGAATACGCCAACCCAACATCGCCTTTGGAGACACCGTAGTACTCCTTTATAATCACCCGATTACGTTGTGACGTTTGGTAGCACCCAAAGTGTTCCTCCGTAAACGGAGTTGCATAATCTCATAGTTATAGGAACATGTATAAGTCATGGATAAAAGCAGTAGCAACATACTAAACGATCGTGTGCTAAGCTAATGGAATGGGTCATGTCAATCAGATCATTCCACTAATGATGTGACCTTGTTAATCAAATAACAACTCCTTGTTCATGGTTAGGAAACATAACCATCTTTGATTAACAAGCTAGTCAAGTAGAGGCATACTAGTGACATTCATTTGTCTATATATTCACACATGTATTATGTTTCCGTTAATACAATTCTAGCATGAATAATAAACATTTATCATGAAATAAGGAAATAAATAATAACTTTATTATTGCCTCTAGGCATATTTCCTTCATCTCCCACTTGCACTAGAGTCAATAATCTAGATCACATCACCATGTGATTAACATCGATAGTTCACATCATCATGTGATTAACACCCATAGTTCACATCGTCATGTGACCAACACCCAAAGGGTTTACTAGATTCATAATCTAGTTCACATCGCTATGTGATTAACACCCAAAGAGTACTAAGGTGTGATCATGTTTTGCTTGTGAGAGAGTCTTAGTCAACGGGTCTTTCACATTCAGATCCGTTATGTATTTTGCAATTTTCTATGTCTACAATGCTCTTGCGAAGCTACCCTAGCTAATTGCTCCCACTTTCAATATGTATCTAGATCGAGACTTAGAGTCATCGGATCGGTGTCAAAACTTGCATCGGCGTAACCCTTTACGATGAACCTTTTGTCACTTCCATAATCGAGAAACATATCCTTATTCCACTAAGGATAATTTTGATCGCTGTCCAGTGATCTACTCCTAGATCACTATTGTACTCCCTTGTCAAACTCAGTGCAGGGTATACAATAGATCTGGTACACAGCATGACATACTTTATAGAACCTATGGCCAAGGCATAGGGAATGACTTTCATTCTCTTTCTATCTTCTGCCGTGGTCGGGTTTTGAATCTTACTCAATTTCACACCTTGTAACACAGGCAAGAACTCTTTCTTTGACTGTTCTGTCTTGAACTACTTCAAAATCTTGTCAAGGTATGTACTCATTGAAAAAAGTTATCAAGCGTCTTGAACTATCTCTATGGATCTTGATGCTCAATATGTAAGCAACTTCACCGAGGTCTTTCTTTGAAAAACTCCTTTCAAACACTCCTTTATGCTTTAGAGAATAATTCTACATTATTTCGATCAACAATATGTCATTCACATATACTTATCGAAATGTTGTATTGCTCCCACTCACTTTCTTGTAAATACAGGCTTCACTCCAAGTCTGTATAAACTATATGCTTTGATCAACTTATCAAAGCGTATATTCCAACTCCGAGATGCTTGCACGAGTCCATAAATGGATCGCTGGAGCTTGCACACTTTGTTAGCTCCCTTTGGATCGAAAAAAAACTTCTGGTTGCATCATATACAACTCTTCCTCCAGAAAACCATTCAGGAATGCAGTTCTTACATCCATTTGCCAAATTTCATAAATTGTGGCAATTGCTAACATGATTCGGACAGACTTAAGCATCGCCACAGTTGAGAAAATCTCATTGTAGTCAACATCTTGAACTTTGTCGAAAACCTTTTTGCAACAAGTCGAGCTTTGTAGATAGTAACACTACTATCAACGTCTGTCTTCCTCTTGAAGATCCATTTATTTTCTATGGTTTGCCGATCATCGGCAAATCCATCAAAGTCCATACTTTGTTCTCATACATGGATCATATCTCAGATTTCATGGCCTCAAACCATTTTGCGGAATCTGGGCTCATCATCGCTTCCTCATAGTTCGTAGGTTTGTCATGGTCAAGTAACACGACTTCGAACAGGATTACCGTACCACTCAGTGCGAATCTCACTCTGTTTTACCTCGAGGTTCGGTAGTAACTTGATCTGAAGTTACATGATCATCATCATTAACTTCCTCACTAATTGGTATAGTAGTCACAAGAACAGATTTACGTGATGAACTACTTTCAATAAGGAGCAGTACGATTACCTCATCAAGTTCTACTTTCCTCCCACTCACTTCTTTCAAGAGAAACTCCTTCTCTAGAAAGGATCCATCTTAAGCAATGAATATCTTGCCTTCGGATCTGTGATAGAAGGTGTACCCAACAATTTCCTTTGGGTATTCTATGAAGACGCACTTCTCCGATTTGGGTTTGAGCTTATCAGGATGAAACTTTTCACATAAGCATCGCAACTCCAAACTTTAAGAAACGACAACTTGGGTTTCTTGCTAAACCACAGTTCATATAGTGTCGTCTCAACGGATTTAGATGGTGCCAAATTTAACGTGAATGCAGCTGTCTCTAATGCATGATCCCAAAACGATATTGGTAAATCAGTAAGAAACATCATAGATTGCACTATATCCAATAAAGTGCGGTTACGATGTTTGGACACACCATAACATTGTGGTGTTCCAGGTGGCGTGAGCTGTGAAACTATTCCACATTGTTTTTATTGAAGACCAAACTCGTAACTCAAATATTCATCTCCACGATCAGATCACAGAAACTTTATTTTCTTGTTACGATGATTTTCCACTTCACTCTGAAATTCTTTGAACATTTCAACTATTTCAGACTTATGTTTCATCAAGTAGATATACCCATATCTGCTCAAATCATCTTGTGAAGGTCAGAAAATAACAATACTTGCCACGAGCATCAACACTCATTGGATCGCATACATCGGTATGTATTATTTCCAATAAGTCAATAGCTTGTTCCATTGTTCCGGAGAACGGAGTTTAGTCATCTTGCCCAAAAGGCACGGTTCGCAAGCATCAAGTGATTCATAATCAAGTGATTCCAAAATCCCATCAGCATGGAGTTTCTTCATGCGCTTTACATAATATGAACTAAGCAGCGAGTGCCACAAATAAGTTGCACTATCATTATTAACTTTGCATCTTTTGGTTTCAATATTATGAATATGTGTATCACTACGATCGAGATCCAATGAACCATTTTCATTGGGTGTGTAACCATATAAGGTTTTATTCATGTAAACAGAATAACAATTTATTCTCTTACTTAAATGAATAACCGTATTGCAATAAACATGATCAAATCATATTCATGCTCAATGCAAACACCAAATAACATTTATTCAGGTTCAACACTAATCCCGAAAGTATAGGGAGTGTGCGATGATGATCATATTAATCTTGAAACTACTTTCAACACACATTGTCACTTCACCCTTAACTAGTTACTGTTTATTCTGCAACTCTCGTTTCGAGTTACTACTCTTAGCAACTGAACCAGTACCAAATACCGAGGGGTTGCTATAAACACTAGTAAAGTACACATCAATAACATGTATATCAAATATACCTTTGTTCACTTTGCCATCCTTCTTATACACCAAATATTCAGGGCATTTCCGCTTCCAGTGATCATTTCCTTTGCGATTGTAAGCACTCGGTTTCAGGCTTTGGTCCAGCTTGGAGCTTCTTGGCGGGAGTGACAACTTGCTTGTCTTTCCACTTGAAGTTCCTTTCTTTCCTTTGCCCTTTTCTTGAAACTAGTGGTCTTGTCAATCATCAACACTTGATGCTCTTTCTTGATTTCTACATTAAATCGATTTCAACATCACGAAGAACTCGGGAATCATTTTCATCATCCCTTGCATACTATAGTTCATCACGAAGTTCTACTAACTTGGTGATGGTGACTAGAGAATTCATCAATCACTATCTTATCGGAAGATTAACTCCCACTTGATTCAAGCGATTGTAGTACCCGGACAATCTGTGCACATGCTCACTAGTTGAGCGATTCTCCTCCATCTTTCAGCTATAGAACTTGTTGAAGACTTCATATCTCTCAACTCGGTATTTGCTTGAAATATTAACTTCAACTCTGGAACATCTCATATGGTCCATGACGTTCAAAACGTCTTTGAAGTCCCGATTCTAAGCTGTTAAGCATGGTGCACTTAAACTATCAAGTAGTCATCATATTGAGCTAGCCAAGCGTTCATAACGTTTGCATACGCTCTGCAATAGGTCTCGTCACCTAGCGGTGCATTAAGGACATAATTCTTCTGTGCAGCAATGAGGATAAACCTCCGATCACGGATCGAATCCGCATCATTGCTACTAACATTTTTCAACACAATTTTCTCTAGGAACATATCAAAAAACAAACATATGAAAGCAACAACGCGAGCTATTGATCTACAACATAATTTGCAAAATACTACCGGGACTAAGTTCATGATAAATTTAAGTTCAATTAATCATATTACTTAAGAACTCCCACTTAGACAGACATCTCTCTAGTCATCTAAGTGATCACGTGATCCAAATCAACTAAACCATAACCGATCATCACGTGAAATGGAGTAGTTTTCAATGGTGAACATCTTATGTTGATCATATCTACTATATGATTCACGCTCGACCTTTCGGTCTCCGTGTTCCGAGGCCATATCTGCATATGCTAGGCTCGTCAAGTATAACCCGAGTATTCTGCGTGTGCAAAACTGGCTTGCACCCGTTGTAGATGGACGTAGAGCTTATCACACCCGATCATCACGTGGTGTGCAGGCACGACGAACTTTGGCAGCGGTGCATACTTAGGAGAACACTACTTGATAATTTTAGTGAGAGATCATCTTATAATGCTACCGTCAATCAAAGCAAGATAAGATGCATAAAAGATAAACATCACATGCAAATCAATATAAGTGATATGATATGGTCATCATCATCTTGTGCTTCGTGATCTCCATCTTTGCAGCACCATCATGATCACCATCGTCACCGGTAGCGACACCTTGATCTCCATCGTAGCATCGTTGTCGTCTCGCCACCTATTGCTTCTCGACTATCGCTACCGCTTAGTGATAAAGTAAAGCAATTATAGAAGCGTTGTATTTCATACAATAAGCGACAACCATATGGCTCCTGCCGATTGCCGATAACCGGTTACAAAACATGATCATCTCATACAATAAAATATAGCATCACGTCTTGACCATATCACATCACAACATGCCTGCAAAAACAAGTTAGGCGTCCTCTACTTTGTTGTTGCAAATTTTACGTGGCTGCTACGGGCTTAAGCAAGAACCAATCTCACCTCGCATCAAAACCACAGCGATACTTCGTCAAATAGACTCCGTTTAACCTTCTCAAGGACCGGGCATAGCCACACTCGGTTCAACTAAAGTGAGAGAGCAGACACCCGCCAGTCACCTTTAAGCAACGAGTGCTCGTAGTGGTGAAACCAGTCTCGCGTAAGCATCTGGCGTAATGTCGGTCCGGGCTGCTTCATCTCACAATACCGCTGAACCAAAGTATGACATCTTTGGTAGGTAGTATGACTTGTATCGCCCACAACTCACTTGTGTTCTACTCGTGCAAAACATCAAACCATAAAAACCTGGCTCGATACCCTTTGTTGGGGAGCGTAGTAATTTCAAAAATTTCCTACGCACACGCAAGATCATGGTGATGTATAGCAACGAGAGGGAGAGTGTTGTCTACGTACCGTCGTGAGACCGAAGCGGAAGCGATCTGGCGTAGAGGAAGTAGTCGACGATCTCCTCGCGATCCGACCGATCCGGCGCCGTTACTCCGGCGCCCCGAGTTCTTGACACACGTACAGCTCGATGGCGTCCCTCGAACTCCGATCCAGCCGAGTGTCGAGGAGAGTTCCGTCAAGACGACGGCGTGGTGGCGATCTTGATGTTCTACCGCGCGAGCTTTGCCTAAGCTTGCGACGATATGACCGAGGTGGAATATGGTGGAAGGGGCACCGACACGGCTAAGGAACGATCCGTAGATCAAACTTGTGTGTTCTAGGGTGCCCCTGCCCCGTATATAAAGGAGCAGGGGAGGGGCCGGCCGGCCAAGAGGAGGCGCTGGCCAGGAGTCCTACTCCCTCTGGGAGTAGGATTCCCTCCAATCCTAGTTGGAATAGGATTCACGGAGGGGAAAGAGAGAGAGGGGCGGCCCACCTTTCCTAGTCCTAGTAGGACTAGGGAAGGGGAGGTGTGCGCCACCTAGGGCTGGCCCTTTGTCCTTTCCACCAAGGCCCACTATGGCCCATATAGTTCGGGGGTTCGGTAACCTCCGGTACTCGTAAATTTCGATTTCACGGAACCATTCGAACTCCAAATATAGGCTTCCAATATATCAATCTTTATGTCTCGACCATTTCGAGACTCCTCGTCATGTCCGTGATCACATCCGGGACTCCGAACTTCTTCGGTACATCAAAATACACAAACTCATAATATAACCGTCATTGAAACCTTAAGCGTGCGGACCCTACGGTTCGAGAACAATGTAGACATGACCGAGACACGTCTCCGGTCAATAACCAATAGCGGGACCTGGATGCCCATATTGGCTCCTACATATTCTACGAAGATCTTTATCGGTCGAGACCGCATAACAACATCGTTGTTCCCTTTGTCATCGGTATGTTACTTGCCGAGATTCGATCGTCGGTATCAATACCTAGTTCAATCTCGTTACCGCAAGTCTCTTTACTCGTCCGTAATACATCATCTTACAGCTAACTCATTAGTTGTAATGCTTGCAAGGCTTAAGTGATGTGCATTACCGAGAGGGCCCAGAGATACCTCTCCGACATTCGGAGTGACAAATCCTAATCTCGAAATCGCCAACCCAACATCGCCTTTGGAGACACCTGTAGTACTCCTTTATAATCACCTAGTTACGTTGTGACGTTTGGTAGCACCCAAAGTGTTCCTCCGGTAAACGGGAGTTGCATAATCTCATAGTTATAGGAACATGTATAAGTCATGGATAAAAGCAGTAGCAACATACTAAACGATCGTGTGCTAAGCTAATGGGTCATGTCAATCAGATCATTCCACTAATGATGTGACCTTGTTAATCAAATAACAACTCCTTGTTCATGGTTAGGAAACATAACCATCTTTGATTAACAAGCTAGTCAAGTAGAGGCATACTAGTGACATTCTGTTTGTCTATATATTCACACATGTATTATGTTTCCGGTTAATACAATTCTAACATGAATAATAAACATTTATCATGAAATAAGGAAATAAATAATAACTTTATTATTGCCTCTAGGGCATATTTCCTTCAGTTTGGAGTTCAGAATGGTTCCGGGTGAAATCGGGATTTTACCGGAACACCGGGGGGTCACCGGAACCCTCCCGGGGGTTAATGGGCCTTAGTGGGCCATGAGGGAGAAGAGGAAAGGCCGGCCAGGGCAGGCCGCCTCCCCTAGTCCGAATAGGACAAGGAGAGGGGGCGCGCCTTCCGCGTCTTTCCCTCCCCAAGTCCTAATCCAACTAGGAAGGGGGAGTCCTACTCGGTGGGAGTAGGACTCCTCCGGCGCGCCTCCTCCTAGGGCCGGCCGCACCCTCCCTTGCTCCTTTATATACGGGGGCAGGGGGGCACCCTAGAACACACAAGTTGATCCTTGAGATCGTTCCTTAGCCGTGTGCGGTGCCCCCCTCCACCATAATCCACCTCGGTCATATCGTAGCGGTGCTTAGGCGAAGCCTGCGTCGGTAGAACATCAAGATCGTCACCACGCCGTCGTGCTGACGGAACTCTACCTCCCCGAAGCTCTACTGGATTGGAGCCTGAGGAGCGTCATCGAGCTGTACGTGTGTCAAGAACTCGGAGGCGCCGGAGTAACGGCGCTGGGATCGCTTGGATCGCGAGGAGAACGTACGACTACTTCCTCTACGTTGTGATCGCTTCCGCTTCGGTCTCACGAGGGTGCGTAGACAACACTCTCCCTCTCGTTGCTATGCATCACCATGATCTTGCGTGTGCGTAGGAATTTTTGAAATTACTCGTTCCCCAACAGATGGCATCCGAGCCTAGGTTTTTTATGGTTTGATGTTTTGCACGAGTAGAACACAAGTGAGTTGTGGGCGATACAAGTCATACTACCTACCAGCATGTCATACTTTGGTTCAGCGGTATTGTGAGATGAAGCGGCCGGACCGACATTACGCAGACGCTTACGCGAGACTGGTTTCACCTTCACGAGCACTCGTTGCTTAAAGGTGATTGGCGGGTGTCTGTCTCTCTCACTTTAGTTGAACCAAGTGTGGCTCGCCGGTCCTTGAGAAGGTTAAAACGAGTCTATTTGCGAAGTATTGTTGTGGTTTTGATGCGTAGGTGAGATTGGTTCTTGCTTAAGCCCGTAGCAGCCACGTAAAATTTGCAACAACAAAGTAGAGGACGTCTAACTTGTTTTTGCAGGGCATGTTGTGATGTGATATGGTCAAGACGTGATGCTATATTTTATTGTATGAGATGATCATGTTTTGTAACCGAAGTTATCGGCAACTGGCTGGAGCCATATGGTTGTCGCTTTATTGTATGAAATGCAAACGCCCTGTAATTGCTTTACTTTATCACTAAGCGGTAGCGATAGTCATAGAAGCAATAGTTGGCGTAGACGACAACGATGCTACGATGGAGATCAAGGTGTCACGCCGGTGACGATGGTGATCACGACGGTGCTTCGGAGATGGAGATCACAAGCACAAGATGATGATGGCCATATCATATCACTTATAATGATTGCATGTGATGTTTATCCTTTATGCATCTTATCTTGCTTTGATTGACGGTAGCATTTTAAGATGATCTCTCACTAAAATTATCAAGTAGTGTTCTCCCTGAGTATGCACCGTTGCCAAAGTTCGTCGTGCCGAGACACCACGTGATGATCGGTGTGATAAGCTCACGTCCATCTACAACGGGTGCAAGCCAGTTTTGCACACGCAGAATACTCAGTTATACTTGACGAGCCTAGCATATGCAGATATGGCCTCGGAACACGGAGACCGAAAGGTCGGCGTGAATCATATAGTAGATATGATCAACATAAGATATTCACCATTGAAAACTACTCCATCTCACGTGATGATCGGTTATGGTTTAGTTGATTTGGATCACGTGATCACTTAGATGACTAGAGAGATGTCATCTAAGTGGGAGTTCTTTAGTAATATGATTAATTGAACTTAAATTTATCATGAACTTAGTACCGATAGTATCTTGCTTGTCTATGTTTGATTGTAGATAGATGGCTCGTCTTTGTTGTTCCGTTGAATTTTAATGCGTTCCTTGAGAAAGCAAAGTTGAAAGATGATGGTAGCAATTACACGGATCGGGTCCGTAACTCGAGGATTATCCTCATTGCTGCACGTAAGAGTTACGCCCTGGATGCACCGCTAGGTGCAGAACTCTTCTTGATGCAACCGACGGCGTTAAGAAGCGTCTGGCGAGCAAAGCTGATGACTACTCTATAGTTCATGTGCCATGCTTTACGGCTTAGAACCGGGACTTCAACGACGTTTTGAACGTCATGGAGCATATGAGATGTTCCAGGAGTTGAAGTTAATATTCCAACAGAATGCCCGGATTGAGAGATATGAAGTCTCCAATAAGTTCTATAGCTGCAAGATGGAGGAGAATAGTTCTGTCAGTGAGCACATACTCAAAATGTCTGGGTATTACAATCACTTAACTCAACTGGGAGTTAATCTTCCGGATGATTGTGTCATTGATGAATTCTTCAATCAACGCCACCAAGCTACAAAGGCTTCATGATGAACTATAATATGCAAGGGTTAGTAAAGACTATACAGAGCTCTTCGCAATGCTAAAGGCTGCGGAGGTAGAAATCAAGAAGGAGCATCAAGTGTTGATGGTCAATAAGACCACTAGTTTCAAGAAGAAAGGCAAAGGGAAGAAGAAGGGGAACTTCAAGAAGAACAGCAAGCAAGTTGCTGCTCAAGAGAAGAAACCCAAATCTGGACCCAAACCTGAAACCGAGTGCTTCTCCGCAAGCGATAGTCCTTTGGAAGCGGAACTGCCCCAAGTATTTGGCGGATAAGAAGGATGGCAAGGTGAACAAAGGTATATGTGATATACATGTTATTGATGTGTACCTTACTAGAGCTCGCAGAGTACTGGTATTTGATCTGGTTCATTGCTAATATTTGCAACTCAAACAGGACTACGGATTGCGAACACCGCAAAGGACGAGGTGACGATCGCGCGTGGGAAATGGTTCCAAAGTCGATGTGATCGCGGTCGGCACGCTACCTCTACATCTACCTTCGGGATTAGTTTTAGACCTAAATAATTGTTATTTGGTGCCTGCGTTGAGCATGAACATTATATCTGGATCTTGTTTGATGCGAGAGGGTTATTCATTTAAATCAGAGAATAATGGTTGTTCTATTTATATGAGTAATATCTTTTATGGTCATGCACCCTTGAAGAGTGGTCTATTTTTGATGAATCTTGATAGTAGTGATACACATATTCATAATGTTGAAACCAAAAGATGCAGAGTTGATAATGATAGTGCAACTTATTTGTGGCATCGCCGTTTAGGTCATATCGGTATAAAGCGCATGAAGAAACTCCATCTTGATGGACTTTTGGAGTCACTTGATTATGAATCACTTGGCACTTATGAACCGTGCCTCATGGGCAAGATGACTAAAACCCGTTCTCGGCACTATGGAGAGAGCAACAGATTTGTTGGAAATCATACATACAGATGTATGTGGTCCGATGAATGTTGAGGCTCGTGGCGGATATCGTTATTTTCTCACCTTCACAGATGTTTTAGGCAGATATGGGTATATCTACTTAATGAAACATAAGTCTGAAACATTTGAAAAGTTCAAAGAATTTCGGAGTGAAGTTGAAAATCATCGTAATAAGAAAATTAAGTTTCTACGATCTGATCGTGGAGGTGAATATTTGAGTTACGAGTTTGGTCTACATTTGAAACAATGCGGAATAGTTTCGCAACTCACGCCACCCGGAACACCACAACGTAATGGTGTGTCCGAACGTCGTAATCGCACTTTACTAGATATGGTGCGATCTATGATGTCTCTTACAGATTTACTGCTATCGTTTTGGGGTTATGCTCTTGAGACGGCTGCATTCACACTGAATAGAACACCATCAAAATCCATTGAGACGACACCTTATGAACTATGGTTAAGCAAGAAACCAAAGTTGTCGTTTCTTAAAGTTTGGGGATGCGATGCTTGTGTGAAAAAGCTTCAACCTGATAAGCTCGAACCCAAATCGGAGAAATGTGTCTTCATAGGATACCCAAAGGAGATAGTTGGGTATACCTTCTATCACAGATCCGAAGGCAAGACATTTGTTGCTAAGAATGGATCCTTTCTAGAGAAGGAGTTTCTCTCGAAAGAAGTGAGTGGGAGGAAAGTAGAACTTGATGAGGTAATTGTACCTTCTCCCTTACTTGAAAGTAGTTTGTCGCAGAAACCGGTTTCTGAGACATCTACACCAAATAGTGAGGAAGTTGATGATGTTGATCATGAAACTTCAGATCAAGTTACTCTGAGAACCTCGTAGATCAACCAGAGTAAGATCCGCACTGAGTGGTACGGTAATCCTGTTCGGAAGTCATGCTACTAGATCATGATGAACCTGCGAACTATGAAGAAGCGATGGTGAGCCCAGATTCATAAAATGGCTTGAGGCCATGAAATCTGAGATGGGATCCATGTATGAAAACAAAGTATGGACTTTGGTTGACTTGCCCGAGGGTCGGCAAGCAATAGAAAACAAGTGGATCTTCAAGAAGAAGACCGACGACGACGGTAATGTTATCGTTCTACAAAGCTCGACTTGTCGCAAAGGGTTTTCGACAAGTTCAAGGGATTGACTACGATGAGACCTTCTCATCCGTAGCGATGCTTAAGTCTGTCCGAATCATGTTAGCAATTGCCGCTTTTATGATTATGAAATTTGGCAAATGGATGTAAAGACCGCATTCTGAATGGATTTACGGAAGAAGAGTTGTATATGATGCAACCGAAGGTTTTATCGATCCAAAGGAGCTAACAAAGTGTGCAAGCTCCAATGATCCATTTATGGACTGGTGCAAGCATCTCGAGTTGGAATAAACGCTTTGATAGTGTGATCAAAGCATTTGGGTTCATCTGAGACTTTTGGAGAAGCCTGTATTTACAAGAAAGTGAGTGGGAGCTCAGTAGCATTTCGATATTATATGTAGATGACATATTACTAATCGGAAATGATATAGAATTTCTGGATAGCATAAAGGGATACTTGAATAAGAGTTTTTCAATGAAAGACCTCGGTGAAGCTGCTTACATATTGAGCATCAAAATCTATAGAGATAGATCAAGACGCTTAATTGGACTTTCACAAAGCACATACCTTGACAAAATTTTGAAGAAGTTCAAAATGGATCAAGCAAAGAAAGGGTTCTTGCCTGTGTTACAAGGTGTGAAGTTGAGTAAGACTCAATGCCCCACCACTGCAGAAGATAGAGAGAAAATGAAAGATGTTCCTATGCTTCAGCCATAGGCTCTATCATGTATGCAATCTTGTGTACCAGACTGATGTGTGCCTTGCTATAAGCTTAGCAGGAGGTACCAAAGTAATCCAGAGTGGATCTTTGGACAGCGGTCAAGAACATCTGAAATACGAAAAGGACTAAGGATATGTTTCTCAGATATGGAGGTGACAAAGAGCTCATCGAACGTTTACGTTGATGCAAGCTTTGACACCGATCCGGACGATTCTAAATCGCAGACCGGATCGATTTACACTAAACGGAGGAGCTGTCGGTTGGTGCAGTTCTAAACAAAGCGTTGTAGCAGGATCTACATGTGAAGCGGAGTACATAGCAGCTTCGAAGCAGCTAATGAAGGAGTCGGATGAAGGAGTTCATATCCGATCTAGGTGTCATACCTAGTGCATCGGGTCCAATGAAAATCTTCGTGACAATCTTCGAGCAATTGCCTTAGCGAAGGAATCCAGATTTCACAAGAAGACCAAGCACATCAAGAGACGCTTCAACTCCATCCGGATTTAGTCGGTGGGAGACATAGAGATTTGCAAGATACATACGGATCTGAATGTAGCAGACCCGTTGACTAAGCCTCTTCTACGAGCAAAACATGATCAACACCAAGACTCCATGGGTGTTAGAATCATTACTATGTAATCTAGATTATTGACTCTAGTGCAAGTGGGAGATCAAGGAAATATGCCCTAGAGGCAATAATAAAGTTATTATTTATTTCCTTATTTCATGATAAATGTTTATCATTCATGCTAGAATTGTATTAACCGGAAACATAATACATGTGTGAGTGTATAAACAAACAGAGTGTCACTAGTATGCCTCTACTAGACTAGCTTGTTAATCAAAGATGGTTATGTTTCCTAACCATGAACAAAGGGTTGTTATTTGATTAACAAGGTCACATCATTAGTTGAATGATCGATTGACATGACCCATTCCATTAGCTTAGCACACGATCGCTTAGTATGTTGCTACTGCTTTTATCCATGACTTATACATGTTCCTATAACTATGAGATTATGCAACTCCGTTTACGCAGGAACACTTTGGTGCTACCAAACGTCACAACGAATCGGGTGATTATAAAGGAGTACTACAGGTGTCTCCAAAGGCGATGTTGGGTTGGCGATTTGAGATTAGGTTTTGTCACACCGATTGTCGGAGAGGTATCTCTGGGCCCTCTCGGTAATACACATCACTTAAGCCTTGCAAGCATTACAACTAATGAGTTAGCTGTGAGATGATGTTTCTGGAACGAGTAAAGAGACTTGCCGGTAACGAGATTGAACTAGGTATTGGATACCGACGATCGAATCTCGGGCAAGTAACATACCGATGACAAAGGAACAACGATGTTGTTATGCGGTCGACCGATAAAGATCTTCGTAGAATATGTAGGAACCAATATGGGCATCCAGGTCCGCTATTGGTTATTGACCGAGACGTGTCTCGGTCATGTCTACATTGTTCTCGAACCGTAGGGTCCGCACGCTTAAGGTTTCGATGGCGGTTATATTACGAGTTTATGTATTTTGATGTACCGAAGGAGTTCGAGTCCCGGATGTGATCACGGACATGACGAGGAGTCTCGAAATGGTCGAGACATAAAGATTGATATATTGGAAGCCTATGTTTGGAGTTCGAATGGTTAGGGTGAAATCGATTTTTAGGAACACCGGGGTTACGGAACCTCCCGGGGTTAATGGGCCTTAGTGGGCCATGAGGAGAAGAGGAAGGGCCGCCGGGGCAGGCGCGCACCCTCCCCTAGTCCGAATAGGACAAGGAGAGGGGCGCCCCTTCACTCTTTCCCTCCCCCAAGTCCTAATCCAACTAGGAAGGGGGAGTCCTACTCCGGTGGGAGTAGGACTCCTCGGCGTGCCTCCTCCTAGGGCCGGCCGCACCCCTTGCTCCTTTATATACTGAGGCGGGGGCACCCTAGAACACACAAGTTGATCCTTGAGATCGTTCCTTAGCCGTGTGCGGTGCCCCCTCCACCATAATCCACCTCGGTCATATCGAAGCGGTGCTTAGGCGAAGCCTGCGTCGATAGAACATCAAGATCGTCACCACACCGTCGTCTTGACGGAACTCTCCCTCCCAAGCTCTCTGGATTGGAGCCCGAGGGCGTCATCGAGCTGTACGTGTGTCAAGAACTCGGAGGCGCCGAGTAACGGCGTTGGGATCGGTTGGATCGCGAGGAGAACGTCGACTACTTCCTCTACGTTGTGATCGCTTCGCTTCGGTCTCACGAGGGTACGTAGACAACACTCTCCCCTCTCGTTGCTATGCATCACCATGATCTTGCGTGTGCGTAGGAATTTTTCTGAAATTACTACGTTCCCCAACAGTTTCCGGTGACAGCAGCCGGCAGGAGCACGCCGGAAGGCCTCCACGGGCACGAGGCCTCCCTTCCCTTCCCCCCTGCATCGGCGGGCCGCCGGATTTGCAGATCTGCAGCGCTTCACCGCCGGCCGCCAGAGTTGGCTTTTTTCCGGCCACAGGTTGCTGCCCAGGCGATGGAGTGGTCGGGGAGCCTCTCCCGCAGCCCAGGCAAGGGCGCATCATCACATGCAGGCGCGGATTCGTCTGCCCGCCGCCGCCGAAGGTTTGCAGGCATGGATGTTGGAAATATGCCCTAGAGACAATAATAAATTAGTTATTATTATATTTCCTTGTTCATGATAATCGTTTATTATCCATGCTATAACTGTATTGATAGGAAACTCAGATACATGTGTGGGTACATAGACAACAACATGTCCCTGGTGAGCCTCTAGTTGACTAGCTCGTTGATCAACAGATGGTTACGGTTTCCTGACCATGGACATTAGATGTCGTTGATAGCGGGATCGCATCATTAGCAGAATGATGTGATGGTAAAGACCCAATCCTAAGCCTAACACAAAGATCGTAGTTCATATGCTAAAGCTTTTATAATGTCAAGTATCATTTCCTTAGACCATGTGATTGTGCAACTCCCGGATACCGTAGGAATTCTTTGGGTGTACCAAACGTCACAACGTAACTGGGTGGCTATAAAGGTGCACTACAGGTATCTCTGAAAGTATCTGTTGGGTTGGCACGAATCGAGACTGGGATTTGTCACTCCGTGTAAACGGAGAGGTATCTCTGGGCCCACTCGGTAGGACATCATCATAATGTGCACAATGTGACCAAGGGGTTGATCACGGGATGATGTGTTACGGAACGAGTAAAGAGACTTGCCGGTAACGAGATTGAACAAGGTATCGGTATACCGACTCGGGCAAGTACAATACCGTTGGACAAAGGGAATTGTATACGGGATCGATTGAGTCCTTGACATCGTGGTTCATCTGATGAGATCATCGTGGAACATGTGGGAGCTAACATGGGTATCCAGATCCCGCTGTTGGTTATTGACAGGAGAACGCCTCGGTCATGTCTACATGTCTCCCAAACCCATAGGGTCTACACACTTAAGGTTCGATGACGCTAGGGTTATAAAGGAAGTTTGTATGTGGTTACCGAATGTTGTTCGGAGTCCCGGATGAGATCCCGGACATCACGAGGAGTTCCGGAATGGTCTGGAGGTAAAGATTTATATATGCAAAGTTGTTGTTCGGGTTCCGGGAAAAGTTCGGGTTTTTCGGGTATTGTACCGGGAAGCTTCTAGAAGGTTCCGGAGGATTCCGGAGGGGTCCGGAGGTCCGGAAATTGTTCCACCACGTCCAATACAGTAGCATGGGCTGTAGGGGGCGCCCTAGCCTTAATGGGCCAGGGGCACCAGCCCCCCCAAGGCCCATGCGCATGGGAAGGGGGAAACCCTAAGGGGGAGTGCCTCCACTTGACTTGGGAGGCACTCCTCCCCCCTTGGCCGCCGCCCCCAACCCTAGATGGGATCTAGGGGGGCCGGCCCCCTCTTTCCCCCAACTATAAATAGTGGAGGGGTGGGAGGGCAGCCGCACCCCAAGTTCTGGCGCAGCCCTCTCCCTCCCCAACACCTCCTCCGTAGTAGTAGTGCTTGGCGAAGCTCTGCCGGAGAACTACAAGCTCTACCACCACGCCGTTGTGCTGCCGGAGCTCTCCCTCAACTTCTCCTCTCCCCTTGCTGGATCAAGAAGGAGGAGACGTCCCTGGGCTGTACGTGTGTTGAACGCGGAGGTGCCATCCGTTCGGCACAAGGATCATCGGTGATTTGGATCACGACGAGTACGACTCCATCGACGCCGTTCTCTTGAACGCTTCCGCTTAGCGATCTACAAGGGTATGTAGATGCACTCTCCTTCCTCTCGTTGCAGGTTTCTCCATAGATAGATCTTGGTGACACGTAGGAAAATTTTGAATTTCTGCTACGTTCACCAATAGTGGCATCATGAGCTAGGTCTATGCGTAGTTACTATGCACGAGTAGAACACAAAGCAGTTGTGGGTGTAGATGTTGTTAATTTTCTTGCCACTACTAGTCTTATCTTGCTTCGGCGGCATCGTGGGATGAAGCGGCCCGGACCGACCTTACACGTACGCTTACGTGAGGCAGGTTCCACCGACTGACATGCACTAGTTGCATAAGGTGGCTAGCGGGTGTCTGTCTCTCCCACTTTAGTTGGAGCGGATTCGATGAAAAGGGTCCTTATGAAGGGTAAATAGAAATTGGCATATCACTTGTGGTTTTACATAGGCAAGAAACGTTCTTGCTAGAACACCTATAGAAGCCACGTAAAAACTTGCAACAACAATTAGAGGACGTCTAACTTGTTTTTGCAGCAAGTGCTATGTGCTGTGATATGGCCAAGAAGAATGTGATGAATGATATGTGATGTATGAGATTGATCATGTTCTTGTAATAGGAATCACGACTTGCATGTAGATGAGTATGACAACCGACAGGAGCCATAGGAGCTGTCTTAATTTATTGTATGACCTGCGTGTCATTAAACAACGCCATGTAATTACTTTACTTTATTGCTAACCGGTAGCCATAGTAGTAGAAGTAATAGTTGGCGAGACAACTTCATGAAGACACGATGATGGAGATCATGATGATGGAGATCATGGTGTCATGCCGGTGACGATGATGATCATGGAGCCCCGAAGATGGAGATCAAAAGGAGCAAAATGATATTGGCCATATCATGTCACTATTTGATTGCATGTGATGTTTATCATGTTTATGCATCTTATTTGCTTAGAACGACGGTAGTAAATAAGATGATCCTCATTAAAATTTCAATAAAGTGTTCCCCTAAGCGTGCACCGCTATGAAAGTTAAATGCTTCAAGCACCACGTGATGATCGGGTGTGATAGATTCTTACGTTCACATACAACGGGTGTAAGCCAGATTTACACACGCCAAACACTTAGGTTGACTTGACGAGCCTAGCATGTACGAGACATGGCCTCGGAACACAAGAGACCGAAAGGTCGAGCATGAGTCGTATAGTAGACACGATCAACATGAAGATGTTCACCGATGATGACTAGTCCGTCTCACGTGATGATCGGACACGGCCTAGTTGACTCGGATCCTGTAATCACTTAGATGACTAGAGGGATGTCTATCTGAGTGGGAGTTCATAAGATGAACTTAAATATCCTGAACATAGTCAAAAGATCTTTGCAAATTATGTCGTAAGCTCGTGCTTTAGTTCCACTGTTTAGATATGTTCCTAGAGAAATTATAGTTGAAAGTTGACAGTAGCGATTATGCGGACAATAGAAAGCTTATGTCCTTAATGCACCGCTCAGTGTGCTGAACCCCAAACGTCGTCTGTGGATGTTGCGAACATCGGACATACCCGTTTTGATAACTACTGATAGTTCAGTTAAACAGTTTAGAGTTGAGGCACCAAAGACGTTTTCGAAATGTCGCGGAACATATGAGATGTTTCGAGGGCTGAAATTGGGATTTCAGGCTCGTGCCCACGTCAAGAGGTATGAGACCTCCGACGATTTTCTTAGCCTGCAAACCAAGGGAGAAAAGCTCAATCGTTGAGCTTGTGCTCAGATTGTCTGAGTGCGACAATCACTTGAATCGAGTGGGAGTTGATCTTCCAGAAATAGTGATGTTTCTCCAAAGTCATTGCCACCAAGCTGCTAGAGCTTCGTGATGAACTATAATATATCAGGGATAGATATGATGATCCTTGAGGTATTCGCGATGTTTGACACCGCGAAAGTAGAAATCAAGAAGGAGCATCAATTGTTGATGGTTGATGAAACTACTAGTTTCAAGAAGGGCAAGGGCAAGAAGGGATACTTCATGAAACGGCAAATCAGCTGCTGCTCTAGTGAAGAAACCCAAGGTTGAACCCAAACGCGAGACTAAGTGCTTCTGTAATAAGGGGAACAACCACTGGAGCAAAATTACCCTAGATACTTGGTAGATGAGAAGGCTGGCAAGGTCGATGGAAGTATATTGGATATACATTATGTTAATGTGTAGTTTACTAGTACTCCTAGTAGCACCGGGGTATTAAGATACCGGTTCGGTTGCTAAGTGTTAGTAACTCGAAATAAAAGAGCTACGGAATAAACGGAGACTAGCTAAAGGTGAGCTGGCGATATGTGTTGGAAGTGTTTCCAAGTTTGATGTGATCAAGCATCGCACGCTCCCTCTACCATCAAGATTAGTATTAAACCTGAATAATTGTCATTTGGTGTTTGCGTTGAGCATAGACATGATTGGATTATGTCTATCGCAATACGGTTATTCATTTAAGGAGAATAATGGTTACTCTGTTTATTTGAATAATACCTTCAATGGTCTTGCACCTGAAACGAATGGTTTACTGAATCTCGATCGTAGTGATACACATTTTCATGCCAAAAGATATAAGATAGTAATGATAGTACCACTTACTTGTGGCACTGCTATGTAAGTAATATTGGTATAAAACGCATGAAGAAGCTCCATGTTGATGGATCTTTGGACTCACTCGTTTTTGAAAAGTTTGATACATGCGAACCATGTCTATTGGTGTATACGCATGAGGAAACTCCATGCAGATGGATCGTTTGGACTCACTTGATTTTGAATCACTTGAGATATGCAAATCATACCACATGGGCAAGATGACTAAGAAGCCTCGTTTTCAGTAAGATGGAACAAGATAGCAACTTGTTGGAAGTAGCACATTTTGATGTGTGCAATCCAATGAGTGCCGAGGCATGCAGTGAATATCGTTATGTTCTTACTTCACAGATGATTCGAGTAGATGTTGAGTATATTTACTTGATGAAACACAAGTCTGAATTATTGAATGGTTCAAGTAATTTCAGAGTGAAGTTGAAGATCATTGTGACAAGAGGATAAAATGTCTATGATATGATCATAGAGATGAGTATCTGAGTTACAAGCTTTGGCACGCAATTAAGACATTGTGGAAATTGTTTCACAATTAATACCGCCTGGAACACCATAGTGTGATGGTGTGTCCGAACATCATAGTTGCACCCTATTAGATATGGTGCGTACCAAGATGTCTCTTATCGAATTACCACTATCGTTCATGGGTTAGGCATTAGAGACACCGCACTCACTTTAATGGGGCACCATGTAATTCCGTTGAGATGACACCGTATGAACTATGGTTTAGAGAAACCTAAGTTGTCGTTTCTTAAAAGTTTGGCGCTGCGACGCTTATGTGAAAAAGTTTCAGGTTGATAAGCTCGAACCCAAAGCGGATAAAATGCATCTTCATAGGACACCCAAAACAGTTGGGTATACCTCCTAATTCAGATCCGAAAGCAATAGGGATTGTTTCTTGAACCGGGTCCTTTCTCGAGGAAAAGTTTGTCTCAAAAAGTTGAGTGGGAGGATGGTGGAGACTTGATATGGTTATTGACCCATCACTACAACTAGTGTGTAGCAGGGCACAGGAAGTTGTTCCTGTGGCACCTACACCAATTGAAGTAGAAGCTTATGATAGTGATCATGAAACTTAGGATCAAGTCACTACCGTACCTCGAGGGTGACAAGGATGCGATCGCTTGCAGAGTGGTACAGTAATCCTGTCTTGAAGGTCATGTTGCTAGACAACAATGAACCTACGAGCTATGGAGAAGCAATGGTGGGCCCAAATTCCGACAATTGGTTAGAAGCCACGAAATCCGAGATAGAATCCATGTATCAGAACAAAGCATGGACTTTGGTGGACTTGCCCGATGATTGGCAAGCCATTGAGATAAATGGATCTTTAATAAGAAGACGGACGTGGATGGTGATGTCACCGTCTATGTAGCTCGACTTGTGGCGAAGAGTTTTTTGCAAGTTCAAGGAGTTGACTACAATGAGATTTTCTCATCCGTAGCGATGCTTAAGTTCGTCGGAATCATGTTAGCATTAGCTGCATTTATGAAATCCGGCAGATGGATGTCAAAACGAGTTTCCTTACCAGTCTTCGTAAGGAAAGGTTGTATGTGATATAATCAGAAAGTTTCTGTCGATCCTAAGGATGCTAAAAGGTATGCTGGCTCCAGCGATCCTTCTAAGGACTGGAGTAAGCATCTCGGAGTTGGAATGTGTGTTTTGATGAGATGATCAAAGATTTTGGGTTTATACAAAGTTTATGATAAACTTGTATTTCCAAAGAAGTGAGTGGGAGCACTATAGAATTTCTGATGAGTATATGTTATTGACATATTGCTGATCAGAAGTGATGTAGAATTTCTGGAAAGCATATAGGGTTATTTGAATAGTGTTTTTCAATGGAAAACCTGGATTAAGCTACTTGAACATTGAGCATCAAGATCTATAAAGATAGATAAAAAATGCTTAATGGTACTTTCAAAATGAGCACATACCTTGACATGATCGTGAAGGTGTTCAAGATGGATCAGTCAAAGAAGGATTTCTTGCCTGAGTTGTAAGGTATGAATTTAAGACTTAAAGCTCGACCACGGCAGAAGAGAGAGAAAGGACGAAGGTCGTCCCCTATGCTTTAGATGTAGGCTCTACAGTATGCTATGCTGAGTACCGCAACTGATGTGTGCCTTGCCACGTGTCTGGCAAGGGGGTACAAGAGTGATCCAGGAATGGACCATTGGACAGCGGAAATTGTCCTTGGAGTAATAAGGACATGTTTCTCGATTATGGAGGTGATAAAGAGTTCGTCGTAAAGGGTTACGTCGATGCAAGCTTTAACACCTATCTGAGTGACTCTGAGTAGCAAACCAGATACGTATAGTGGAGCGACCATTTGGAATAGCTCCAAGTGGAACGTGGAAGCAACATTTACAGAATGACCTAGAGATTTGCGAAGTACAGACCCGTTGACTAAAACCTCTCTCACAAGCAAAACATGATCAAACCAACAGAACTCATTGAGTCTTAATCACATGATGATGTGAACTAGTTTAATGACACTAGTAAACTCTATGGATGTTGGTCACATGGCGATGTGACATGTGAATGTTAATCACATGACGATGTGAACTAGATTATTGACTCTAGTGCAAGTGGGAGACTGTTGGAAATATGCCCTAGAGACAATAATAAATTAGTTATTATTATATTTCCTTGTTCATGATAATCATATATTATTCATGCTATAATTGTATTGATAGGAAACTCAGATACATGTGTGGGTACATAGACAACACCATGTCCCTGGTGAGCCTCTAGTTGACTAGCTCGTTGATCAACAGATGGTTACGGCTTCCTGACCATGGACATAAGATGTCGTTGACAACGGGATCACATCATTAGCAGAATGATGTGATGTACAAGACCCAATCCTAAGACTAGCACAAAGATCGTAGTTCATATGCTAAAGCTTTTCTAATGTCAAGTATCATTTCCTTAGACCATGAGATTGTGAAACTCCCGGATACCTTAGGAATTCTTTGGGTGTACCAAACGTCACAACGTAACTGGGTGGCTATAAAGGTGCACTATAGGTATCTCCAAAAGTATCTGTTGGGTTGGCACGAATCGAGACTGGGATTTGTCACTCCGTGTAAACGGAGAGGTATCTCTGGGCCCACTCGGTAGGACATCATCATAATGTGCACAATGTGACCAAGGGGTTGATCACGGGATGATGTGTTACGGAACGAGTAAAGAGACTTGCTGGTAACGAGATTGAACAAGGTATCGGTATATCGACGATCGAATCTCGGGCAAGTACAATACCGTTGGACAAAGGGAATTGTATACGGGATCGATTGAGTCCTTGACATCATGGTTCATCCGATGAGATCATCGTGGAACATGTGGGAGCCAACATGGGTATCCAGATCCCGTTGTTGGTTATTGGCCGGAGAACGTCTCGGTCATGTCTACATGTCTCCCGAACCCGTAGGGTCTACACACTTAAGGTTCGATGACGCTAGGGTTATAAAGGAAGTTTGTATGTGGTTACCGAATGTTGTTCGAGTCCCGGATGAGATCCCGGACGTCACGAGGAGTTCCGGAATGGTCCGGAGGTAAAGATTTATATATGGAAAGTTGTTGTTCGGGTTCCGGGAAAAGTTCGGGTTTTTCCGGTATTGTACCGGGAAGCTTCTAGAAGGTTCCGGAGGGGTCCGGAGGTCCGGAAATTGTTCCACCACGTCCAATACAGTAGCATGGGCTGTAGGGGGGCGCCCTAGCCTTAATGGGCCATGGGCACCAGCCCCCCCAAGGCCCACGCGCATGGGAAGGGGGAAACCCTAAGGGGGAGGGCCTCCACTTGACTTGGGAGGCACTCCTCCCCCCTTGGCCGCCGCCCCCAACCCTAGATGGGATCTAGGGGGGCCGGCCCCCTCTTTCCCCCACCTATAAATAGTGGAGCGGTGGGAGGGCAGCCGCACCCCAAGTTCTGGCGCATCCCTCTCCCTCCCCAACACCTCTTCCTCCGTAGTAGTGCTTGGCGAAGCTCTGCCGGAGAACTGCAAGCTCCACCACCACGTCGTTGTGCTGCCGGAGCTCTTCCTCAACTTCTCCTCTCCCCTTGCTGGATCAAGAAGGAGGAGACGTCCCAGGCTGTACATGTGTTGAACGCGGAGGTGCCGTCCGTTCGGCACTAGGATCATCGGTGATTTGGATCACGACGAGTACGAATCCATCGACCCCGTTCTCTTGAACGCTTCCGCTTAGCGATCTACAAGGGTATGTAGATGCACTCTCCTTCCCCTCGTTGCTGGTTTCTCCATAGATAGATCTTGGTGACACGTAGGAAAATTTTGAATTTCTGCTACGTTCACTCGTCCGGCTGTCCACCGGGCTCGGTGCTCGCGCAACGTCTTTGTGGCCTGCCGATGCCGCTCATATAGTGCGATGACTGCCTGCGCCAAGTGCTGCGGCTCACTTCGGGCACGCCGAAGCACCCCGGATGGGTGTTCTACAAATGTGAAAACGACGGGGTACGTGCACTTGCGGTAGCTCGTTCCATAGCTCATTCTTAAGTTCAAGTACCATAGCTCACTTCGAGATTGCTCAATCTTTTGTGTAGGACGATGGATGCTCATTTTGGTTTTGGGAAGGCCAATACATTGATTTATTGATAGAAAGAAACTTAATAGATGTTAGTGCACTCCTTAGTACAATCGAAGGCAATGATGCGGCTGCATGTGCAACTAGAGTGGAAGCAACGTCGACTTCTTCGAAACCAAATATGAAGAATGAAGAAAGCATCAAGAATGAACAAAACAAGATCAAGAATCCACAGATCAACAATGAGTGCATGGAGAAGATATTGCTTCAACTAGTGGGAGCAGTTATGGAAGTTGGAAATCTTTTTTAATGCATTCTTGTGGTTCTTGTTTTCTTTGGTTTTGCTATTCTAGCCAAGACTTGGTGATATATTTTTTATCTAATATTGTTGCAAAAGCAAATAAAAGCATTATGGTAGATTAATCTAAGTTTTACGGGCCAGGACGAGCTGCGCCAGATCAGAACCCGCATAAGCCGACCCGTAAAAAAGTATATTCCGCGAATATGCTTTTTTACGGGTCCATTATGCGGGGTCTGCATCTGTGCCAGCCCGCGCCGGCCCACAAAAGTTATTTTGCGCGAACTGCAAATGAGTTATGCGGGTCGGCGGGATGCGGGGTCTGCTAGAGTTGCTCTGATGTGTGTCTACAATACATAAGCCCAAATGCCGCAAGTGCATGCCGCAGCCTCTTCCATGTGTGGGTTTTAACTATTCATGGTGATTTTTACTATGGATTTTTTGGCAATATACTTGTGCATAAGATTGCAATTAATTTGTTCATCCCTGACAATTACATATATCATGGCAAAAAGTATTTGTATATATCATGTGAAACCTATGTCTTTGTATATAGCATAGTTTTTGGACATTTTTGCCTTGCTTACTCTCAAAGTAAACGTGAGGTAGTTGTGGCGGTGGGGTTGGTTGCAATTTTTCTCGAGAGTCCATTTTACGTTTTTCAACGCCGACTTGTTCAACGTTGGATCCTGTTGGGGGGGGGGGGGGGTCGTGTAATTCACGCTGGACACACCCCAGGAGGAATGTCAGATGTGTATTGGCGTCGTTATTTTAAAGATTAGAAGTTCGTAGTTGCTAAAAGCTTAATACCCAATTAGTTTTAATGGATCCTTTAAAATCTTCATGTCGTTTCCAAATCTTCTCTCACTAGGAATCTTATGCTGTCAATATGTTTTTCTTCATGATGTTCTTGAGAATATTATCACATAATTTTTGTTCGTCTTTAGCTGTACTCTATGGAAATCGTAGGAAAAGTCGTGAGGTCCCTAGACAACAGTGAGCGAGTATATTGCAGTTCAGTTTTTTTTTGTAACCTATAGTTGGTGGCAAATAACTTGAAACATCTCATGAATCATGTATATCTTATGAAATCGAAAAAAAAGCTCAGGCACTCCATGTCGGAGTGGTATGTAGCATGTCAAGTTTTTCAATCAGGGCTCATAGACGCATGAGAGCCGCTTGCATAGCAAGACGCAAGTTGTACTACAATCATGTC